>JAJMSA010000009.1:0-407944 GCA_030558175.1 Wickerhamiella musiphila
TTAGACATGCATGGCTTAATCTTTGAGACAAGCATATGACTACTGGCAGGATCAACCAGATAACTATTTTCACTGACTCTCAAGTCGTGAGACCTGAGAACCTGTGCGTCCCCGAGGGAACGTAGTTTTTGATATGAACGAAACTGACTGGCACTCAAACATTACTCCGAGCACAAGCCAAACTTCTTCCTTTAGCCTTTTCGAGTTCCTCAGTCGAAGTCCGCCAAGTCAAACTTGACATCATCAACTTGAGAGGAGATTCCCATCGTCAAGTCACATCGAATTGACGGATACCTGACGTGGTTGATCCCCAATTGTTTCCGCGAATATTTGCCATCGGCTAATAATCCACAGAATCCATCAGTGTTTACCAACGCGTAATGCGTGACAAAACCGATTGATTGAGAGTAAACTCAACCTTGCAGACTTGGACTCGATCTCCTCTCGGATGACCTGTGTCACAAATCTGCCGGGCTGCATATTCAAAGAATGCTATTTCATATCTTTTCAGATTTGTTTTCATTCTTTTCATGAAGGGTACTGTGAAACTAATGAAACATTTTTGTCCACCAGGCTGAAAACATTGAATAATGGCCCTGTGAAAGCATCTTGAATCATCAACTTCTCTCTTTTGCAGCCCACCATTCCCTTACAGGCCCGATGTGAAGTATAATTTTGGCAACTCCAATAGTCAGGATCAGCTAAAGACTGGAAGCTTTTAGAGGTGCACAACTGAAATCCCTCGACTAGGATTTAACAAAAGATTAAACTCAACATATTTTCTGATGAGGCCGGTGATGATGAGGCCTGCCAATTCAAATTTTTTCTGAGTGGTTAGGGTGCAGCCTCGCAGCGCATGAGAAACCACAAAGCCTTGGTACAGGAAGTGTCACACTTGAGCAGGTTTCTACGTAGGCTGCAGATTGTCCAAACAGGGAAAAGCCTTAGGCAAAGGACGCCTTGCGCAAATAGCCAGCTGAGACTTGTGGCTAAAAATCTTGAGCGTATTCAACTACCTCAAAGCATTGTGTGTCCGAACGCAATATGTTCACAGCAGATACCAGGTCATCACAGCGCAGATTGTCGTACTAGCCTCCCAACTAGCAGACAAACATCCGCAAGCAACATCAACTCAAAGCCAGCTTGTGATGAGCCCAGCAACTTGTGCAGCTGAGAAATTAAGCCCATACGGCTCAGTGTGTAGAGTAATGGCGTACTCAGAGACTGAACCCATTAAAGCGCTATATTGGGAGTAGCGACGATGGGGGCACAATTAGCGCAGGCTAGGGCATGGAGTTCAGCCAAGTCCATATCTTTCTGGCACACCAAGCGCTCGAAAGATAAAGACAGGATGGGGAAAGTTACGAGTGGAACCAGAGGTTATATATTTATCTAAGCTTCCATCACAGACTGTCTATCTAGATGCGTTGCATGAAGGTTTCTCAGATGACGGGAATCTAGCCTTCATGCAACGCTTGTTCCAGCCTAATGGAGCTGCCCCCTTTGTCAAAGCTATAGTTGTGCGATGCATGATTTGCTTTTGATATCGAGTCTATATTCGATCAAGTTTGCAATAATATAAACACTCTATTCCAAGCGTTTTCTAAAATGCACTTAATATCAGGAACTCGCCCAGGAAAGCGGATAAGACCCCAATTCTTAGTATGCATCATGGTTCATGCAGAATGCCCTGTCCAAATTGGGAGACTCCACGGGTTATGCGGCCAAAGGAAGCGTAGCTAGCTCCAAACATTGGTTGCAATCGCAATCTCAGAAATCACCATCAAAACCGACAAAACCAGTCGCTAAGAAATGCTTGTAGTAATTTTTCTTGGAAATCAGGTTGGCCCAATTCCAGGCAGAAGTCAACCGGCCATCGATACACGAGCCAGCATCATAGAAGTTATCAGCCCCCGAACCGTCAAATGCATGCTTGAAAAAATCGGCAAGAATCTCGCGCTGCAAATTCGCAACTGAGCCGAATTGTGATTCAATCCATTGGCTCGCAAACTTATCTGTCCGGAACACTTGCGGCAACAGATCAATCACAGAATTCACTGGGTTCAGAATGCGCGGGACTTGGAGGTACTTGTCCAAGAAAAAAAGCGCGTTTGGCACAGTTCGGTCACCCAAATGAATCACAGCACTGCCAACCCAGCTTCCGCATTGCTTCTGCACTCTTGCAACAATGTTGTGCATTGCTCTTTGTACCTTGGGACAGGGTTTAACGCGATTCAAACCCTGGCCGGTATCCACGAGCTGGTAGCGGCCCTCGCACATATCATCGTCGGCAAGCGACCAAAGTTTGTACATTTCTCGCATAATCTCCTGCCACAATCCTAGAGACTGACGGACGTAGCGAAACTGCTTGGAATGGTCGTGCGTGAGTCGGGCACCGCCTAAACCTCTAATTGCCAAGGAGAGCTGCGGCGAAGCCGAAGCCGGCAACTCGGGCTGGAAATTTGACTCCAGACGCTCGATCATTTGTGATACTGGTGAGCGGTTCGCACCCAAAAACGCGTGGTAGTCGCCTATCGAGTAGAGAGCCTGGCGGATATCTTCGGTGTGCAGCTTAATGGTGCTGTATTTGCGAGCCAGCTCCTCGATAGCGCGCTCTTTACGCTTGATATTCTTCTGAACGGTTCTATGGTCGCCTGCACGAATTTCCATCGTTGCCACAAAGCACAGTTCGTCTTCCAAAAGCTCGGATGCGCCGCCTTCTGCCAGGAAACTGTACACCGTCTTTATCGGCCGATAAAAGTCAAATCCCAGCGATTCCTGAACCTCGGGCAGTCTCGAGTCCATTATCATGTACATGAGCTTTCCGAAAGATGCCCGCATGCGGTCCGGATTCATAATCTTGTACCTTCTTCCAATCTCAAACACAGTCTTGAACCAGTCCGCGTGATCGCTGAACTCGCGCTCTTCCACAAGCTTTCTACCCTTTTCCAAGTCGTTAGCTACTACAAGACCCGTCAAAACCGCGCACATCTGTTTGAGCTGGGCCACAATACGCTTCAGCTTGGACGAGTAGCTCAAAATGTCGACCTTGGAGGTATAATCGCTGACCTGGAGGGCTGCTTCTAGCAATAGAAAAAGATGACGTTCTTCCGCTGTCAAACGCAGCGGAATGAAGTGCGTGTTCGCCACAAATTTGGCCCGCGCCTGGTCCATTTCACTCAGCTTCGGCGGTTCGTCGCCTTCATCAAGCTCTCGGTCGGATTCTTCGTCTGCGGGTTTCTCGGGCCCTGAAGAGTTTGCAGATGTTTTGAGCGTTTCTAGGTAATCATTTGTGTCTTCTTTCGTGTGAATCTGAGTCTCGTGTAGTTTCCGTTTGCCGGTACGATGTAAAAACCCAAAACAGACCTTGCAGAACGGCTCTGCGCATTGGCGGCAATAAAGCTCGCTGGGCTGGTCCCCGCACTCTTCACAATTTCCTTCGGGCACATTCGCAGTTTCATCATCATCGGTCATTTCAATTTCGGGGTGTTCGGGCGTATCATCGAGTTCATTGGCCCTATCGAGAAGATCCTTTAATTTCGGCATGAGGTAGGTGGACGGACTGACAAAATGGTGCGGGTTCGTGGCAAAGGTGTGCTGAAGTCAAGACGCAATATAGCCAATCTATGTTCGGTCTAGTCTTCTGTTTTGTTTTTATTTTGACTTGATACCTCGCTTGCCTTGGCGCCGTTCCGTTACTAGCTATAGGTTATCCTCTAGAGATCCAGAATGTCCCCTGCCCCAATGACTAAGGACTCGCGTGTTTAATTAAAAAGCTTAATGACCAGACGCGTCTTTTTGTTTACCATATCATTTCGTTAAGTCAAACATCTAAAGCAAACCAAGGTGCAAGTCACGGTCAGAGACGGTCCTTCTTGTTTGTCCAAGAACGTTTGAAAAGAAAATGACGAAGTCGCAAACCGCAATGAAGCTTCAGTCACTGAGGATCGCCAACTTCAAGTCGTACCGCGACGAGACAATTCTGGACCTCAGTGGCAACTTCGTAGCTGTGATTGGCCCCAACGGCAGTGGCAAATCGAATCTGATGGATGCAATTGCATTTGTGCTTGGCAGCGACCTTGTGAGTCTACGCTGCGCGAAACCAAGCGAGCTTGTATTCCAGACCGGCGGCATGCTGGAGGCTGGTGACTCGTTTGTGGAGGCACGTATCAACGATTTTGTGCTGAAACGCATGATTCGGGTTGATTCCGAGTCGACGCTTTGCCTAGTCGATGGCAAAGAGCACTCCCTTGAGGACTACCGCGCGTTTCTGGCGTCGCATTCCATTCTGGACGACGCACGGAACACGTTTGTTTACCAAGGTGATGTAGAGGACGTGGCCACGCGTGATCCCGTTGAGCTCCGGGACTTGCTCGAGCAGATATGTGGCAACACTGAGCTGAAAAGGGAGTATGAGGCTGTGAAACGCGAGCTCGAGGCCCTAGATGGCGATCTTCTGGCATCCACACAGGAAGCACAGACAGTGCAGGCGCGGGAGAATTACGGGAAAGAAGTGCGTGAGAAACGCGAACGGCTCGAGGCTGCCAAGCAGCGGTGGGCCGGGCTACTGGCCAAGAAATCTGCGGCCGAACTCAAGCTGGCCGAGCTCAGGACCAAGGATCTGCGCGCCGAGCTCAGGGCTGCCAAGCAGCGTGTGGCCGATTTCGAGGCCGAACTCAACGAGCAGGACACTCGCGTAGCTCATGCCAACTCTGAGCGCGCTATTGCCCGCCAGCGGGCCGTAACGATCCGTAAAAAGCTGGGAGATGGCCGGGACGAGCTGCAAACTGTGGCCGAGCGACTCACCCCGTTGCAGCGGCGGCTCGAGCTTGCGTCTGAGTCGCTGAAATCAACCCAGTCACGGCTCGAGCTTGCCCAGGCCGAGCTCAAACAGCTGAAAAGCGAGCATTTACAGGCCCAGCGCGCACTGCAGCGGATCGAAAAGGCCGAGTCTCAGCGGCTGGCCGTGCCTGCGGATATCTTGATCTTGTACCGCGAGCTGCGTCTTTCGTTTGTGAGTGACAACTTCGAGCTGCGCGAAGATATGCGGGCTTTGGAGCGCAAGATTCAAAAACTGCAGGGCGAGCTTGAATTGTGCGAAGCCAAACACAAAGAAAACGAGCATCGCCAGAGCATCGTGCAGCTGGAAACCCGCACCACCGATGCTCGCCGCAGTCAAACCGCTAAACAGCGCGAGCTCGAGCTGCAGGCAGCCGCCGAATTCGAGACGGAAGCTGCTGAACACGCAGTTAGAGTTCTAGAGCTGCGAGCCTCACTCAAAACCTCGAAGTCACAGCTGCAAGACTCCGCTGCGGGGCAGACCACTTTGAAGAGACGCAATGTGTTGTTGGATACAGTAGCAAAGTGGAAATCTAAGTTCGACGTATTCGGAGTCCTGTCCACTTTGGTCGAGCCCAAGGACGACAAGTTCAAGCTGGCGATCGACCGAGCACTGGGCGCAAATTTCGATGCCGTTGTGGTCAAAGATTATCACACCGCGAAGAAGTGCATCGAAGACATACGACGCACCAACCTGAGCGTGACCTTTTTGCCGCTCAGCGACCTGTCGGTGCCTTCGATTGATGGCAAGTTTCGCAGCATGTCCGGGGTTTGGCTGGCGCAGGACAGCGTGTACTTCCCGCCCGCAATCTCTCGTGCTGTACAGTACGCTTTAGGCTCGACGGTTCTGGTTGATACCTCGGCACGGGCCCAGCAACTCAAGTACACGCAGAGAATCACAGAGCGCGTGATCTCGCTCGATGGCACGTCTTACAGTCGCAGCGTTGTTTCAGGTGGTGTTTCGCGCGAAAGCGATCGATTTGACGACCGCAAAGTCGAGGTGCTGAAGCGCAAAGTAGACGACATGGGCGAAGAGCTTGCGAAACGCTTGCAACGGCAGAGTCAGCTTGAGGAACTCCTGCGCGAGTCGTCGCTGTTAGTTGGCCAGCTGCGCGAAAAAGAGGCCGATCTGGAACTGCAGGTCGACGACGGCATGCGCCAGCTCGAATCCCTACAGTCAGATGCTTTGCATCTCGCTGAAACTGCTGCGGGACTCAAAGTGCAGCTCAAGGAGCCTAAAAAGGCCTTGAAACAGCTCCAGTCGCAGCTCCAAAGCGAGCAGGAGGCAGAGAAACAGCGCTTCGAAAAACATTGCGCGCCGCTGTACGCCAAAGCCGCCGAACTGGGTCATGAAGTCGACATGAAAGAACTTCAGGCGGCGAGCATCGCGTCTGAGGAGTTCGAGGGCTTAAGAAACGACTCCGAGCAGCAGCTTGAATACAGCAAACGCCGCTGGCAGGACGCCTTGGCGCAGACAAAGCGCGCCGAGCTCGCTAATGAGCGTAGTTTAAGTGCCGTGGACGAGCTGGCTGCCGAAATATCCGAGCTGGAGGCGCGCCAGGCCGAATTAATCGAGCAACAAGCCGCACTCAAGCAAGAACAGGCCGAAATCCGTGCCCACACCGAAGCGCAGGCCGCAAAACTGGCGGATTTACGGGGACTCTCAAGTGATTCGGCCGACAAATCCGCTCAGCTGCAGGCGCAAGTCGCCCGCGTCAAGGATCAACTTGAAGATGCGAAGCAGGACGTTGAGAAACGCAAAACTCGCACACAAAAGAAGAACTACGACGACTCTTGTGGCAAGCTGCCGGCCGATTCGGAGCTAAATGACGACAAACTGTGCAGCCTGATCGAAGATATAGTCGAAGAACGTGCGTCCTTGGCTTCCGAGATTCGCAAACTCGAAGAGATACTAGTTGTGGAGCCCGCGGAAATGCAAGACGAAGATGGGCCGGACCATATGGAGATTGAGAAGAGACGCCGCGATCTCGTGGATACAGCCGCCGGACTGCAGTTGAAATTGAGCGACCTCAAATCCAGACGCATTGAGCAATTCAAAAAATGTTTCGACCATGTCCAGAATGCCATCGATGACATCTACAGAATGTTTACGGCCACCAAATCGCAGCCCTCGGGCGGAAACGCGTCGCTGCAGGCCGACTTCGACGACATTTTCGAGTCTTCTGGCACAGGAATTGTATTCACTGTGCGCCCACCGCGCAAACGGTTTGTTGCGGTCACCGAGTTGAGCGGTGGTGAAAAAACTATCGCAGCTTTGGCACTACTGTTTGCACTGCGCAGCTTCCGTTCGCCTCCCTTCTTCGTTTTGGATGAGATTGATGTTGCTCTAGACCCTCAAAACGTCGCTATTGTTTCAAACTACTTCCGCCAGCAGGCAGATAGCTTCCAGATCATTTTGATCACTGAAAAGCTACACATGTACAGGCAGGCAGATGTTTTGCTGGGTAGTTTCAGAAAGGACCGAGGCACCCAGGTGTGGGTCGTTTAATTTGTGTTAAGAGATTTTGGGGGGCATGTCGACAGCAAATGCGACCTGTCTTCGAAATCTTGTTTACGCGAAAATGATGCTGGGCTGTCGGACTGCTGGTCGAATAATTGACCTTTCGGCAGGAGTCGTGAATCTAGCCGCTACAAACTGATTGGATTCGACACCTGAACTACTTTGGTCACACCCCAATCTCTCTCTTCATTACTTGTCACCCTACCCAGGGCTGCTAAAATTCCCCAGACAGTCCACAGGGCTGCATTTCAACTTTAAATTGCCGTTTGTTTCAACCGCCAACTCTGTTTCCACAAACGGTGCTGTCGTTCATGCAGTTATGTATGGCAGTTGCATCCGAAATGCCATTGCGCACGGAGAATCGGATGCCAACTATCTGTTCTGTTGTATGAGTCCTTCAGCAAGACAGCGCCTCGCGTGATGCCGATTCATTGGAGATCTGTCATGGGCCTTCTGGCTTGGTACTGGGGCCAGAATCCATCATCAAATGAAAAAAAAATTACCTCCTCATCCAAAGTTTGGAAAGTTTCAGAACTTGCATCAACGTTCTTACTGGTTTGTCGTCGAAATCTGCGTCGAAAAAGCAATTAGGCTTTCGCAGGGCTGTTTCCGGCCTGCATACTGTTTTGCTTAGTTCCCAATTGTTTCGCAGGGCTGTATTTTATTTTATATATGTCTTCCTGGTATTTATGAATTCTTTAGAATAACATGCTGCAACGAGCTACTCTAACAGCCTATGTTACTGTACTACAGGCCTGTGTCACCTTTTACAGCGCCTAAGTGACGTATTACACTCTAGGCCTGTGCATAAAGCGATTTGACGCAATTGGGATAATTGGCATGGGGCAGCTGCTCGCCAAAGTTGGGCTGGATCTTTGGCGTGCGGAACAGAGCATTGTCCTGCAAAAAAACGGCCGTAAAATGGTTCTAATTGTATGCAGACGCTTGCAAGATGATCTTCTAAAACATTATTGACAAATCCGAACTTCACATCATTGGAATACTGGCTGCTAAGGGGGCCCCTGGCACTTTGCATTGACCTGGCATTTCGCACTTATCCAGGGCCAGGGTTCCACTGCTGGGAGAAGACGATGCTCAGCAACGCTCGCGCAAGGACCACTCCCATGGCTCTGAATAAGGGCTTCTGCGGCACGTGACCTGATGGGATATAATAGCGACCGAAATTCCCACACCCTCCCAAAACTCTTTTGCAAGTTTGACCTTCTATCACTCCCCTTTCTTCTTTTTTTTGAAAACGCCAGCCTTGACAGGTTGTCTTTGGTTGCCACGTGTGGCTCTCATCTGCTTTTATTTTCCATTTCAACTCTGCCAGCCGGGCTGTAGCCTCGTTGCGATGTTTTGAACCCACACAGACCCCTATCCCCCATCTCGCATCAGTACAGCCGTACTCATTCACTTGTTAATTCCCACCAAATTGAGACCTGCTTTAAGGTTTACGTTTTAATCAACACAAAGCTTCCCAAACATGCTTCTCTCCATTCAAGAACACACAAAACCGGGCAGAGTCTATCAATTCGAGGCAAACGAGCGCCTAACCCCGCAAGGATGCCAGCCATTCTCAGTGCAATGTACGAACTCTGAGGCCTCTCAACAGCATGCAGGCGCAGAAATGACCGGTTTTTGCGGTAGCAGTGTCAAGCTGCACAGCATTTACGGCCAGCAGCGGCGCAAATGTGCGTTTTTGGACTCTCCCGTGCTGCAGTTTGTGTGTCCACGGCCCCCTCGCGAGGTGAAGTACGCTCGCCCACCCAAAAAACGGATGGTCTGCACGCCGCCGCCTCGAGCCTTTTGTTTACGAGATGAAGATATCGATTCCAGCAACGATAGCGACTCAAATGGCAGCGAAGACGAAGCCGACGAAGCCGACAACAGTGATACCACCAGCATTGAAAGCGACAACGAAGACATCGACGACATGGTGCTGATCGAGGCCCGCTTGACGCGCACACATTCTTCGGCGCGCTCTTCCTCGGACTCAGACGACTGCGTATTTGTTTATGAGTAGATAGATTAAAGATTCGAAGTGAGAATGGTTGGGGGTTGTCCGAATTAATGCTAACCAGTAGGTTTTGCGCTCTGGCTCTTGCGAATCAGGTCTATTTTCTCGTTAGCTCAACTACCGCTCTGTTCATCTATCGACTTAACTATTTATATAGGTATTAATTTATCTATTAATGTCAGAGAGGCGGCCTGCGTACAACTGCATATCCGGATGCTTCGCTGAAATGTGATGAATCTCGAGGGTTTTTTTTCCGGTCTCGGCGATTCATGACATGTACCCTTGTGTCTATGTACTTTTTGGGTAGAAGCCGCCTCAACCTGCTTCAAATTAGACCACTCACACCCTTCCTATACACACATTGCTAAATGAAATTTTTCGCCGAGCCCGCTTGTGTGTACCCTAACCGCGGTGGTTTTTCCGATGGTCTTTGGAAGATACCTGCATGGAGCCTGGACAGAGCTATTGCGTATGTGGAGTTGTTGTGTACATAGAAATTCAATCAGTCAATAGAGAGAATCGAGCTATTTCTCGGACATATTTTTTGATTCTTCGGGAGAACCTGCGCTGTTCAACCTTGCGCTGAGATCGTCGCTAGTTGAGATGCTAATAGAGAGCGCACGCTATTATGGTCTGGCTTTCACCTAGAAATGTTCTCTTACAGTTGGTGGACAGCGCTCGGCAATGTGTGCTCTGTTCTTGATGCTGATAAAAGAGCTGTGCTTGTCAAGTTTAGATTCATAGAGGTTGATTTTCTAATATTCAATTTTTCAGCGCTTTTGCATAACTACCTTACGTCTTGAACTGAGACTGCTTCAGAGCTACAGCTGTACCCGGTCATATAACTCGTAGGATATCCCCAATCTGGACAGGGCATTTTGCATGAACTATGGTGCATACCAAATATTCGGGTCTGACCCCGCATTTCCGAGCCGGATCCTGATATAAATTGAGTTGAAATAATATCAAAAATGTTTAATATATCTTTCCAGTCTTGATTAAACAGAATTTTGCTATTTGCAAAAAATACCATGCAGGCTCGCGATGCTACATTAGAGGGGCATCTCTATCAGGCTGGAACAGAAGCTGCATGAGGGCCAAATTCCCAGAAATTGAAGAACTTTCATGCAACGCCTCTAATCAGGCAGCTAGTGATAGAGCACAAAAAACTATATAATGACTTGGTTCCCCAGTACCTTTCTCCATCCGGACTTCACCGTCTGAAACCTGTTAGCCAGGGCTCCAAGCACATGAGGCTACATGAAGACATGGACCTGATTGAAATCTAAGTCCTGGTACGAGCTATTTGCGCTCCATGTTTTGTCGCTCATCAATTGCAGCACTGTCATGAGTTCAGTCTCTGGAGTCGTCGAGATTCTTCAGAAGTCAAAAGAAACTCTAGCCGATTCGGCTTAGCTTTGTTCAGTTGCCCGAATGTTAGAACCCCAGAAGTTGCTGGGCTCTTCGCACGCTGATCAAGATATCTGACTTGATATTTTTCGGAACTGTTTTTTGCTGGTCAGGAGGCTAGCATGACAGGTTGAGCTGCAAGACCAAATGCTGGGCAGGTTTGTTTACTTGTTGGGAGGCTAGTGCGCAAATCTGCGCTGTTCTGATCTTGTATCTGTCGCGAGTGATTGTCTGATGGTTGGGAGGCTGTTACGGCAATCTGCGCTGCTCATATCTGGTATCTGCTGCAAACGTTTGTCCACTGGTTGGGAGGTCAGTACAACAATCTACGCTACTATGATCTCGCATCTGTCACAAATATCTGTTGATTATTTGAGAGGCAGACAAGAAAATCCGCGCTGCTCCGATATTTCATCTGCTGTACACGTTGAACTACTGGTTGGGAGGCCAGTATGAAAATCTGTACTGTTTCGGTATCTGCCGCAATCGTTTGTCTAGTGGTTGGGAGGCCCGTAAGACAAGTCGTGTTGCTGGAACGGATTCTGTGAACATTTTTCTGCTGATTGATGGGCTTATAAGACAAACCTTCAAGGGATGACCTTGGCTACCACTGAACCACTGGCTCAGCCTATTCGATGATCTTGATGCACTTCTATTGCACCGCCGTCCCAGCCCACGCCTTGGAATCAAATCTGTATTTTAACCGCTGATGGACTAAGGGCCTCATGGTCTGTAAGTGGTTATATGGCCCAATCGCTGAATCACAGAGATCGCTGGGCTCTTTATACGCTGATCAGCCACTGTGAGATACAGTCGGTCATCAATTGTTCTAGTCAGGCTTTTGCGGGAACTGTCTGCCACCACAGAGGCTACTGGACTTTTGTGCTGCTCAGATCCGGGATTGACCCTGAATTTCTGTGAGCTACCTCGAAGGTCAGTGCGACAAGCTCCAGTATGATATGCGCTGCCCTATATTATGAACTATTGTCTATTGGTTCGGAGGCTAGTGCTGCAATCTGCACTGCAACTCTGGCATCTATCGTGAATATCTGCCTACTAGTTGAGAGGCCCGTATGTCGATAGACCAATGTTCAGCTTTGGTATTCTGAGCGATAGTGCGCTGGTTCAGAGGTGCGAATTATGTCAAAGCACGGACTTATTTTACAGCCGCACCCCCGCTAGAGTGAACTGATGCTCTATTTTGATTGATTTTCAGTTGGATTGCCGCTCCAAGTCACGCCTTGAAATCTACCTTTTGCACGTAAAATCAGCGCAAGCCTTGGTTTAATTATTGAAGTGTTTCGGGATGATATGTGTGAACAATCTAGTTTTATGAACGATTTCAATGCCTGAATGTGTGCATCTAGCAAACCTGCCTGATCAATTTGTCGGAGTCGTGAGCCACTACCATCAAGCTGGCTGCGAGTCTATACACCGCTACTGGAGTGAGGCATGCTCAGATAACCAACCTGAGCCTCAAATCGTCAGCCGGGTCCATGAAGCCCATCTCAAAAATAAACCTATTGAGATTTCTTATTTACCTACTTATAGCCAGAAAAACTCAATTGCGGGCCTATCTCACTCAATTGCTGCCAACTCGGTCAAAATGGCCACTTAACTCCTCAAGATCGAACACTTCACACCCTCCAAGCTTATCATGCAGGTACTTTTTTTTTCTTCTCGGGCCCTAACCCCTGCCAGTCGAAAAAATTATATAACGATACGGCGAGTTCTCACTTCATATACTCTTCAGTACCAACCACGCAAACAACTATGGCATACGATAGAGACAATTACGGCGGCCACAACAGCCCTTACCAGCGCAATGACGGCGGCCACGGTGGCGGCCGTGGCCGCGGTGGCTACGGCGGTGGATACGGCGGCGGCCGTGGCGGCTACCAGAACGGCGGTGGATACGGCAACAACAGCTACAACAACCGCTACTCCGAGCCCATCGAGCTGGTCAAGCCCGACTGGGAGAACGTGCAGCTTACGCCGTTCGAAAAAAACTTTTACGTGGAGCAAGACTCGGTCAAAGAGCGCTCGGACACCGAGGTCCAGCAGTTCCGCAAAGAGCACGAGATGACCTGCCACGGCAGCAACATCCCCAAACCAATTACCAGTTTCGACGAGGTTGGATTCCCCGAGTACGTTCTGAAGGAGGTCAAGGCCCAGGGCTTCGAGAAACCCACCGGTATCCAGTGCCAGGGCTGGCCGATGGCTCTCAGCGGTCGCGACGTGATCGGTATTGCTGCAACTGGCAGTGGTAAGACTCTGTCGTACTGTTTGCCCGCAATTCTGCACATCAATGCGCAGCCCCCGCTGGCCTACGGCGACGGCCCCATTGCACTGGTCCTGGCGCCCACCCGTGAGTTGGCGGTACAGATCCAGCAGGAGTGCTCGAAATTCGGCAAAACTTCGCGAATTCGCAACACGTGTGTCTACGGCGGTGTTCCCCGCGGCGGCCAGATCCGCGAGCTCAGCCGCGGTGCCGAGATCGTCATTGCCACGCCTGGCCGTCTCATCGATATGCTCGAGGCGGGCAAGACCAATTTGCGCCGCGTGACCTACCTTGTTTTGGACGAGGCTGACCGCATGCTGGACATGGGTTTTGAGCCGCAGATTCGCAAGATTGTCGACCAGATTCGCCCCGACCGTCAGACTCTGATGTGGTCGGCCACCTGGCCCAAGGAGGTTCAGCAGCTGACTCGCGACTACCTGCACGACGAGATCCAGGTCCGCATCGGTTCGCTCGAGCTCTCTGCGTCGCACAACATCAAGCAGATTGTTGAGGTTGTCGACGAGTTCGAGAAGAAGGAGAAGACGTTGAAACGGGTCGCCGAGGTCATGGATTCCGACAAGGACTCGAAGATCCTGGTTTTCACCGGTACCAAGCGTGTTGCTGACGATGTCACAAAGTTCCTGCGCAACGACGGATTCCCCGCTCTGGCAATTCACGGTGACAAGACCCAGCAGGAGCGTGACTGGGTTCTGCGCGAGTTCAAGACTGGCAAGTCCCCGATCATGGTCGCTACTGACGTGGCTTCGCGTGGTATCGATGTCAAGGGCATCAACTACGTGATCAACTTCGACTACCCTTCGAACTCCGAGGATTACGTCCACCGCATCGGCCGTACTGGCCGTGCAGGCACCAAGGGTACCGCCTACACTCTGTTTACTCGGGACAACTCCAAGCAGGCGCGGGATTTGCTGACGGTTCTGACCGAGGCCAAGCAGGAGATTGACCCGAAGCTCGCTGAGATGGGCCGCCCGCGCGGATTTGGCGGTGGCAGAGGCCGTGGCGGCTACGGCCGTGGCGGCAGCCGGTTTGGCGGTGGCAGAGGCAGCGGTTACGGAAACTACCGTCGCCCCTACCAGCAGACTGGTGCCAACACCGCCCCCGTTGCGAACAGACGCTTCTAAACGCGTTAGGTGGTGCATGCCCTTACTTGTCACCTTCTTGTCGACCCTTCATTGTTCCACTTGCAGTTTCCTGCATACTTACTCGCATCTTTGCATTTACCTATGCTCCAGCATTTATGCTCCAGCATTGACACACAACATCTTAGGGCTAAGCCCAATTGAGATTCACAGACCTCATCTGAACCCATTTGAGTCAGAGAAAAGCAGCGCCGGCCGGCATTTAAGTTTGAGTTTGCATCGCTTTTCTTTTTTAATTCTGTGATTTCTCAGAGATAATAAAAATTGAAAAAAGCCTCAAACCTTTCTTTGGACTTGCTGCGTCTTACTTTGTTTTTCTCGATTCATGGGTGCATTATTTATTTCATTCTGATTGCATCGCGTGGACACCTTTAAAAATACAGAGACGCGCTTATTTATTGTTGGGCTTAATTTATTTTTATCTATCTCGTAGATGTTGCACTGTATGTGTGGCATAGGTGCAACAATGTGTAGCATTGGTGCGGTTGGGTATCGGCATATACGGAAGAAATGGTCCATATATCAAGAATTAATATAGAATTTATAGATAAACTTCGCCGATTGTTTGCTTAACTTAAGTCTGTCTAGAAGCCGTTAATTACGATACCTTATAAACTACCAGTCGTCCCAGCCGTCCTCTCCTTCGTCTTCCGGCTCCAAGCTAGCCGCAATCTCTATAGTATTCGTTTTCTTTGAGCTCTGAGAGTTCAATTGTGTCTTTAATCGTGTATTTTGTAGCTCCTTTCCTTCTTCATCTTCTTCCTCATCTTCTTCCTCCTCATCATCGTCCCATCCCCAATTGCTCTCCTCAACGACCACCGAAGATTGGGACTTGGTACCAAATGTAGTAGCCCCGAATGCAGATTTCAAAGCGGGAATATCGGTTTGTGAGGGCGTGGCTTGCCTGGATTCCTGAGGGTCTAGCGAATGGGCGCCTATCTTCTGAAGCTCAGAGCTACGCGCTAGAACCGCCGCTTGGTTAGCGGGCGTCTCGTTACTAAAAAACGACATGATAGCCGCTTTATTTTTGTCTGTTTCGCTTGTAGAAGGCACAGAGGTCTCTATTTGAGCCGCAGCAGCATTGATTGTACGTAGAAAGCTGTCGACAACTCCCTTGGCGTTGGCTCGCACCTCAGTATCTGTGTCTAGAAGCGATGTTGCAGCGGGCCCGAGCAATTTTTCAGCACATTCGCGAGCGGAGAAGTATTTTGCCGAAAAACTGAGACTTTCGAGGGTGGTTCGGCGCACAATCACGGCCGGGTCTCGGAGCGCGCGCGCAAAAGCCGTCACCATCACCGATGAACGCGTAGTTCCATCCATAAGCTCACCTAATTTTGCCAGTAGTGCAACCGTCTGAGCGCGGATTTCCGGGTCTTGATCGTTGTTGGTTTTTGCTAGCACGCGCAAAAGATCCCTATTCAGAGTGTTCGCAGGCAAGAAATGCATGATTTGCGGAACAGCAGCCAAGCTGGCCTGCCGCACCAGCTTTTCTGTGTCAACAAACCCCTTAAGCATGTTTGGGAAAATCTGTCGCGTTATTTGACTCGCTGGAATGCGCTTGATGTACGTCTCGATGGTGGCCAGCAACTCTAAACGTACAGCTCTGTCGGGCATACTATACAGGTGGACAATAAACGGCACGGCAGAAGCCTCAAATGCAGAGTCAGGAACACGCTGGGCCAGCTTTAAAGCAAGCCGCATGCCCTCAAGGCCCACTTTGCCGCTCTGCGCCGCCTTAACGACCTCAGGCAGCACCTGGCCGGCGGCAAACGTTTCTGGTAAGTCTTGATAGCAGCCCTCGAGCAAGTAGAAAATCTGCTGAATCTCGAGATCATTCACTGCAAAGGGATGCTCTGTCCACACAGAAATACGGTTGAGCGGCGTCTCGAGTGTTTCAAGACCCAATTTCTTGCGCTGCGGAACGCTAGGGCACAACGAGCGTGCGGTTATTGCCAATTGGCGGTCGTCTTCAGTAAGTTGCGCCGGCTTCACTCCTTCAAACTGCGCATCTTCAAATCCTCCTAGCACCCAATGCCCTTTCGCTGTCTCAAAAATAGCCTGAGTGCTAATATTACCATGGGCACATTTAGCATGAAGATGGAGCTCCTCTAGACATTTTGCCACCTGGTAGAGACCCCATTTGCGTGCGAGCTCGGTATATTCGCCGATCTTCAAATCAATGCACGTGCAAGACTCCACAGCAATCACTATTTGCTGGCCAACCACCGCTGAGTCCAGAAGTTTCAGCACCCCAGGAAACCTGAGTTTGCGCAGCGTTTGGGCCATGTTCTCGGCCTTGGGACGCAAATGCTCGCCCACAATTGATGGATCGTACACGAACAATGTACATTTTGTTTTATCTTTGCGAATCGAGCCTTCATAAAGCATCCAGACCCCGTTTAATGGCCGTTCGGTTAGGGCATTGCCCTGTGAGAACGGCGAGATTGCCAGCGAGCTCAGCGCTTTTGTGAAATACTCCATGTGTTTTTGAGGAAGAACGAATGCACTTGGTGATCCTGTTGTCCAGCTCGGGGTATCTGAATAAATAACTTGTTAGCGGTGGTTAGATGACAACAAGTGCTTAGGCGCGATGAGATCGTTAGTAAGTACCTGCAAATGTATGGCCGCGCTGACAAGATAAATTGGAAACGCGGCTAAAACACGAATGTTCCGATCTGGACTGGATATCGCTAGCTACTCGTTTAGCCAAAGTCTAGCTTTATAAAATTGACGCGTCTGTCTGTATCCTAATCTTAACTTTGATGTCCTAACTTTACAGCGTACTCGCTTAATCAGCTCCGAACTGCTCCCGTGATTTTTCAGACACCCTCCAAAAAAATATATTACGAGCGTTGCCCTTCTCTTAATTCCTAAAGATCAGACACAACATGAGCGACGTGGAGATGACAACTGCCCCCGAGCTGCTCAAACGCATTGCCGTGCTCCCAGGAGCAGCAGCTGACGGAACCGCTGCCTCGTTTGAAATCAAAGACGAAGACCACACTCTCGGCAACGCCCTTCGTTATATGATCATGAAGAACCCAGACGTCGAGTTTTGCGGCTACTCGATCCCGCATCCATCCGAAGCAGTGATGCACGTGCGTATCCAGACATATGGCGAGACTACAGCTATTGAGGCACTGAAAGCGGGGCTCCAGAACTTGGTTGATGCCTGCGATCACATCGATGCCGTTTTCCGAGAGCAGGTCCAAAAGGCGGATTACGCTACTGAGGAGGAATAAGTTTTTGATTCTTAGGGAATCAGATGTGCATCTCAAGAAAGCGAATTAAAATTTGTGCGGTTGACAGACTGTAACGCACCGATAGCGAGGGTTCTTCAGAGCTTCATGTTACGAAAAAAGAGATGGCTTGGGGTTCAGCGTCGAATATCTGCAATATCTACCGAGCCGTCATTTTTCGCATCTACAATGTTTATGAACCTGCTTTCAATCCAGCAATCCTCTGTCGCGCACTATTAGGTAGCAGCCTGTGTACAACTACGCTCCGTATGGGGTTTATTTAATATATAATTACATGCAATTATGGTATCTATTGTTTTGACTGTGTTCAGTTCCTTCAGCTCTGGAATTCACAAGTAGGAAAAGTATGACTGCTAAGAAGCGTGAACTGAAAATTAGGTCAACGTGTCGCCATCAGGATTGGCTACCCGCAGGACTCTTCGCGAATAATCCTCATTATCCTGCAAGCTCTGGTGAGAGCCATTGTTCTCCCACTTCATATAGACCTGATTCGGTTCAACACGCTGGTCAAATACGGGCACAAGATGGTCACCATCGCTGAGCTGGCTGCTAGGGTTCCGGGTGTGGTTAGAACGGTCGCCATTGCTATTGGAGCGGTCCGAGTTCTGGCGGGCGAATGCCGAGAAGCCGTGCTCTTTTTTGGTAGAATTCTTATCGGAGAAGCCGTCGTCGTCTTCGTCGATTTCGCGGTTCCTGCGCACGCAGAAGAAGATTAAGAGTCCGAGAAGCGCCAGCGCCACGATTCCGACCGCCGTGAAAGTACCTGCAACTGCGCCCTTGTTGTGCCAAAAACCGGACTTGTTTTTATTGGAAGCATTAGCACTGCTGGAATTTGAGTTCCCGGTGCTAGTTGCCGAGGAGGCGCTGGACGAACCGCTTGAGTTCGAGTCTGAATTCGAGCCTGATGAAGTTGCAGATGACGAGCCTGAGCCCAAGGTTTCTGTCGATGAGCCCGAGGCTGAGACAGTAACAGTCGTGCCCGAATTAGTGACTGTTACCACGGAAACGGAGCCGGCCCCAGATGTGGTCCTTGAGGAAGACGAAGAAGAGTCTGAGTCTGAGTCCGAGCCAGAGCCAGTATTTGAGCTCGAACTTGAGCTTGAGGTTGAATCAGAGCTAGAGCTAGAACTGGAACTGGAGCTGGAGCTGGAACTAGTACTGGAACTGGAACTGGAACTAGTACTGGAACTCGTAGAACTTGCAGAGCTAGATCTCGAACTCGAAGCCGTACCAGAAGGCTGGCCTATCTGAACATAGCCATACAGACCACTGTTTGTGTTACCACACGTGTCGCTATTGTAGCCAGGACAAGCATCGGAGCATTGCGAAGTGCTCACTGTCTCATCAGGAGCCTCATTAGAGCACCAGCAAGTGGAGCCTTGCATGATAGCAAACGCGTAGCCCGAACAATGACCAGTACAATAGCCGTATGAGTTGTAGATGTAGTAAGAGCCACTGTCGTCAGCAGTCAGATCGCTAGCGCAGTACGTGATCGAATTAGCAGCCTTGACTGGACTGATCAGGGCCTGTAAGCTTAGGAGCAAGGCTAGAGAGTGCATTCTGGTGATGTGGTGTGTTTTTATGCAAGTTTGTATGGGGGCTGTGAGTTGCGGATAGAAATTGGTGTAGCGGATAAAACGGTCCTGTCTAACCGCTGTGGGATCTTGTAGTATGCTATGGCTTCGGATCGAAGATTTTCACGTGATTGAATTTTTTGTTCCGCTTTATCCGTTCCGGGCTTCAGCCTAATGAATGGATTTGCTTGGGGAAGACTCGAAGTATCTCGCGAAACCCTGAATGGAGTACCTTTCGTGATAGAGACAGTTCCAGCAAAAGCGATTAGATGATGCAGGTGCGATGTTCAGTTCAGTTAAAGAGACCAGAATTGCGGCTGAACAGAGTCGACCTCGAACTGTATAGATGTTTGCAATTGCACCAACAAAATAAAGAGAAGAAGGGGAGAGGGGTGGGTTTTCGATTGCCTGCTTCTAGCGAGGACGCCATTTGGGAGCACCACTCTCGACCCCTAACCCCGATGTTCTTTACAACTAGCCACTAGCCGAGCTAAGAGACTTGAATTTATAAGTTCCGGGAATCACACAGTTGAAACAATACAAGCGATCGGTACACTAGCCATTGCTTTAGTTCCGAGAGCTCCGTTTTCTGACAAAATGCCTGTCCACTGACAAGTTTTACCGGCCCAGTTTCTTTTTGCCTGGGCAAGGGCACGTTCGACCCCCAATTCGAAACTTTTCGCAATTGGGGCCATGCCCGCCGCATTCTGCTCTTTCATTCAAGAGCACTCCAAAATTAGTCACTGTTAATGATGAAGACTAGCTACTTTTACCTCGAACATGTAATTTGGTCCCTTTATCGGCACCATCGCCGCACTTTACGCGTCATTCTTTCTAGCCTTGGGTTCGGCAGCATTTATTCCTGCATGGCCGAGGTTTTTGGTCCATCGAGTGCTTCCATCTCTCAAACAAGCCCCAGTCAGGCAAGATTCAACAATGGATTAAAGTTATTCCCTCAATCACATAGGAATTTGGACAAAGCAACTATAAAGCATCTCCGTCCAAAAATAGCTACCTACGCGGACCCTGGTTGCCATGCCGACAGCATGCCAGGCATACAAATTCCTGGCGAGCTGCGTGACACGTCCCTTGACTGTGTTTCTAAACATAATTATTAATTAAAGTTCGTCTCGAATTAAATTGTTGTAGTTCGAATTCTGAACCACAAAATTCAAGGGGATACTGCCTTATAACAAAATTTCCGCATACAATCATTAGAGCTGCAAGAAGAATTAGCTGGCTAGTGAAATTTTGGAGCGAAAAAAAAATCCATATTCGTGTCGGAACTCGAAAAAAAACTGCAGCACATTCTGTTCTCGCGTGGTCTCCCACCGCAATACTTGGTAATGCTCTCAGTAGCTTAAATAGGGCTGATCGGACGGGAAGCCTTGTTCTCTACTAGATATGGCCGCAGCTGTTAGTTTGGTTCTGTGTGTTGTGATATTCAATATGGAGTCTTTAACTTCATGTCCGTGAAAACGAAATTGGACCAGTAGAGTGTATAAATTCCTCGTGATAACGTCTTATTAGAGATCCGAGCCGTTTGTTTCTTTGAACATTCAATTTTACATATCGAGTAGCTCTAAGAGAGTGCGTAGCAAAAGCTGAGTTGAAACTACTATAATCAAGCGAAAAACACCATAAGACACACACCTGCAGTGATACCGGCCAATTGCAAAGCTCCAGTGCACAATTGCTGCGATAAATCGCCCTCTAGCATCTCTAGAAGCTCGGGGAGCACTCCATTTGTTGCCAAGTATAAGAAGATACCCGCCGTAACAGGCGGTAAATTCCGAGCCAGAATACCGAAAATTCCAGTTGATTGAGGGTCCAGTAGCCCTGCGAGCAGACAACCCAGAACCATACCCAAAGAATTAATGAGCTGGGCACAGATGCCTGTCTTTTTGGAAAGCCCACCCTTGACGGCAATGGCGAAGTCGCCAATTTGATGGGGGATCTCGTGACAGGACATCAAAATGAAGGCCAAAGCACCGAATTTCGAGCCTCGAGCAAAAGATACGGCCAGCGCAGCACCATCCGCAACGTTGTGAATGAAATCAGCAGCAATATTGATGAGGGCAAAGGCGGCCGGTCTTTCTTGAACAGTAAACTCTTCGTCTTCTTTCAACGCAGTCTCCTCCGATTCAGACTCAGATTTCACTGCTGCCAAAGCGTTGGTCTCGACCTTCAACAAATCAAATCCTTTCACAAGCTCGAACGGTTTGCTAGCAGAAGAGTTGCGACGCTGAGCCAACGAGACGTCTTCATGGGAAATTTTAATTTTGGATGAAGCAGCACCGGAAGCTTTCGATTCTTCGACGATCTTCTCTTTCTCTTCTTCCTCGTCTGATTCATCGACAGCGATAGTCTCGTCTTCGAAATGTTTGTGGGCCTTGTGCGCATGTGTATGTTCGATGGAATGCGAGTGCGAATGCGAATGGTCTGATCCATGGAGCAGTTTTCCAAGCACAACAAAAGACATGTATGAGATTATGAGTGCAATTCCGGCCTGCTTCGTGGCCTCGAGCTCAGGGATTAGATGCAAAACAACGTTGCCGAGCAGCGAGCCTTCGGCAAAGGCAACTAGAACAGTCAGAATTGAACCATTCAGGGCGGGCAAAGACCACAATATAAACGAGGTCGCAAAAGTTGTGATACAAACCGCAAGCAGAGCATTTATTTGCGGCTCAAAGCTGAAAATGTTGTGTAAATTGAACGGCACATTAGGCTCGGAGCTGGACAGGAGTGAGCCGGGGGAGCTTAGAAACAAGCCCATATTGAGCTGTAGCTCACCAAAAGGCTCCAGAATCAAATTTTGGATTTCAGAGGGAAGCTCTTCGATTGCTCCACCCAGTTTAGAGATAATGTCGCCTAGTTTTTCGTTCACATGCAAGTCGTGTGAGCCGTGTGAATGAGAGTGGGCATGGACTGTCATTACCGTACTCATGCTCAATAATAAGTTTTTGAAGGTCATGTCGAATTGATTCTGTTTTCGAAAAGGCTGATGTATTCCGCAGTTTGAATCCGTAGTGTCAATGTGCTTTTACCCTTGTTTCGAATTATATGGCAACTGTAACGTTGCGGCCAAGACTCTTAATGTGTGAGCGATTCATTAAAAACTAACGAAACTGCTACGGCCACTCAGCTACAGTGGTGCGGCAGCTGAGGACCGTATCACGTGGTTGCATGTCTTCTTCGAAGAAAGTTAAGTTTAGAATTATGTATTCAGCATCTTGTCAGGGAACTGCTACTTGAAGAGAACTGGAATACACAGTTTTTATATTTAGAGCCGATCGGGAAAAAGCGCCTGAAAAATAGTTCAGCAACCTGGGTTGGTCTTCGAAAGCCCTGGAAGCTCAATCACGTCCCGGGTATCTCTATAGAAGTGAGCCTGAAATGAACTGGCTAGCCCAAATTCTGAGTATGGGTTGCAGTCCAAATCGTGTGTTCTGAAATTCTTAGTCTTACGAGACCGTAAAAGCTTATTATCTTACAGACATTTTATTCATTTTCGTATTGGTTTCGAGGAATATGAAATCTCCAGCCAGCGAACACTACTCTACCGCTTCCGAATCTTCTGGTAGTAGCGAAATGCTGCTGAAATTCTGACGCTCGTATAACTGAATCATTAGGAATATGACGTCCCTCGAGGCTTATCAGGCCCAATCTGCGAAATTCAAAACTCGCGTGAAATAGGCTCATGAACCCACATACAAGTTGCAAACACTTGAGGTGTTTATAAGAGCTACCAACCAAAGCGATTGAGCGAAATATCAAAGGCACCCAACGAGTGCGGTTTTTCGGCCTAGTTGATCAAGAACAACCGCCTGATCACAAATTATTCTGATGCGCTCCTAGTCCAACTCAGTATAGAAACCTCATGCCATACCTCGATGATTATGAAGTATTGATACTCCGGATCCGAAAAATAAACCCAACCTCCACTGCATGATGTACGATTTACAATCGAATAGGGGTAGGTTTCACCTGACCTTCTATGCAAGGTGCTCGATCCAATGAGAGCTCGGACTACTGGACAAATTCTATGTGAACAGGCTAATTTGCGGCATTATATGTCAATTCGCTCTACGTGGCTGCAAAAAATTTCTCATGTCATCCTTTGAGTCAATTTTCGACAGAACAAGGTGAGCCATGCGGCTTAGTCCTAGAGTCCCCATAAGTGGAATTGGTGTTGCCAAGACCGGCTCTGCGTGACAACCTGCATTATTTCCGGCGGAATCACGCGCGCGGTGCCCAGCATTAACAATTGAAACAAGAGGATGTGAGAATATGGCGGGATCAGCGGCAAAGTCAATAAAATTCTTGGCCCAGGCTGAATTGAAACCTATAGGAGACGTGGCTAGGTTACGTGACCGTTATGCCGTATCGTACAGCTGGGTGACGTATCCTTGTCCGCTTGCATCGCTTTCCTGGGTAAACACAAGTGATCTCGTTGAAAAGGTCCCACTGCTGGCACAATTTATCGCCTGAATTTTAAGGTTCAAAAAGAGCGGAGAATTTTGTACTTGTGCTTTTATGTCCAAGTGGTGCGGGACTAGGCATGAATATGTTGGCATTCGAACGAAGGAGGTTTCTGAGTTCCAAGCCCACAACTTTTCTTGATTCGACAAACTACCCCAAAACGTTAAAAATACTGCAGATCGCCTGCCAAAATCGAAGCCGCGTATAAGAGTGCGTGATATACTCGGGGTCCAGGCCAGAAATCGACCTCAAAGCGGGGTGCATGTAAGACTTCGAACTGCTCGAATGTGGCGAACTAAATAAAATCCGGAGACAATTTCATTCAATTCTGTCATGAAGAGTGAGCATTTTCGTCTCCAAACCCCTCGTCTTTCCCTGGCCCTCAATCCAGGCTACAATCGGCTGAATTACCCAGATTGTGCATTCTTCGTCCGGCCGCTGACTTGAAATAGACAACACCGAATAAGTTGTTGCTAGCACTTGTTTGACTAAACTTTTTAATAGACAAGTTTCGAACTCTGCTTCATGTTCGAAGTCAGGACTCGCTCTGCAGGAAGAAGAGTTTCATGTGCAGCGAACCACACTCAAAATGCGGAATGCCGAGGTGGGCTGCAAGCGGGCAACGATCTACCCGATGGCCTCGTGCGGAGGACAGGGCGCTGATAGGGGTTCGGGTACGTCAGGACCAAAAGAGTGTTTGTGGCTAATTAAATCGCCTCTAATTTAACCAAGCTTCAATCTCGAGTACGAAGGATTCCTGTTTAACTCGGGCAACCCCCACCACAACGCTTCCTGACAGCTCTCGCTCGCTCCCCAGAAACACCCGGCATGCAGATCCTAGCATCGAATATTGGCCGACGCAGGGCGATATATTTGGGGTTAGGTTTAAGATGCGATACGGACTGGGAAGGACCCAGAGCTTGTCTCAGAGGTTTGTCGATGTCAGGCGTCCTGCAAGTAGCTAGCAAGTAGGTTTTGGGGTTATCTCGGTACCAGGGTACTGCAGAGGGCATATGTCTCGGACAAAAGAACGGTGCGTCTCGCGGCTTGGACCAAGAGTCTGTCCCAGTTTCAATCGGGCGGCCTCATGGGTCTCTTCACTCGCGGGATTTTAGTGTCGTTGCAAGCGTTTTGCAGCGCCAGATCTTGCAGCCGTCCGGCCGCGCTGAGTCCTATGCATGAGTTCTGCATGATACCCGCAGGTCGCTTGCAGGCCCCGTGCAGGCTGCCCGGTGTAAATATAAAGAAGCGAGATATCCCCGCTGTGAGGTTTTCTGAGCAACACGGATTTGTTCTTCTCCAGGCTCTGATCTAATGCACGTAATTCTCGTCACCTACGGCACAGCCGGCGATGTCTACCCTTTCATGGAGCTAGCCAGGCTCCTAATCTCGAAAAAACACAGTGTTGTCATCGTCTCGAACGAATATTTCAAGGCTGAGGTCGAGTCTCGCGGCATAGAGTTTGTTGGCGTTGGAGAAGCAAAACTTTTCTTGGAAATTGCCACGAGTCCCGAGGTCTGGGACCGCAAAGTCGCCTTCAACAACTGCATGACTGCTATCTCTACGCAGCTGGAAGGGCTCTATAAAGCTGTAGAGAAGCTGATCCGCAAAGACTCCGTCATTCTCTACTCTCTTTTGGCGGTCTCTGCGCCATTTGTCGCCGAGAAATACAATCTCCCCAGTTACCAGGTCAACCTGGTTGCCAGCAATCTCAAGCTTAAGGCTACTCCAATCTTGCAAGCCCTGGGCAATTATTTCAATATGAGCTTGAGTTGGCGTATGGCTTTGATTCGCCGCGTGCTCAAGCCTGATCTCCAGAATGTGGTCAATAAAATTCGTGCCGAAAACGGTCTGCCGTACATGCACAACGTGTTACAGGGCTGGTACGCGGACGAGAAGCACACGATCACTCTCTACGAGCCATGGTTCTACACAAATAGGGCCCGCGAAGGTCTCTATCTGGGATTCCTGCTCAATAAGTCCCGCGCGACTCCTGAGGACAAGCAGATTTCCGAGTTCATTGACGACAGAACCGTCATTTTCATCACCAGTTGGGCGCTAGCCACTCCCAAGATCATGCAGCCCATTCTTGAGGAGATCACCTCGCAAGGTCTCAAGTGTGTGCTCTCCACGCCTATTGCTAAAGATTACAAAATTGAGGGCAACATTTTGACCATTCCCAAGCTTAACATGGATCTCGTAAAGGGCTCTATGTTCTGCATTCACCATGGCGGCATCGGCACCACTGCCCAGTTCCTCAAGAACAGCGTGCCGCAACTCATTATCCCTCAAGCTTTTGATCAGTTTGACAACGCAAACATGATCCAGCGGCTGGGATGCGGTATCTCGGGCAAAGGCGCCCAGGACATTGCTCGGATGACCCAGCTTTGCGAGTCTAAACAGTTCAAAACAGAGTACTACGCCGCGCAGCTCAGTATTGAACGCGATCTTGCCGAAGAATTGCACAATTTCTTGGAGACTGGTGCGACTCCGGCAGGTCAATTGGATCGTGGCGCCCTTACACCCGCACGGGGCGGTTACTTCGGTCTGTCTAATCTGATTTGGGGGAAAGAGTAATCACTCGATGTAATGAATAATTTGTTGTTTTATGTTCGCAGCTTTCCATAGAGCTCATATGGTTTCGGCACGCATCAGAAAACGCTAGAGCTAGGGTCTAGGCTTCAACTGCTGATCTAGAGCCTGGAGATCTCAATGCGCTAGATTATTGACATGCATAGGCGCGAAACGCTGTTGGTGTGATTCGGCAATGACTCACTTAAATTTCGGCCCTATAAACTTCACTCAACCTCGGAAAGTGAGCGGCAGGTCTCCGTGTTGCTGATTTAGACCGCGCCTATAATCTTGCTCGAAATCCTGTCGATTCCTATGAAACACCTGAAACGCTTTAGCGTTGAGCCGCATAACAGAATCCGATGAAGTCATGTATAGCTAGCCGTTGTTTTTTTTAATATAGCAGCACAAATTGCTCCTAGGGAACTTAGTGTCCTGTTACTATTTCAATACGTTCGAGCTGAGAGTTGCTCCTTGGACTTCCCTACTAAAGATTGGGCTAGCATGGCATTTGGAATCCCGCGAATCCAAGCACTCTAGGGTGACCAATCTCCGTTTCTTATAACAGGATTTCATAGATATTCTTTATGTGACAACTTCAAAGATAGCAGTACAAGAATTTACTTCACGACGTTTGTGCATTGTACTCAGCAAAAAAAGGATAGGCTAACTTAATCGAGGTGCTGTAAGTACATGCAGATTGAGCGATCTAGTTTCACTGATTCAATTGAATTGCCTGGATTTATGAAATTTTGTGACAAGAAAGCATTAGCACGCATAGAGTATTCAAGCTGCAATGTGCGGAAAGCTGCATTCAAAGCGAACCTCAGTAGCTTGACGTTGGCTCAGCGCTTTTGGACCAATCGGGGGCCTTGAGCCATCACGCGGTCCATACCTATCTAAATAGAACAGCTTGCTCTCACTAATTGTTCGCAAAAATACTTGTCCTAGCTGCTACAGGCGACGAAGAGAGCATGGTCCTGGTGTGCATTTACGTCTTTGCAAGAGAATCAATATCTTCCTGGGAGAAAATATTCTAGCCTGTTAAACAAGCCTTACATTCGGCCCACATTATCGCGTTCATTATACGACAAGTGTTTGCATTAAATCCGCACGAGAAAAGACTCTCAAAATACGTGAGTTTTAGCGCAAAACAATCTTGCGCGCATTCTTCCCAGCACAAAAATGCAAAATCCAGATTAATCAATTGATGATTGAGGGTTTAATCAACGCCTCGTTTTGATGAACCCTCTTGTTCAGGCCTGCTTCAAACGTTGCCTGCTTTTCCCACAACTTTGATTGGTGGTACATGGGCTTTAAAGCCAATCAACAAGAGTTCGCCAAGGCCATGACAATTGCAGGATAAGCACTGAGGTATCAAGGGTCTCTAGCACGCCCTAGGCATAAGCACAGCTGCGGGTTTATTCTGGGTAGCCTGACCAAATGAATTGCAGGACAGCTCGTATTGGCAGAACCAATCCTCATGAATTTGCTGATAGATAGGGAAATTGTCGCGGCTGAGCCTAAGAAAGTGCGGTTCTCGCAACTCCTCAACCAGAACGGAAAGCTGCTATGTAAAGGCGTAGAAAAACCTCACCAGGTAAGAAGGGCCAGGGCTGATCTCAAATTATCCGACTTCCGCCAGCCGCTAGCCGAGTAGCTGCATTCGATTATGATTACAACGATTTGTGTGATGTTTCATGCTCCTGTGGCTCGATCTAATCCGGGGCCTTACATATAGGTTTCGCAGAGAGAGGCAGTCTTGAGTGGTCGATTTAGATCTTCTGAATGGCGATTGGCGCCTAGGCTTCATCGTCTTGCATATTCTGCGGGCCATGCATCAGGGCATCAACCCAAGTTCCGCGGGCGAAGCCACCCCATGGGGGGTGTAAGGGGCGGCCCAGGGTAGTTTTCCCAAACTTTGCTCGTACGTAGAACGGAAAATCCTGTAATAAAATATCCCACTGCTGCTGGAGTCAGCTTGGGTGGGTTTCGTGCTCGTTTCATCTCGCTTGAGCCATTAATCTGAGTAGGTTCGCTAGCCGGCTGAGATATGAACCCGCATCAAGGTGCAGGCCTCGTGCAGCAGCATTTTGGGCGGCCCATGCCACTATAAGTAGCATATGTCCGCAGAAACGAAGGCCATAACACGCTGAAATATCCCAGTATCTTCTAGACTACCATCTGATGCGCGTTATTCTGGCTACACTTGGCACTGCCGGCGACAACTACCCTTTCTTGGAGCTCGCTGAGCTCCTGCAGGCTCAGAAGCACGAAGTGTTCTTACTTGCAAACGAATATTTTGGGCCAGAGATCGAGGCTCGTGGTATCCCATTTGTAAGTATTGGTGCCAAAGAGTGGTTCCTGGAGTGGGCTAGCGACCGCGACGTCTGGGACATGAGAGTTGCGCTCAACAAGCTGATGACCAGAATGGCCAAGCAGCAGCGCACCGTCTTCGAAGCCATCGATTCGCTCGTCACCGAGGACACTGTCATTCTCTATTCCATTCTCGCTTTTTCTGCTAAGGTTGCCAGCGAAAAGCACCAGATTCCGGGCTACCTGGTGAACCTGATCAACTCGAACTTGGCTCTGCAGCCTTCCCCGCTGCAGTGGTTCCTGGGTGCGACTTTGGGAATTGATATCAATCTTACGATGAGAGGATTTTTAAGGCTCGCTGGCTCCGCTATGCAGAACTCTATTGATGAGTTGCGTGCGGAAAGCAAGCTCCCGACTGGCCGCAATGTTTTTGAAGGCTGGTACTCGAACGAGAAAAACTCGATCACCATGTACGAGCCCTGGTTTTATACGAAACGTGCACTTGAGGGCTTATACGTTGGATTCTTGCCCAACAAAGGCTTCGAAACCCCACACGATGCAAAGATTCGTGCGTTCATTGACAATCGCACGGTGATATTCATCACCAGTTGGGCGATGGCGGACCCAGCGGTGATGCAGCGTATTCTAGACGAGATCCGCAACCAGGGCCTCAAATGCGTGGTCTCTACTCCAATCGCCAAGGAAACAAGTCACGAAGGCGATGTTTTGACTGTGCCAAAACTCAACATGGATCTAGTGGAGGGTAGTCTGTTCTGCATCCACCATGGCGGCATCGGTACCACGGCCCAGTTCATCAAGAACAGCGTGCCCCAACTCATTATTCCACAGGCGTACGACCAGTTCACAAATGCAGAGATGATCCAGCGGCTGGGCTGCGGCCTCAGCGGCAAGGACAGCCGGTGCGTGCCTAAAATGGCTGAGCTGGCTCTTAATCAGAAATTCAACACGGCGCGCTACGCCGAGCTGATGAAAGTTGAGCGGGATCGCGGCCAAGAGCTCCATGATTTCTTAACTAGCGGTAGAGTTCCGGCCTATCAGTTGCAGCGCGGTGCGGCCGTGGCCCCGAACCCCGGCTACTTTGGGTTTGTGAATGCTCTTTGGAAAAAGGATTAGTTTGTGTTTAGTAGATTTATAATTCCAACTCGTTAACGAGTAGTTGGGGTGTATGGGGCTCGTGTTATAGCTCACATGTTTGTTCGTAGTTCGTAGGTTCTATTCGAAGCGTCCGATTGGGTTTTGAACTCGGCGATGGAGAGACGTTGAGTTCGGTCCCTGCACACAACATTTCTGATTTTAAGCATCTGTTTTTCGTGAACTCAGAAGTCAAATGTTCACGGCGTGTCGCCAGTTAATGCTCAGAAATGCAGTGGCTCACCTTCATACCATCGTCTATCTATTACACTCACTCAATATTAATATACGTACACATGGCCAACACCCTCGGTTGTTCGTTGGCCAGTCTTCATCAAGTAACAGGTCTCATGCGGACCAGAACTTGTAATGCTGCGGCGTGTCCACGGAAATCGGCCGGAGCGACGGATTCGGCACCTGCGCAGCGCGAGCCTGTTCCGATTTATCTTCGAGAAGCTCGACGCGCGGCGATTTCGACGCCAAAGATTTAGCTTGCGACGCGAGCTCCACAGCCTCATCGCTGGAAGAGGCGGCAGCAGCGCGCTGCAGCGTGCTGAGCACGTCCGAGGCCTGTTTGTTGAGCGAAAGCCGGTCGAGCACGAGTTCCTGGCGCGCCTGCTCAAGCTCACGCTTCTGCTGCTCCAGTACCTGTTCGGCCTGCTCGAACTTGCGCATTTTGAGCTCGAACTTTTGCATCTGGACGTTGGCGGCGCGGCTGAGTAGTTCTAGCTGGGCCCGCGAGACCTCTTCCGAGGCGGTTTTCGTGGCATGTGCGAGCTGCTGCGAGGCCTCGGGCTTGTTTGCCAGCAGATCTTTAATTTCGCCGACCAATGCCGCCAATTTCTCGCTGGCAGGATCGTTGGCACTGGCTCCAGCGCCGTTCAGTTTGGCCTTCAGGCGGTCAGACGCACCTTTGACCGCATTTTTCACCAGGTACGGGTCCTCAATCGGCAGCTGCAAGAACTTGTACACACATGCCTCAACCGTACGCGTTCCAACGTGGTATGCGACGGCTTCCCAGTTGTTGTCGTGCATTTCAATGCCTTCAAGCAGCAGCAGCAGCTCCTGGTCGCTCCACGCAGAAACAGTCTCCTGCGTCTGCATCATCTTGACATAGTCCTCGCTCGAGTAGTTGGCCGGAAACAGTCCGTTCACGAACGCCAGCGATGTGATCGTGTGCTTGGACTGCAGATTGTGGTAGCGCACCTTGTTGACGGAGTCTGCACACGTGAAGCAGTTGTACTGGCGCGCGGTCATGGCTAGGAATTTGCGTTGCGACTCGTCGAGCAAAGCCATCGCATCGGTGCCACTGTCGTAAATAGATCGTCTGAGCTCGAGGTTGAGTTTGTCGTCCGAAGCGGGAATACTCGGCGCAGCGCTGCTCAAATCCGCCGTATCCGGCTCCAACACCCGACCCTCGCTCACAGTCGACCCTGAGGCCTCCTGCTGCGGCTCCAGACCCCGCGGCGTGTCCAAAACCACGCGGAAATGGCCCGTGTACTGCGGACCCGCGATAGATGGACGCGTTTCGGGGTCGATCTGGTAGTTGATAAGGCCCCATGTCTCAAGAAACCGATGCACACGCATGATAGATCCCACATCGCCGGCCAGATTGCGTCGTGTAGCTGTCACCGTTAAATATTCGGTGGGATTTAGCCGGTACGTGTCGACCATGAAGTCTCTAAACTGACGGTACGTCTCTGGGGTTTTCGAGCGGTTTTTGCCCGAAAAAAATTCGGGCAGGCTCTTTTTCTCTATTTCGTGCACCTGGTCGCGTTCGAACCAGCTCGCAAACGAGGGAATAATGACCTGGTACGTCTGGGTCGCGATATACTTCTTTGCGCGTTCTTCCGCGTTCGCGAGCGCCTGGGCCGCGGTTTCTGCCGGCTGTGCGGGCTGAGTCTGTGTCACAGCGTCTCCGGTCTGGTTTGCAGCCGGTGAAGCAGTGTCTTCCTTGACAGACGGGCCATCCTGGGCATCCACCATCTTCACGTCTTCAGACATGTCTTCGGACATATGTCAGCAGGAGCTTGGGTCTGTGGGACTTTACAAGTTTCGAGCCAGGTGTGGGCTTCCGTAAGCAGAGAAGCGTTTGGGGACAGGATAGTTTCGAGTTGTGGAGAAGTGTGAGAATATTTGGATTGAATAATTAAATGAGTTTTTTGAACGGGAAGACAAAACTAAGTGATTGTTTGTGTAGAAAAAAATAAAAATAAAATAAAAATAAAAATAAAAAGAGTGGTTAGTAGTTCTTGCTACACTTCTCAGATCGTCGCTGCACTAATGGTATTGATCGACATACATGTCGCTTTGAGATTTTTATATTGGGAAAGTCTCGTTTAAACAGTATCAACTCCTCAAAATCTCAAATCTGTAGATCATAAAAGTCAATGGCGAATCTCACGAGCCGCAAACTGCGATGGTCCCAGACTAGTCTTCTGAAATCGCCAGGTATAGTTCTCAAGCCAATTATGCGACTTCAACATCACGGAGAAATAGGCCGACGGTTCATTCAGGCTCTTTAACACGGTTCATTTATTCAATAGGTAATTGAGCCAGATTCCAACTTACTTACGCAACAGAGCTAGAGTATGGCATTGGATATCCCCTCCTCTGTCGAACACTTATGTTTGTGAGCCGTACTAACCAATTTTGGAACCACAGCGCAGCTTTCTAGCTTCACACACTGCGCTTGCATTCAAGTTTAATGTCCGGGAATTCGATTGAGTTGTTTTCAATAGTTTTGGCTCCGCTCGCGCCCCACCACCCCCGAGCCGACTGAGCAGCCTCAAGAAAAATAGCGTCGAGATGATAGCTAGGTCGCAAATTGGAAGAACCATATCTATCGAGGTTGTGGCTTCCTAGTCCTCTAATAATGAAGATTGAGATGACCTTCAACTGTATGCTCGACTCTGTTCTAGCCCCAATTGAGCTTTCGCCAACCTTCCGACTTCTGCAACCACCAGATTTTTCTAGACAACTGATTCTTTCAAACTTTCAAAGTACATCTATAACAGGCCGCATATTCAATTACTAGACCCAAATTTATGCCTCTAAAGCTTTCGTATACCTCTTTTGTGACTAATCACGCACATATTTCTAGCCAAGCGCGCCAAGGGCGTGAAATATATCGACCTCCAGGACGCGTTGCGATTTACCTGCATATTTCAAATGGAGGTTGCCACCGATCGAAGCAACGGAAATGAGGCGTCCGATACAACTGAGGATCCACGACTTCAGAGAATAAAATTTCTTGTCGATCAATCCAAACTTTACGCTCGACTTCTTACCGAAAAGCTTGAAGATCCCAACTCTGATGCCACCGGCGAGTCACAGCCCGCGGCTAAGATGCCTTCGATCCAAGCCACTAAAAAACAGGCCTCCTCAACCAGAAAATCGGCCAGACAGACCTCGAAACGGCAAAATTCGGTTACAAGCTATTTCAAGCCTGCAAAGACCGAGAAAAAGTCGTCTGGCTCCTCAGAACTAACAACCAAGTCCGGATTCAAGGCTCCCAAGAGTATTGCCGTGCCTATGCACTATCATCAGCTAGTAGGCGTCGAATGGATGGTCACGTTGTATCAAAATGGGCTCAATGGTATATTGGCTGACGAAATGGGGCTCGGCAAAACTCTTGAAGTCATTGCTTTTCTCAGTTACCTGATCGAACAGGGAATTTCGGGGCCATTCCTCGTAGTAGCCCCTCTTTCTACCATCGCTAATTGGCAGGCTGAGATTCGCAAATTCGCCCCAGACCTCGAATGCTGCAAGTATTACGGTACTCCTACAGAAAGAGCTGCCATCCGAAGGGCATACCTCCCGAAACAACGGCCATCCGTGCCAATTATTATTACAAGCTACGAACTTATCATGCAGGATGCCCGTTTTCTGAACAAAATCGATTGGAAATACGTGATCGTGGACGAGGGGCACCGGCTTAAGAACATTGAATGCAAGCTGATGAAAGAACTGAAGCAATATCGTTCGGCGAATCGAATGCTTTTGACGGGAACTCCGCTCCAGAACAATCTGACCGAGCTCTGGGCCCTGCTGAACTTCTTGTTGCCCGATGTTTTCACTGACTTAGACTTGTTCCATTCGTGGTTCGAATCTGGCGAGCTCTCACTCAACGGCTCGGATGAAACGAGCCTCGTAACTTCGCTCCACTCGATCCTCAGGCCGTTTCTGCTCAGACGACTTAAATCTGATGTTGATCTGCCTTTACCACTCAAACGAGAGTACATCATCTATACTGGTATGACTTCGCAGCAAAAAGAGCTATACCAGTCGATTCTGCATCGTTCTGTCCGTGACCACGTAGTCCAACAAATCATCGCCGAGAGAGGCGGCAAACTGATAGAAGTGGACACAAAGAAACTTAAACAAGATAATAATACGCCTCGTGCGCGGCGTGCCTCTAAAAGAGCCGACTTGTCGATCAAAAGACGCAGAATTGCTGAGGAAGCGCTAGACAATTACCTTGAAAATGGGGGCAGTGGTACAGAAAACGACGAGGAAAATGACGAGGATCTTAGCGACGAGGACGAATCAGAAGACCAAGCTTTCTCAGATTCCGAAGAAAATATTCTTACACAGAAAATGATCAAGGCAGCGAAACGTGAGCTACAGCGTAAAAGCTTCCAGAATATGATGATGCAGCTACGCCAGGCGTGCAACTCGCCGTTCCTTTTCTACTACCCATATTACGACAAAGAAGTTGACGACCGGATCGTTGATTGGTCCGGCAAAATGCGGCTTCTAGACACTTTGGCCTCCACGCTGATTTCGCGGGGCCACAAGCTACTTGTGTTTTCGCAGTTCACCAAAATGCTAGACCTCATTGAGGACTGGGCCGTAGGGTACAGGGACTATAATATCATGCGCATTGACGGCTCTACGAGCCAAGAAGAACGACAAAATCTGATCAAAACGTTTACGCCCGAATCAAATGTGAACTTGTTCTTGCTTTCAACCCGCTCCGGTGGACAAGGCATCAATTTGGTGGCCGCAGACACCGTTATACTTTTCGACAGCGATTGGAACCCACATCAGGACCTACAGGCCATGGATCGGGTTCACCGTATAGGACAAGAGAAGCCCGTGATTGTTTACCGTTTGGTGACTGGTGATAGCGTGGAAGAAACGATTCTCGATAAGGCCAGCGACAAGCTAGAGCTCAACGATAAGGTGATAGACAAGGGCAAGTTCAAGGGTCTGAACGATTCACAAGAAGAACAGATCAAGAAAATGCAGCGCCAATTGCAAACACATAATTTGAAATTCGATGGCTCAGTGTCAGTAACTCCTCAAGATTTAGAGAAGATGCTTGACCGGTCCGAAGAGGCCTATATCGATGCGTTCGAAAACCCTGAGCTTGGCGACAATATATATTGCCGAAGTTAGCTTTTCTTCTCTGGCCTGATTTATGCAATCATGTACATATTTAAAACAATTTGGACTTCGCAGGGTTTGGCTGTAGTGAATGCATGAGCTGCATAAAGTGCAGATCGATGGAGATAAGGTTTTGTATTGTGATTACAGTTTCAGTTAATACGATTTTTTCGAAACAGCGGTCTCCGTGTTTGCGTGACACAAAAAAAAATCTAGAGCGAAAAAATGTAAAAACAAAGGGCCCAACCGGGAATTGAACCCGGGACCTCTCGCACCCTAAGCGAGAATTATACCACTAAACCATCGGGCCTATTTGTTGAAGTTGATGTGAATGTTCAGTATATAATCGTTGCGTTGATAAGTAGCAGGCACAACACATGTTCGTTACAGCACTTCTATGTTAGAGACTTTGAGCTACCAAAAAACTAGCTCAGTAGTGAATGCTGCACGAGGGTGAATTACTATGTACGTATCTAAGTTTGCAAACTGGTCTAGCGCTTGCCCTTCTTTTTGTTATTCTTCTTCTTGTTGTTCTTCTTCTTGGCAGCCGGTTTGGGAGTCTCGGCAGTGGTTACAGCCGCGGCAGCTTCAGGCTCAGGTGTTTCGGCCTCAGGTGTTTCGGTCTCAGCAGTGGCAGCGGGCTCAGCAGCGGGCTCAGTAGCGGGCTCAGCAGCAGTCTCAGCAACAGGCTCAGCAACAGGCTCAGCAACAGGCTCAGTAGCAGGCTCAGTAGCAGGCTCAGCAGCAGTCTCAGCAACAGGCTCAGCAACAGGCTCAGCAACAGGCTCAGTAGCAGGCTCAGTAGCAGGCTCAGCAGCAGTCTCAGCAACAGGCTCAGTAGCGGGCTCGGTCTCAAGCTTAGGCTCATCGATCTCAGTCGGTTTAACAACCTCAATCTCAGCCTTAGCCTCAGACTCGACCTTCTCAGAAACGGGCTCATCTTTCATGGTCTGAACAACGGGTGCTTCGGGCTCAGCATCAGTCTCCTTAGTCTCCTGAGTCTCCTTAGTCTCCTTGTTCTTCTGGGCAGCATCATTTGCCTTGTCCAGATCACTGTGATATTTGTGGAATTTATTGATCACAGTCTTGCGGTCGCTGCGCAGATCAGCATCCTCAGTCACGTCAATATCGTCGAGTTTGATAATGTTCTGTAGCACGACCTCGGAAAGCACACGGAACTCTTTCTCGCGAGCATCTACATCGGCCGGCGGGCCGGCAACAAAAGCTCTGATTCGGTCGCCAAGCTCAGTCTCGACCGATTTCTCGATCGATGCCAGCTGCTCGCGCGGGGTCGCCGGTTTGGCCGGGGCAGAGTAGATCGCCATGATCGCAGAGCCCGTTTTGACGCCGTACTCGCTAAGAGTGGCCTGCTGGTTGACCAGTTTGCGCTGAGGCTTGAGCTGGAGCAGCTTGAGTCCCTCTGCATCGACCTTGAACTGTTTCGCGATCTGTTCACGCAGAGTACGAACCGTCACCGACTTAGGCTTCGAGTTAGGAGCATAGTCGCTAGGGGTGAAAGTAACTTTGTATTCTTTTTTGTTGTAGTGCACCACGACGTACTTCAGGTCTTTCGAAAAGACCGAAGCGAGAAATTCAAACATTTTAAAGACAGGCTTGGAAAATGTATCTGGAAATCAAACACAAAAAACAGAACCGCCGGTCGTGTGTATGTAAGAAGAATCGCTCCGAATCTTGGTCCACAAACGTAAGGTACGGGGCGTCGCTTCGTGAATAAGCGAGGTTAGTATTCGATATTTGCGTGTTTATGGACGCTTCTTTAGTATGGAAATGAATTTTGCGGGCTTAACATCTCAGCAAAAATCAGTTGAGCTCTTGCGTTTTGTCTTTTGTGGAGCCTCAACACAAATATACTCTGCTCGAAGCAGCCTCCGAGCCGAATTCGGTGAGGCTTCTATGTGAAATATCGCCCCCGCCGATATCGCGAGTCGCTCAAAAATATATGTAGTTCAATACAGTTATTTCCCACCCTTTAAAATTTTTTCAAGTCCTGCTAGCTGCGAATTCAACTGCTCATATGCCGGATCAAGATCAATGCTGGATGCATCTGTTCCAATGCGAACTTTCCTGACCCTTCTTTACTCCTCACATTACGTGACACCTACTTCAACCCAAGACCTGAGTGAACCTCATCCCCCACCTACTTGCTCCAGAGTGTTTGATGAGCGAGAGCATCGTTCAGGCCATTGCGGCATATTTCTTCGTAAGTACATGCAGGATCGCCTTTCCAGGCCATTCAATTGATATCGGACCAAAACTGACCCAGGCCACTCTCTCGCTAGTATGTTTGATGCCGATATTTTTCTATCTCATGACTGAGCTCTACCTTTTGGCTGAGTTTTCTATCTCTGGAGGCCGAAAGGCTGTTCGGTCCGATGGGGTTTTAAACCAATCGGCTTCTGAGAAAAGTACTTCCGATAAAACATGATACCTCAAATAACTCCGCATGAAAGAAGGCTGTCTGGAGGCTGGCGTCAATGGGAAGCAATCACGACCTCCGAGCACGGTCTTCTAAAACCACACCATCATCCATCCATACTCTATTCGTCTATATTTATCTCTCTTTAGCATTTTGAACTTCATACTCCGCGCATAAATTATTTACGATAAAACTCCTACAATCAAATATTCTTTATAAAACAACCACACAAAAATATCCACGGTAATACCACCACAATAAACTCCAAGCAGTCCTTAAGTGCCCCTGCCCTACCGACCACTTCCGACAAGCGTAGTCAGCTGGTCTTTCAACTTTTCCAAAAATCATGGCCGGCGCCCCTTTGCCCCCTCAAGAGTCCACTTTCGGCACCCTCAAGGCTTATATCACTGGCCCTGCGCAGCCCATCTTTGTTAACGGAGCTTTGTTCATTGCTGGAGTTGCCTTCATTCAGTCGTCGTTGATGGACTTCCTTGCTCCCCAGCTCTAAGGGTTGAATCTTGGATCGTGTGAACTGAACGTATAATTTGCTTTTGTGATCTGATCGTGTGATTTGATCAGTTTGATCGTGTTTGGTTGCGTTTTCTTGGTATTGTTGGGCGGAGAGTCGAATAAATGTTCGTGTTCAATTTCAACAGAAGAGCATTGCGCACATGCTTGTGAACTGGTCCTAGCGGCGACTTGTATCCAGAATATGTATATAAATGAAAATCTAGGCTTTACTAATGGCACGGCCGCTTGAGCTGTGATTCAGCGACGCGAAATCAAACAGACTTCAGCATGGGCTCCAGTTTTCGTTGTGCTTCACGCCAGCCTCTGATATGCGTACCTCCGGCCGCGCAGCACAGAGTCAAACTAAATGTTAAATGGAACTTCTATACAATCAATACAGGCCTCCATCTATACTGTCAAAGCGCCCTTTTTGGCCAGCTCTCTAAACGCAGTCTCGTATAGCTGCTTTAGTTCGTGATAGCTCATGATAAGTCTCGTCTGTTCGTCAGGGGAAATAAGGAAAATATGCTCGTCCACGCCGGCATCGAGCTTGTTAAGCGCTAGCAGCGCATGGGCCAGGTCCAGCGACGGCTGACCCGCCTCGGTCTGTTGGTGGAATACATAGTCTTTGAAAAGCAGCAAAGGGTAGCGCTCGCCTTGTGGCTGCCATCGCGGGTCTGTGGCCTGGTCTGGCCATCCCACGACAAAATTAAGCTTAGCGAGTAGCCGGGCTACACGGCCATTCTCGAGTTCGCGGGCCAAATGCGCTTCGTACTCGTCGAGCGCACCGAGGCTGACATCTAAAGTTTGCCATAGATGCGGCGCCATAGCGACGGAGACGGCTGTTTGCGGCTCTGCCGAGGTCTCGAGGGCTGCAACAACTTCTGCCAGCTCTGTTTTGTTGATCTTTTTCAAGATCTGCGCCAGCGCCCGCCAATCTTCTAACTGGCGAGCCTCAAGCTTGTCCTGTTCGGTCTGGACATCTTCGAATTCGAGCACGTCAAACACGCCGTTGCCCGAGATGCGCACGCGATCATCAGACGTGAGTAAGATTCGGTCCAAACAGAGGTTACGCACGGCCAGTTTTGCGGCATGAACACTTTGCACTGCGGCCACAAGCTGCGAGACCAGCGACCACAGCTGCCGCGGAGGAGTGGGCCGAAGCATTTGCGACCAAACAGGGCTCTTGGAAAGCCGCTCGCTCATCGGCCAGAACTCGTAAACAACTATAAGCGACTGATCGCCGAACGCCAGCGACGTGAACGCCTCATGGAGGCCGATAATCGACGCGCTCTGGCAGCGAGCCCAGCGTTTGATCGGCAGCAAAGCGTTGTCACGCAGCTCAAAGTTGGCCAGACGCAACAGACAGTACGTACGGCCGTCTGTGTTAGAGATTGCTTTGTAGTGCCACGCGCTCAGGCCGTAGATATGGTCCGAGGGCTCGACGTCTAAGGGAAATAACGAGTGGTAGACATGCACGAATTCAGGCAGTTGCGAGTGCACAAGAACCTGCAGGGTGGCCTCGTTGCGTGCCTGCAAATCCTGGCGAATATTTTGCGGCAAAAACAAATCCTCAGCCAGCCGCTGATGCGGCTCGAGGTGTGGTCTTCTCCGGAACGGCTGGGGCGCGTACAAATGGTACTGCGGCGGGTGCAAAGGTGGATGGTAAAGACGATTATATTCGTTCAGTTCATTTGTTTCAGATCCTGGGACCAACGGACTCGATGCAGAGGCAGGCCGTCCCCGTTTGGGACTGAAACTGGAGGCCGGGTTGAACTTTTTGGCCTGGGCTTGCAGAGCACTGCCCGCGCTGGACGTCGGAGTAGTCGCGTTGTTACCTAGAGATGCAGCCTGGGCTGTCGCTGAGGGTACCGCGGTTTGTGAGACACGTGGATTGAACCGTTTTGCCGGATTAAATTTGACTTTCGGGGCCGCTGTGGCCGCAGAAGCTGTCGCGTCGCGTGTGGACGGTTCGCTCTTCTGCTCATTTTTCAGCTCGTTTTTGAGCTTGAGGTTGTCGACACTGCGCACAAATTTTTCAAAGTGCTGCGACGCCGTGCCGCCTCCAGGAGCGTACGCTCCGCTCGGCCGCCGCTCCTCGTCCTTCATGCTGGCGACTTAGCAGGAGAAGACAGGCAGAACCAGCAAGTGATTGGGATGGGGTTGACTCAGCGGGTGTATTGTCGATGAAGTCGATTTAGTGTGGTGCAAGAAAACGCGATGAATGTCGTACTATGTTTTTCAGTCTGATCAAATGCATAGCAGTTTTCGGTTGAATGTGCTCTTATTCAAGTGAGTGGCTTTGCTCCGCGTCGTCGAGTTTTTGTTGGATCTTCGATAGCCAACGGACACATTGCCAGCTTGCTTCAAAATGCTCAATTGAGCAGAATGCTCCGTTGATTGATTCATTCGAAAACTTTATATACCTTTCTTGCAAACTTTGTAAACAAATGCAATCAAATTAAGCCAACGAGCTGAAGAACTATCGACCAGATCAGCAGCCTTTGTCAGACCTCACCCGCAGCCTCGACCACGCTAATAGCTGACTTCAAACTGCAACTGAATCCTCCAGGGCTCTACTAGTTACCTTGAGCTTCTCTTACTATTTTGGATTGTCAAATGATCGTGATCACAGGAACTTCTTCTGGTATTGGCTACCAAATCGCTAAACAATTGCTTGCCAAAAACGTCAAGGTTCTGGGAGTCTCCAGACGCGCTCCGCAGATCGAAAACAAGCTGTACCAGCACATCTCCGGCGACTTGGGCGATAGCTCAACGATAGATTCGGTAAAAGCTGCCATTTCCCATAACAAAGTCGAAGGCGTTATCTTCAATGCTGGCGTTTTGTCGCCGGTTTCTAGGCTGCGTAGCGCGGATATTTCGGGCTGGAAAAAGCTGTACCAAGTTAATCTGTTCTCAATCGTGGCACTCTTGCAAGCTCTTATTCCCGCATTGAGCGAATCGAAAGGAACAGCTATTTTTGTAAGCTCCGGAGCTAGCACCGGCTACTACACGGGCTGGGGGCCCTACGGCTCTTCCAAAGCTGCCGTCAACCACTTGGCGGCTTCGCTGGCGGCTGAGGAGCCCGAAATCACGAGCATATCAATTGCTCCGGGTGTTGTTGACACTGCCATGCAAGAAGAGATCAGAAACAAGCACACTGCCTCGGGCGAGATGGATTCGAAACAAAGCCAAAAGTTCTTTGATCTGCACTCTTCGCAGGGACTGGTGAAGGCTGAGGACTCGGGCAAGTTCTTTGCCAACTTGGTTCTGTCCGCAGATAACTCGCTCACGGGCAAGTTCTTGCGTTACGACGATGCCTTGTTGGAGAAGTACCATCAGTGAAGGTTGTCGGTTGATTTCGTTTAATTTTCTTTGAAATTAGCTTAGACGCAATTTCTAATCTTAGACTGTTTCCAATGCAACGTCCATTAGCATCTGATATATAACAATCAGTCCAAAATTGAGTGCCACTAGATGTGTACACCAGGCTATATCTCGAATGATCAACAGGCCTCTACTTTTGCAGATAAAGAATAATGGATGGATGGAACTGATTCTGTTGAGAACAAAACATCTTCAAAATAGTCTGTATCTGCAGTCGAACTCCCATAGTTCACAATTCGAGCTTCTCGGTCTTCATGCCTTCTACTCAGAGCCAGGACCTGACCTGACAAATGCGAAGCACGCTCATCCGGCTGGCAGGATCCATTCGGCCAGGAGCTGAATTTGCCCGCAAACAGGCTGCTGCTGCTCAGACTACTAAAACAAATCAGACAAAGCCGCGGTTTAGTCCTGTGGGTCTGGCAATTGTGCTAGGAAGTCTTGCAGTGGGCTCGTTTTTCCTCAAACCAGATAAGAGGGTGCCAGTTGCTGCGTTCGAAACAATGAAACCAAAGGTTGCTGTGGTTTTTGTGGTTGGCGACTCGAATGGCGAGGCTTGGGAGGCAGCTAAACAGGAGAAATTTGCATACCTAAAGTATGCAGACCTGGCAAACATGGAAAAATTAGTGGATCAGGGCCACACAAAATTCATCATTGAGGGCGTGCCTGCGCAAGAACAGCAGCTGAAGCAGCTCGAGTCCGAGATCGTGCAGTGTGACGTCGCTATAGACTACTCAAAGGCCTCAATACCTTACCTCGAGGCCACAAATAGAGTGGTCCCGAACGACAAGTCACTCTCCGACATTCTCAAAAGTCGCAACATCGTATAATCGACGTTGTGTAGTTGCAGCATAAATCCGTGTTACTCAACACAAATGAAATAAATAAATCACACAATCGGTTTGCCTCCATTAGAGAAAGGTGCTTCTTTGCGGGCATCTTCTAGCGTATCGTGAACATCCAGTTTTGACAACTCTTTCTGTAAACAGCCCTGGTATTTGCGCCAGCTGTCCTGGCAGCCAATCTCCTTAGATTTTCCAGTGAGAAACTCGTTCGAAAACCAAGTCTGGAAACACTGGTCGTAGTTTTTTTTGAGTTCAGTGCATTCCAGAGCGAAACTTTCGGACATCTCTTCCAGAATCAACAAGCCTGGGGTCGTGGGGATTATTCAGGTGTAGATGTGGGGCGATGTTATAGCGGGAAGGTGAGCGGAAGAGCAATCGGGTTGGAATTGAGTCCAGTTTTGAATTGAAGAATTGGCCTTTGGTTTCTCTTCATTTTAGTTACTTGCTGCTGCTTTTTGTATGTTTGAGAATTTTCATGTATAAGTTTTAGACACATGTGTTTCGTGTTATGCTAGGTGTTTAAACTGCATAGGTCTTGGAAAAAAGAAATGAGTAATTCCGACAGTTGAACCCTTTATAAAGTCGATTTACCACTCAGAGTCATCCAATCCTGACCAAAAAGGTGTATAGTACCGAATAAGCGCTTCCATGGATCTCCGAGTCACCAGGTTCCGTGTCACACGTGAAGACCAAATTCGAGAATAAATAGTTAGATACGTGGTGGGTATATATTCGAGCGCAATCCACAGTTATTTCAGATCTGATGGATAAAATTACGCAGGCAATCTTTCGCTGCTATAACTCATGAGCTGACTTTCTTTGACCTGCTGAAGAACCCGTTTGAGCTCTTCCTCGCTCGGTGGAGCCTTGATCGCACCCGAGAACGGCTCTACACGGTCAGGAATGCTCGTTACGAGATAAATCGGCGTCTGTGTGTTGGCATGGAGCGTCGCGCGCAGCAGATTGCAAAAGTGCGAGGGCAGCACGCTGCTCTGAAGATCGTCGTGCATCAGGATAAGATCGAACTGGACGGTGCCGGCGGCTCTTCGAATAAGCTCGTCGCCAGATTTACAGGTGACGACCCGGCACTCAAGATCGCGCAGCATTTTAGCCAGTGAGAAGCGCCAAACCGGATTGGAGTTGCACACGAGCACGTCGCAAACGCCTGCACCGTTGCAAAGCGCAGTATTACTAGCAAGCGCATTGCCGCCAGCAAGTGTGCCGCTTCCGCTTCCGCTAGAGGCAGAGGTCGCAGCTTCGCGGGTCGGAGAACTACCTCTGCGGGAGTACCTGCGGCGTCGGACCCGAGCCAAAGCTGCGGAGCGCAGATCTTCTGTATCGCTGGACCCTGGAGACTCGGAAACATCGAGCCAGGGCGGCCTCGAGCTCAGGGAAAACGACTCGGCACGCAGCTTGTTGATCACGTTGTGGTTCGCTTTCTCCAAAATAGGGATGTTGCGGTAGCTGAACGAGCCGAAATCGGGATCGAGCCGCGGACTCGAGGGCGTGACCGAGGAGGAGGAGCTGGCATCGCTGTCGTGAGGCGGGTTGTTTGTGGTCAGTCCTCGTTTGTCGAAGTACGAGACGGACGTGGTGCTTGAGGGCACAAAAGTTGCGTCGATATCAAACAAACAGGACCAATCTATTGCTGCGAAGAACTCGTGCTGCTTGATTTCCGCCTCGGAGAGTCTCGCTTCGGCAGGCACCAGCAGTTTTGCTATGAAATCCCTGGCCTGGGGCGAGATGTCGTGTTCGGGCTCGAGCTCAGGCCAGTTGATTCGGTGTGCGGCAATGTTTGCGAGCACCTGTTCAGCTGTGTCTGCGTGGAACGGCGGGAATCCGTAGAGCAGCTCGAAAACAATGACGCCAAACGACCACCAATCGCACGCGGGCGAGGCCGGTTGCCCCGCCAAGGTTTCCGGCGCGAGGTAGTCTGGCGTGCCGAATTTCGAGTTGGCTTCTTCAACACAATCCGATGCCTTTATCGACAGACCGAAGTCACTCAGTTTAAGGTGGCCTCGGGCGCCAATAAGCAAGTTGTCGGGCTTCAGATCGCGGTGAACAACGCCCAACGCATGCACCGAGCCGACAGCGACTGCAATTTCAGCGGCATACTTGCACGCCCAGTCCTCGGGCAAACAGCCGACTGCTCTCAGCAGCGAGGCCAGGTCGCCGCCGGGCAGGAACTCCATGACCAGGTACAGAAATTCGCGGCTTTGGAACGTGTAGTGCAGACGAGCGACGTACGGCGTGTCTGTTTCGGAGGTGGAGATCATAATCGAGCGCTCGGCGCGCACATTGAGCACCTGGTCGCGCTCGATCATGTCTGCCTTGCGCAGGACCTTGATGGCAAAGTACTCGCCGGTGTTCTTTTTCATGGCCAAAAACACCTCGCCATAGGCGCCCTTGCTGATCGGCGACACAATCTCGTAGTCTCTGATGCTCGGGGCCTGCGGTTTGCTGAGAAGCGGCCTGGTGAACGACCGGCGGCGGCCCTTTTCTTCGTCGGGCGAGCCGGGCTTGGACAGAGTCGTGGCGTTTGAGTCGGGCGACGCTGCCGAGCCGGCCGAATTGAGGGACAGCAGCGAGCCGCTCAACGAATGAAGCGAGTTGAACGAGCTGACCGAGTTGAACGAGCCGCTTTCCACCGCAGTAACCGAGACCGACGGCCGCCGCATCGAGCGCTGCAACTGGACTGCCAGCTGCGTGGAAGACCGTCGGCTGGGCAGCGGCGAAGGATGCGGCGAAAGACGCGGCGAGCGGTGTGGGGTCAGGGCCGGGCTGGCGAAGGGAGAAAGACGCGGGTGCTCGAGCGGCTGGTCCGGCTCGGAGACGTCTGAGTTCGCTCGGAGCGTGCGAGTGTTGATTCTCAGGTCTCTAGAAGTGAGCGAGTCGTGTGAATCGTGCGAGTCGCGGCGCGACAACGCATGGCTGGAGGCGGACTCCTGACGGAACGAATACGGGCTATCTCTGTCTCTATGCTGGGCGTCTAGTCGCTCGGGACGCTCGAGACGGTCGTCGATTGTGCGCATCGATGCATCGGACCCGGCTCTGAACGAAAATGTGCCACTGGAATGCCGAGACCGCATCGACGGCCGCGAGTCCAGCCGGAACGAGATCACGTCCTGCTCGGTGTCGGTGTCTGTGACTGCGTAATCGATTGATTCGGCAGCATCTGCCTCTGCAGCGGCCTCTGCCGCGGCCACGGTTTGCTCAATTGCCAGCGACACGGCCTGCTCGACCTCGTGCGCCAGCTGTTTGGCCAGAATCTGCTGGTTCCGCAGCCGGTACACGGCCAGCGCCTTCTCGGAGACCAGGCTGCGGGTATCGTCGACCAAAGGCTGCAGAGCAGACACGGGCGAGTCGCAGATGACCGGGAACGGGAACTTCTGGCGTTTGGCGGGCGGCTCCGAGTCGGAATCTGAGTCGGAGTCTTCGGGCAGGTCCACGGTGAGTGCTTCGTCTATACTTTTGAGTAGATCTTCGACGATGCTTCTGGCGTTTGCGTTTGTAGGAGATGCGAGAGGCGTATGGGGGGCTGAAGATGTGTGTTTTGGGCTGTTACGAGGAGTGGTTGGCGCGACCTCGGCGCTTTTCGGCGCCAGCCTGAGCTCTGGTCGTTTTGCAGGCTTGTCAGACCCGTCAACAGACTTTTCAGACCTGTCGCAATCCGATTCGCTGTCGCACTCTTCACACCGCTCAAGTTTCTCCTTGTGCTCGAGCTTATGTTCCGGCCGAATCTTTTTCGAGAGCCCCGACATGCTCGGCGGCACGCTAGAAGACTTTCTGGCCGAGGCAGCCAGCGGAGAAGAGACTCTGACCGCGAACCGCAGGCCGGACGGAGCCCGAGGCCGCTGAAGCGGTAGCACCGAGCCGCGGTACGTCACCTGCTGCGGGGCCGCCAGAAACGCCGCAACAAGCTTGCGGTGCTCGAGCAGCGCTTCATGGCACCGGATGACGTCGTCCTCGGCGCGGGACGCCAGCAAACACAGCTCACTGTGCCGTTCAAACCACCAAACCTGCACCGAGCGCTCGCACAGATGGCAGAGTTCGTGTCGCGGGGCAGGCAACGCGGGCGATTGCGAGCGTACTGCTGCCGCGAGCTCCTGCAGAAACTGCACCAGAACCGCAATTGCAAACCCAGCAATCCGCTGGAGCTGCGCCGGCAGCGGCACGGGCAGGTTTTCCGGGGGAATGTGCGGGGAAACCGTGAACAGGGCGTGCAGGTCGTCGATAAACATGCCTTGTGCCGCCAGTAGCAGGGGCTGGCCACTTTTCACAATAGAAAAATTGACCACCATCGACGACTGCGGGTCGGCCTCGGCCAGTACCCGCTGGAACACCTGTTTGTCGGCGTCGTCGCCAGCTACAAAGTGAGCCATGCTGCGGCCCACGGCGTCGCCTGCAGACGAACCCATCACCTCCTGCCATGCCGGCGACGCATACTTGATGGTAGCATTGTCCCGACTCAGCTCAATCACAGCAATATCGTGCAGACTGGCCGTGCGAAGGTCGCCCTCCGCATCCATCTCTTGAGCCAGTGCAGTCAGGTTGGCTTGGGTTGGGAGATAAGCGTGTGGAGAAGTGGAGTGTACTGCGTCGGTTTTTGGGATATTCGCTGAACCTTGAAGTGTAGAATGGTTATTGCGTTCGGGTTGAATAAAAAAATACTTTTTTTTGTTGATTTAAGCCCGCGTCGAATTCCAAATGTCTAAATGCATACTGCATGGCCTTCACTTCTGATACTGATGCTGGACTATATCAAGTCGAGTTTGAATGTATATGGCATAAACATCAGAGTAATCTGCAGTCCTCACATGGTTCATAGTGGGGTAGTAGGGATTTAAGGCGTCTTGACACTTGAACAGAGAGATTTGGCGGACGCTGGCGGCAAAGAGATCAGATTGAGGCCTCGCAGAGCAGCAAAGCCAATGGACGGTCCCTAATGCCAATTTTCGCATATCAATAAAAAGTTCGTCAATATTCCTGAATAAACTCTATTTCATAGTATTTTTCATACCTTAGAAGAAATTTGAGAATACCACGAGGTCAAGCTTCAACAGAGTCACTGGAATAGCAAAATCAAAAAAAGTATGATCTATAAAAGATTTACTGGCAAAGTAGCCAAGAGCTATTTTTAAACAATAATAGAACCAAGGCAATCGAGAACTGAGCGCCTAAGTCTTACACTATTCGACCCGATCTCCAGTCCCAATCTTCCTCGCCATAAACGCAGAGTCTCAAGCTGTTCTCTCAATCAAATGGTAGCCACTATCAGTTTCAATGACGCGAGACAGCTCACCCGGCTTCAGTCCAAACGCAGCTTTCTCAAACTCGGGCTGCATCTGGCCACGGGTGAAGAATCCCAGGTCGCCGCCGTGTCTTGCAGATGAGCAGTCACTTTCTGTTCTGGCCAATTCCTCGAGTGAGGCTGCGCCTGAGCGAATGCGTGCCTCGTGACCGAGAATAATCGACTTGGCCTCGTCCTTCGTCAGCTTGATCTCAGGCGTCTTCCACGACGAGGGCCGACGCGATTCCCGGTGCTTGATCAGCAGATGCGACGCCCGCACTTTTTCTTTAGGTGCGCTAGGTGTGTATGTCGTGTCGGAGTTCAAGACAGCCCGCAGCTTGTCGGTGTCTGTGCCAGCCGGCGGCTCCCAAGACGAAGTATCGGAGGCTGCGTTGTAGTAGTAAGGCACATTGTGGGTGTTGGAATGGCGGATTTCCCAGCCTTCAGGTAAACCAGACTTTGTTAGTTTTTTGTTATCATTTAATCATTGGGGAGTTCAACAGATAAAAGTGAGAAAAGATGTCGCTGAGAGGGCTGTGTCTTGAACCATCTGTGATTCGTTGCCTCAAACCGAAACTCGTTGCCTCGCAAGGTGCCTCAAAACGAGCCCCAACGAAGCATTGAGAGAGTTCTCGACTTGCATTCAAGTCAATGAACGGACGCGTCTGCTTTCCACACTTTCGACACTTATTGTCTTAGCTCCAAAAACGAAATGTACTTACCATTTGAATGCAGTGTAGGAAGGAGGATCTAGAGCAAGCACCTCAGATCATCATTCGAATTGGTCCCAACCACATGTGCGGCTCGGCGTTCGTGGACGATGACGGCATGATGCATATGGCGGAAGCCTTGCGTAACGCGTCGTTAATTACTTAGGTCGCGAACGAGTCTATTTATTTTTCGGCTTTGCCTGAAGACTGAGGGAAGTATCGAATTAGAAAAGAAAAAAGGCGCAACACAAGTCAAAAAATGGCAGCTTGGCTTCCTAGGTCCGTGCTAAATAAAGACCTCCGAATCGTCTATCTCAAACATCCCTCTACTGACGAACCCACACAATTTATCTTCGATGAGACCACCGCCTACCAGGTCTTGACTGTTTCCGAAGCGCATCACAATGCCCCAAAATATAGCCGATCACTGGTTCTCGAGAACATGGTTGTTCAGGTTTCCGACCTTGATATTTATTTGAAAGTGCATCCTTTGTTTCTCGTGCTTCCCACGCTCTGGAAATGCAAGGGTCAGGCCCTACCTTTGGATGTGCTCTTAGATCTGGTGTCAGGCGAAAGCGAGAGCAGTTTGCGCGGTGATCTTTTCTTAAGTCATTTGCCAAAAGTCTGTGCAAATTTAATCGAAGATGCTGGGTCCCAAGGCCTCGATGAGTCCGAGATCATGGTCCAGCTAGATCTGTCCCGGCTCGCGAGCTGGCTCAAAGAGCGCACGGAGGCGGTATCCAGCGTTCTTTCTGAAAACTTGAAACGCAAATCAGATATGCAAATAGTCCCGCGGGACCCTCAGCAGCCGTTTGACAGTGCTATGCGAGCAATTGGGTACAGATATACTGCGTTCCAGCTCATAGCCGGCTGGCTGCCTTCTGAGGTGGTTCAATGGGCAGACGAGACTGTTTTCCTGGAGTTCAGAGAGTTCAGAGCATTTGCAGACACATTGAGGCAAGAAAAACTGGCAGCAGCAGCCCTTAACGCAGTTGGAGTGCCGCAAAAGCGCCAGAGCACTGCGACCCTTCCGGTCAAATCTAAGGCGAAGAAGACAAAGGCCCCAGTGAACAATCGTTCGATGATGGACTTCTTCAAGAAAAAATGAGCATTAAAAATTAAGAGCAAAATAAAAGCAAATCCGAATATTTACAAGCCTTTACAAAAGATCCTGCAGGAGATGTCCTGTAGAAAAGGTTATAGCGTAGCGTCAAATCAGTTTGGCACTCTTCAGCATACCGATGATGCGGGATGTTACAGAATCGTCTTCGGCAGTTACATCGGACGTTTTGGAATTCTCTTGGGCTGGTTCAGCGGATGGCTGATTCGAGGTGTTGCTAGGATCTCGCACCAAATAGTTATCGTAATACCACCGTAGTTCTGCGATGCTCTCGAGAATATCGTCTCTGGCCGTGTGCTTCAGCTGCTTGCGAGGCACCTTCTTCATAAGAGCGGGGTTGTGGCGGTATCCAATTTCTTTTACCGAGGAAACATCCACTATCCTGTAATGTAAGAAATCGACGACCTTTGGCATTTCTTCCAGCATGAACAAACGGTCCATGTGCACGGTGTTACCAGCAAGGACGCCTTTGCCCTTCTTCATGTACTTGCCGAGGTACGCCAGCAAATCCTTTTCAACAGACTCTTTTGTGTCGGTCGAATCAAGGACTTTCTGGATCAGGCCAGACTTTGAGTGTGTGTTTTGGCACCATTCGTTCATTAGGTTGAGACGCGATTGGGGGTAGTGTATCGTGCGCAGGAAGCCATTGGGCTCAAGCAGGTTGAGGTTATGGTCGGAAATCAGACAGCAAATTTCCAGGATGTGGTCGGACCTGTGATTGAGGCCGGTCATCTCGCAATCAATCCATACGAGCGGGGAGGGCGTCATTCTAGCGAGACGTCTGAGCATAAATCTGTGTCATCTGCTGGGTACTTTAAAGGTTTCAAGGGGCGACTTTTTGGCAATGTGACTTTGGGACAATTGGACTTTACGAACACGCAGATTTTATGAGACGATAGTTTGATATGAGTTCAGGCTTGATGCGGCTTTGGCGTAAAAATTATGAGGGCAGCCCGACTGCGGGTTTGCGGCGATGAATAAATGGAGCTTACACACAGACTTATGGTAGGTCACCTCTATTGAGCAAGCAGGATAGATATTTCATAACATATGCAAACAAAACGTGATTATCCTCTTGATTTCCATTTCTCTTTGTGATGACAAGGTAAAGAATGCATCAAAGGTAGTCGAAGGCAACGTCCAGGAACAACGGTTTAACAGGAATCGGCTGGATATGCGGCTGGAGATCGGCGATTCTCGCAATAACCTCGTGCGGCTGTCCCACCGGCCAGCGCTTGACGTCTTCGGCTACGAAGCCCTTATTTTTCGCCAGCAGATTGTCGAGGGCAGCCAGGCCGTGTTCGCGGAGTTTGAGCGCCGTGATCTGCTGCTTGGCCGCATCAAACATCGAGCTGGAGACCGGCAGGTCCGAGGACTGCGGCAGTTCGAGCGGAGAAACAAGCTGCTCGGCGTGGTTGGCCAGAAGCAGCGCTGCGGCATGGTTGGAGCGCGTGGACTCGCTGTGGGCCAGAGCAGCGGCTCGTTGCGCCTCAAATAGCGATTTAAGGGTATCCAGCGACTGTGACAGCTCGTCGCTGTTGTGAACGCCGGGCAGGTCGGCAGCAAGCTCGAGATTGTCCTGCACCGATGCCATCAGCCGCGCGCGTTTATCGCCTTGCAAACCCTCAGCCAGCGCTAGACCACGCTGGATCCGCCGCATGTACAACGTGAAGTACGCCACGGTCCGCACAATCTGTAGGTCCTGGCTCGACTCGTCCTGGCGCAGCAGCGATTCGACTCTGTCTGCAGCGTCCTGCCAGGCCATAAGCGCGTCGTCGTAGCGCTCGCTAGCGGTCGGGCCAGCAGCCGCAGGCTCGGTGTGGTTAGTTTGATCTTTTTTGTGAGCAGCAGCGAGCAATTTTGCAAGCTCCGAGTCGTGGACTTTCGCATGATGGCCGTGGAAAGTGACCTGCCGGAGCTCCTCAGAGTTGGACGGAGCGGGGCCCAGACCGGGTTCAGACTCGGCGGCGGCGTCGCGGCCCAGCGAATCGATGTCCAAATCAATCCCCAGCTCCTGGGCAGCAACTCTTAGCGACGGATCGATAGTTTCGGAGCCGTAGTCATCGTACAAGTTGGCCGAGCTCGAGCTGGCGCTGGCGGCTTCAAGACACAGTTTTTTGGCCCGTGTGCCGGTCTGCAGCACTCTTTGCCAGTTGTGGGTAGCCAGCGCAAAATCGAGGGCCAGCATGGCCGCGTAAAGCGCCGCGAACTTGTCCTCGAGGTCGAGAAGCTGCGCATACTTCTGCGCTTTACGCAGCTTCGATGGGATTTGGCGCTTAAAAACGGCCGAATCGGACGCTTCGAGCGACGAGCGGCTCTGCATGGCAGCTGCCCACGCCCTTTCAGCCAGCAGGTACGCCAGCGCAGCGTGTGGGGCCGTGGATTCAGGGAATTTGGGCCGTTTTTGCTCGCCGCGGCGAGGTTTGGTCACGAGCGACAGCTGGCGTCTCTGTTTGGCAATGCGGCGCGCCAGCAGCCGCCGATAGCGCTGGAAGTCGTTTGTAGACTGGAGCAGTGCCCTTTCGCCGAGAATTTGCGTGAGCATGGCAGTCAGACGTTGGTTTGGCGTCACTAGATCACGTACAGTGTCAAGTGTGGTAGTGCTTAGTAGTGGGTCTTGGGATTTGGTTTCGATTTTGATTGTGGTTTTGGTTGTGGTTTTGGCTTTTATCTAGTTGGCATTTGATTTGTAGAAACCACGTAAATGTTTGAACTTTGATGTGTGTAGTATTTTGTTCAAGTTGATTCGACCTGTTGTAGAGCACATCAACGGCGAGTATGGCCCGCAGCACTATTCCTGTAGGCTGACATTTGAGATTATTTTGGTCGCCTGGAACTATGATACGGACCGATATAGTAGTGCATAAACAGAAACAGAAACAGAAACAGAAACAGAAACAAAAACAAAAGTATTTACATGACCTAAACCAGCGACATAGAACATGGCTCGACTGCTTGAGCCTCACTAACTCCGGGGCGCTTACCAAGGTTCCAAGTTACCAGGGTCCGACTTACCAAAGTTCCGAGTTACCAAAGTTTCAGGTCCCGAACGGTCAAGCCAGCCGTGGTAATATTCAAGTCGCAGTTCCAACAAAATCACACAGATGGAAGAAGAGTACGAGGAACAGTACGATATTGGCGAGGTCGACGCGTTTTCCAACGTCGCTCAGGGCCTCCAGGGCAAGAACAAACAGACCCTCGTGCAGTACTGGCAGCAGGCCATAGACGCGATTGAACGTATAGGCGAGGAAGATTCGGACGTGGACTCGTTCAAATCAACAGCATTGCCGCTGGCACGCATCAAAAAGGTCATGAAGACCGACGCAGACGTCTGCATGATCTCGGCCGAGGCGCCGATTCTTTTCGCCAAAGGCTGCGATATCTTTATCACCGAGTTAACAATGCGGGCCTGGATCCATGCTGAGGAGTCCAAACGGCGCACGCTCCAGCGCTCGGATATTGCCATGGCTCTCCAAAAGAGCGACATGTTCGATTTTCTGATCGATATCGTGCCCCGCGAGGAAGGCATGCCCCGGCGCTTCCAGAACGATTCTACCGACAAGGCCGACAAGCCGGACGCCAAAGTCTCGGCCGAAGGCGTGGGACAGCTCGGTGTGGCCGATGCCACCATGAACTTGCCCGGTAGTCGCCTGCCGGCTGCTCATGCAGTAGCAGCTTCCCCCAGCGCACCAGACCCGCTTGGCTCGAGCACTGGCCCTTCGGCTTCTCCCGTGACAAACGTGCCAGCTGGCCTCTCTGCCTCCACTCAAACGCAGATCCCGAGCCAGCAACTGAGCCAGAATCCGAACGTGCGGCAGAGCCAGCACCTGCGGCCCGACGGAACGCGAACCTTTCCAAACATGCAGGAAGTCGAGCCTTTCTACGAATACCAGCAGACGTACGATGATAATGCGAGCTATGACGATTTCTAGCCGAGAGAAGGTGAAGCTCATATATAGTTACGATTAATGAATGATGATTTACTTTATAGTGAAGATACGTGGACCGCTGTGCCTGCGAATGTTATGTGCCTGTGAATATCATGTGCCTGCAAATGCCATGAAGCACATGTAATGGGCCAGGGTTCGAGGCCAGATCGCGATGGTGATTTTCGATTGAGCTGTTGTTCACATTCGTGTTCCGTGGATCAAGGTTTCCCTCGAAGATTTATTTATTCCTTTTTTATTTCATTTTCTTTTGATTTATTTCGATCAGCCCAACATTAAATTGACTCCTCGAGCATGGGACAAACGTCGCTGTTCAGGGTCGATACCCTCCAAACCAATCTGAACACCTGAAAAGATTCAGATGTGCTTGGAACTGTTCACACAAACATACAGACACTCATACCTCGGTAATCTTTGATCGGTCTTCCTCGATTCAGCTCGAGATAAACACTCTACACTTCAATCGGGCACCTATGATCTGCAATGATAGGGGCAGTACACGCCGGCATTGGCGAGCAAACACATTAGCACGTTTCAACACAATTTAGGGGATCAAATCAACTAGATATCTTCCGGTTTGCAACCATCCCAAAGCAAACAAAGCTAGGTCAACCCAACAGCAAAAGCAAGACCAACCCAAACCAGCTCCCACCCTAAGCTTATCGTGCCCTAGACCCGAACCCACTTAAAAATGTCAACCAATTCCTAGCTAGCTAATTGAATTATTCCGATGGCCAACCAACCGTAAGTATTTCGAAAGAATGGCGAGGCGTGGATTCTACGACGATTAATTTCGGTGCAATAGAAGCCTTATTTGTCAAAAAAACCTGAACAAACAAAGCACAGCGCTAACCGAAAGATTTTGGTACGGAGGAGCCGCATCCATTGTAGCAGGCACCTGTACTCATCCTCTGGACCTGGCCAAAGCGCGGCTGCAGGCAGCCCAAAAGCCTGGCCAAGGAATGGTTGGGATGCTGCTGCAGATCGTTAAAAAAGAAGGCCCGCTGGCCATCTACGACGGCCTCAGTGCCTCGATCCTCCGCCAGGCCACATACTCAACCACCCGTTTCGGTGTGTACGAATACCTCAAACAGCGTGCCACATCCGCAAGCGGCGAGACCCCACCGGCATACGTTCTTTTGCCGCTATCAATGGTCTCTGGTCTGTGTGGCTCGCTCGTGGGCAACCCTGCCGATGTCGCCAACGTCCGGATGCAGAACGACCGGGCTCTGCCTGCGGCCGAGCGCCGCAATTACAAGAACGCAGTTGATGCTGTGATTAGAATGGCCAAGGACGAGGGCATTGCCTCGCTGGCGCGTGGCGTAGGGCCTAATGCGATCCGCGGCGTGCTCATGACGGCATCCCAGGTCGTCTCGTACGATATCGGCAAGTCGTGGCTGGTTCACACATTGAATGCCGACCCGCACGCAAAATCCACCTTCTTTGCTGCCAGTATGTTTGCTGGCTTGGTGGCTACCACCGTCTGCTCGCCCGTGGATGTGCTCAAGACGAAGGCTATGAATGCCAGCACGCACGAGAGCCCGATTGTTGTTCTGAAACGCAGTTTGAAAGCCGAGGGCCCCAAGTTCTTGTTCAGAGGCTGGATCCCGGCCTTTGTGCGCCTGGGACCGCAGACCATTGTGACGTTTGTTGTGCTGGAGCAAATAAAGAAGTGGGGTGGCTATGCGTGATGTGACCTTTATTAATTTCTATTCAACCAAACATTGGCGTGAGCCATAGCTCTATGGATCTCCATAATAGTTTGGACCTTTAATTTTACTCGTTTGGTCTGTGTGTGTATTTATATTTGGGTATCAGGGTATTCGCACTTGTATGGTATATATGCCTCTAGTGCAGATCTTGGTGGAAGTAGCAAGTATTCAAATGAGATCTTTGAAGACTGAAGTGGGGAAAGGTTCCGTTTGAACAGTAGTTGGCAACGGGCTAGTCGATCCTAAGGAAGATCTGTTTTTGACGGTGCTCGATTTATCAGGCCTTTGTCGTAAGGGAATCCGGCTAATATTCCGCAACGTGGGTACAAATTCTCCATGCCTGTAATGCAGGACAAAAGCCAAAATAATGTATGGCAATCCGCACTATATACACTAAAACCTCGCCCCAGCCTACGGCGACTCAATTCAGCTCGAGTCGCGCTCGGCAGCCCTGCCCCACACAACTAAAAACTTACTAACATAATGTCTAGAGTAGCTATTCAAAGAGGTCAAAACTCTCAACAAGCTTATTTGTTCTCGGCCTGGAAGTAATTGGCTCCAACCAGCTTCAAGGGCTGGCCCTTGGCCCAATCACGCGCACCGTAGCCCTTCTGGCCCGAGCCCCAGTGCCTACGCTCGTCCGACTTCAAACCCTCGACTTTACCATCCTGCTCGTAAACAAGGAAAATGTAACGGTGCAGACCAGTGCCCTGGGGTGGAGCGGGACCCATGTAGTTGTGGATAACGTTTCCCTTCGACAGATCAACCTTGAAAGTCTCGCCGTCCTGGCCCTCGACCTTGTAATCGGTGATCAAAAGGTGACAGTAGTCGGCATATCCGTTATCGCCACGCTTCGGCGCGTCCGGGTCGGTGAGTGCCAGCGTGTAAGTTTTCGATTCAGGCAATTGGCCCGGCGCAATGTGGATTTGGGGCTCCGCTTGAGTCTCCTCAACGCTCAGCGTGTTGCCGGCAGACACTTCCTTCGATCCGTAGCTGGCGGTGATGAGGACCTTGGACTCGAACTCGTCGGCCACGTCGGGGATCACGCCACCGGAACGCAAGGCGCCTTCGATGCTGGTAGAGAGAGGGATCAATGGCATAGTAAAGTGTAGGAAGAAGAGTTGAGTTGGGAGCAAATGCGGCACCAAATGTGGAGCAATTGCTTCTATGCGTGGGATCGTTCACTGTTCCTTGCCCTGGAGAACGTTTCAGCCGTACCCTGACTCGATCACTAATTACCGCTCGAGCTGGAGACGGGTGGAGGTGGTGATTTCAGTATTTATTCAAAACAAAAAATAGGACCAGATCAAAGCAGAAGAAAAAAGAAAGCACCATCAGCGTCATGCATACTCTGAGAGGACACGCGGCCTCTGTTAGCTATCTGAAATTTATGGCAGACGGCTTGCAACTCGTGTCAGGAGATTTGGATGGCTGGATCATCTGGTGGAGTATAGAAACTCGAAGGCCTTTGGCCATCTGGAAAGCCCACGACAGCGGCATTGTTTCTCTGAACTATATCGAAGGGTACGGACTGATATCGCAAGGTCGCGACATGAAGCTCAGAGTTTGGCGGCTTTCGGAAGAACAAATTAACTGGTACGGTACCACTCCACTCTCCGAAACTTCCGAATCAGCAGAGTACACAAAGCCGTGGCTCATCCATACACAGGATGCTAACTGTCTAAACTTCTGCCCTGCAACTGCATATTTATCAGAAAAAAAACCGCTCGTAGCGCTGCCATCCACTAAAGGCTCGGACTTTATCGATATTTTCTGCCTTGATCCACTTAACCGTCTGGTGACCGCCCTGGGCCCCGAGGATAACGAGCCAGAATTGGACTTCGCAGATGAGCCCACCAAGTTTGGCTCGGTGATGTGTCTCTCAACTCAACAGCTCAAGTTGTTGGCCGGATATGAAAACGGCTCGGTGGTTCTCTACGCTTCTGACGGCTCCGACGTTACCCAGCAGCGTCTCTTCAAGCTCTCGAAACAGCCCATTCTTTGCTGTTTGATCTCTCCTTCGGGCAAAGTGGCTTATGCAGGCACTGCAGGAAAGCAACTGTATCGTATGGATCTTGCGACTTTCGAGGTTACCTCGCAGAAATTGCCCACGAAAGGTGTATCGAGCCTGGCCCTACTCGACTCTAACTTGGTAACCTGTGGATGGGACGGCAAGGTCCGAGTTTTCGACGAAGCCTCGTTGGATCAACAAAACGAGTTTAAAGGTGGAAGAGAAGACGGCACCGCCTGCGTAGATGCCGCGAAAGTTGATTGGTCCCTGGCCTTGACGACAAAATACCGAGCCGTGGAGCTGCCGCCTGAATACGTAGCAGTTGGCGGCAAAGATGGCCGCATCGGCTTGTTTTCGCGGGCAGAAAACCAGCTGGTGTTGACATTATAGCATTAAAATCAATTTATATAATTAGCACAAAATCATAAATTGTTGGCAAGCACCGATCGCTGTGTTTGGCCGATCAGCGCTTTGAGCTTCTCAATAGCTCTATCCTGGTTGTGGGAGACGTCTTCATAGGTCTCCTCATCAAGTGACCTTACCCGCGAGGTATAGCTATTAAGTAGAGAAGTCATTTGCTCAAACAGTTCGCCCAGTTTGTCCCCGTCTTGTTTGATAGCTCTGCGATCACTGAGTGCTCGATCTGGACGGTGCGCCTTTTCAAACGACTCCAAAAGCTGTTCGGATGTTTTGCTGAATTGCCGCAAATCAAAGCTGTAAGCGGCTTTGATTCGTCGCTGGCTTTCGGAAAGTGACTTGTTAGCGAGCTCCAGGCGCTGAACCTCTTCTTCGAAACAAATCCGCTTGGCTATCTCTGAATCTAGTTGCACATTAAGCTTCTTCATCTGGCCCTCATACTCCGTAGTTTTGCGAATTGCATCCTCTCTCTGCGAGTCCTTGATGTCGCTCTCGCCCAAAAGCGTACGAACTTCGGCCTGTACATGCCGGTGCTTCTCAACCATACTTTGCGAGAAGAGCTCAGCCTCTTCTCGCAGTCGCTCTACAATCAAGAGCTTCGACTCGGCTACTCTTGCAGATTCCGATGCAATTGCCAAATCACGACGTAGCTCTTGAATTGTCCGCTGCTGGTAGCTGATGATATCGCCGAGCTCTCCTCTGTTAGTTGAGTTGATATCCGGCTCTCGGGAAGGCGTCCGTTTATAAATTGACTTAGACAGACTTAAGTTGAGCGGGCTAGGCTTAGCAATAGCAGCGTTGAGAGGTTGAAGTTCAGGTATTTCTTGGCGCAAGGGAGTTTGTGGTGGCGAAGGAAAGTTTACTGCGTGCTGCGTCACAGTCTGAGACTGAGTTTGACTCGAGCTGAAATCAAACGAATTACCTTGCGTTGTCGGATTGGGCAAGCTCGCAAGTCGGGTCTTTTGCTGTTCAATGTTTTGAGGCGGCTTTCGGGCAATTTGAAAGGCGCGAACTGGTGCGGGGGGCAGCTGTTTATTCACAAGACTTGCCCGCTCAGCGGTCATGACTTTAGACTGCTGGAAGCGCAGATACTGACGAAACTCCGAATTGAGGCTGTCACGAGTAGAGCTAAAGTTGTTTGAGAGCCTAGGCAAAAAATGCTTCTTGGTGATCTCGTGTATATTGCACAGGTCTCCAGAATCCTCCTCAACATCCGAAATCTGGAGAGCTCGCGAGCTTGACAACGTCTGTAAATGTTTCGCAGTCGAACTGGTGGCCGATAAAGAGCTACCAGAATTATCGTGCGGCTCAGCTGCAGTGAACTCCTGAGACTGGCAAAGCGATGCGCTCGAAGCTTGGCTAGGTTTGTTGCTGAGTGGTAAGGAGCTCTCGCTCTGGTTATCGGGGCTCAGAGCAGTCAAAACTCGTCTTCCGGGAGACGGTAGCTCAGGGATGCTGTGCAAAAATGGCTGTTGGAAATCTTCTGGAATTAGCGACTCTCCACTGCTGTTTTGTTCGGCGAATCGCATGAATGCTGGCTCGGAGCGTTTGCGCAAGAACCGAAAATGTTTGCGCATCGCAACTTTAGAACTTGAAACTCAGGTTACAGAACGTGCAAATCGAAGAACGTGCAAATCGAGAACGGTCTTGATGATTTGACAAATGCCGGTAGAACTTTTGCGCATCTGCCAGACGCCATGCTGCCATCTCTGGACATTCCTGTTTGGGAAGCAAGCCAACACTTTTTGAAGACGCGCTTGTCGATTGGGACTTGTCCCGATTGAGCAAGTATAAGGTAAATATCTTTGAGGACATGAATAGAGGATTGTCGTCCTCGATTGACTGTTTGAGAGACGCATCTGCGCGGTGACGCTACTGAGGACTATGTTTTGCAGTGAAGACAAGCTTTTGTTCACGCTGTATATCAACGCTTACATTCTGAAACATGCATCGCGAAACTCGGATTCAAATACATATTTTTCAAAACTTACAAGCCAACGCTCTATTCAACTCATATAACAACGCCTGAACTCACCAAGCCAACGCCCTCACTATATACATCATCGTTGGAACTGCTTCATCATATTTTGGAGCATGGGATTGCTGTTCACCATATCCCGCATCGCCGACATGTCGGGCATTCCTCCGCTGAACATGCCGGCCAATTGCGACATATCCGGCATGCCGCCAGCGCCCATGCCACCCGGTCCACCTGCCGCAGCCATCCGGCGCTTCATAGCCTCCATTTGCGGCGTTCCCTGCATCGCCTTCATTTTCGACAGCATTCCGTTCTCGCCTCCCATCTTCGAGGCCATTCCCGACATCATTTTCTGCTGCTGGAGCACTTCCTGGACCTCGCGTACCGAAGTTCCTGAGCCCTTGGCGATGCGCACGATGCGCTGTGGTTGTTCGAGTAAGATTTTGCCGTCGCTGTTCAACTCTTTTTCGGTCATTGAGTCCATGATCACGACGATGTTGCGCATGCGGCGGTCTGAGTCCTCGCCCTCGAGTTGCTCTGAAAACTGCGACATTCCTGGAATCATCGAAGCCACTTTCGAGAGTGGGCCCATCTTCATGATATTGGACATCTGAGCCTTGAGATCGCGCAAAGTAAAGATACCTTTCTCGATATTCTTGAGCGTGTCCTTCTGATCTAGCTGCAGGGTCTGAACGTGCTCCATCAGGCCCTGAATATCGCCAATGCCCAGCAGCTTAGACACAAACTGTTGCGGTGAAAAAGTCTCGAGATCATGCAGATGCTCGCCGGTACCGATGAACGCGATCGGCGTCTGGGAAACGGCCACGGCTGAGATCGCACCTCCGCCCTTGGCGTGGCCGTCCATTTTCGTGAGCACAATCGCACCGAAATCGGCCGCCTCTTTAAACGCAAGCGCCTGCGACTGGGCAGCCTGGCCAATTGAGGCATCGAGCACCATCAGCGTCTGGTTCGGTTGAGTGACCTCGCCGATCTGCACCATCTCGTCAAAGAGTTCCTGTTCCTGGCGGTGTCGTCCGGAGGTGTCGACAATGATCAGGTCAAACCCGTCCTTCTTGAACTTCTGAACACCCTGCTGCGCAATAACAACCGGATCGGGCTCGGTGTAAGAGCCATAAAACGGGATCTTCGCCCGCGTGGCGTTTTGCTTCAGCTGGTCAAACGCACCAGCACGGAACGTATCGGCACAGACGAGACCGACTTTGAAGCCACGGCGCTGGTAGTAGACAGCCAGCTTCGTACAAGTTGTTGTTTTACCGGCACCTTGCAAACCAACAAACATAACGACGTTGGGCCGGCCCTTCTTGGGCGTCCACGGCTTGGCGCCTGTATCTACCAGGGCCACTAGCTCGTCGAACACGGCCTTTTGAATAAGCCTTTTGCGGCTGGAAGGGGGTGTAGATTTGATGTCGACAGTTTTGCGGACGTTGGTGGTCAACTTCGAAACTTGTTGCAGGCCAACATCGTGCTTTAGAAGCGCTCGCGAGATCTCGTTGAGCACATCAGTCAGCGCCTTCTCGTCGATATCCGAGGATTTAGCCAGTGAGCCCAGAGCTCCGTTGATGCTCCGGCCCAAGTCAGCCAAAACCATCTTTACGGTCGAAAAGGTGGAGGGGTTTCTAGAGAGGTGTTCCTAAAAGGTTCGGGGAGGGGGCCTAGATAGGCCTTCGTAATGACTGAGATAGCTTGTTGATGTAGGGGTTGTTGATTCAGAAAATATAATATTATTAGTTCAGCGTGAATATTGAATGCTAAAATAAGATTGTAATTGTCTCGCAGGAGCTATAGATAATCAGACCAGAATAGGGCTTGAATAGCAGCAAGCACGTAGGAACTACATTGAAGTGTCCTTGAACAAGAGGACCGATTCTGCATAAGGGATTTAGAGCCTTCACGAATGCGAATTTTTCCTCGCCCAACCCGAGTGTGTAGCCAATACTTTTTCAGTGTGACCATTTGAGCGCTTGCCGCACCATTTACCAACCTAATCAGATTTGTTTCGCGCTGAATTCCTCGGCAATAATGCGCAAATGAGCACTGCTACGCGAAGCTTTACAGTGACATCATGCTGAACTCTATGCAATTTCGCAACCTTTCACTGTTCGAACTTTAACGTAATGCCCCACAGCGTGCCATTCTCTGTCCCTCGTCAGGGGGTTCTAGCACGGGTCCCCCGCATGAAACCTTGACAAGGCTGGCCACGCATTTCAAATAAATTCTCAGCGCCTTTGTACTTACTTAAAAGTTTTTTGTTGCCTCGTGTGACCTATTTCTTCCCCTTCAAGCCGTCGTGTTTGCGCTTGCCTCACAACCTAGTCCCGTCACACGCAGCTTTGCCAACCACAACGCACTATGACGTACTATAGGGCTGGGATCGGATGCTGAGATGCGCACGATTTTGGGTCGGCTGAATGCTGGCCCACCGGAGGATAGGTGCTGAAAATATCCGCTCAATAATTTCCGAGCCGGTTTCTGCGCGCCCTCAATCGAGAGATTTTGGAGGGCTATGTGCTGCCCTCGCCTCAACCCCACCGGAAATTGGGGTTATTAACCTCAAACGCACACAGCACAGAACAAACTCCCAAGCGAAACATTGCCGAATAAACGTATATAAACCATGTGGTGAACCGGCGGTCACCTCCCACCCAAACAAACAGTCTCCTCTTCTTTCTTGATTTCCGGTCTCACAACCTTTCTTTTTCTTTCACTTTTAGGTTTCTAGCTAGCCAGCTTCTAGCGGCCCGCAAATGCAAGGCCCGCAAACGCCAGGCCCTCACTGCATTAATTGCCATATAACTTCCAAAGGATGCGCCTTGGACCCGACTCTTCCTTACACACACGTGGAAACTCTTGAAACCGTCATACGCGGTAAAAAGAGTGGCCTGAGGCATCCCAACCACTTCCTGAAGTTGATCATGCAACCCGATATCGAGCTCCAGAGCTTTTCCCGCAAAGATTTGCACCGGATTATGCTTTCTAGCTTCGAATCACCGTTTCAGGAGCCGCACTCTTTGAAGAATGCAATTATCGTGGAACTGAGCAAGTGCCAGTCGGCAAAAGCCAAGCTGTCGCGCTGCCGATGTTCCTCTAGTTCGGAGTTCAGTGGCTAGATGCCGTGGGCGTTGTGTTTTAGTCTAGTTTAATTTGGCACTTTGCTGCCTTGTACTTTAATTTAATCATAGTCAAGTTGCATGGGATTTGTCCTGTATTTTCGAAGCATGAAGGCATTCAGGAAGTTGCCGTGTGGCCGGGCCGTGGGCCGCGGCAAAGATCAGGTTGGCACGATCGCCTGAAATCTCGAGAATAAAAAATTAGACCCTGGAGAAATTTTTCAATCAGCCTTAGGACTAAACTCTTTGAGCCGCAATGTTGTAGTTGCTTCGTGAAGCAGATACAGGCCGCTGCTCATTTCTGTTACCTACAGCCTGATCGTATTCTTTCGACTGGATAAACGGGTCTATAAAGTGACACGCAATTTTATCAACTAAGTTTTTCACGTCTTTAGCGACCTGACGTAGCCGTTTCTTACCCACACATCGAAGCGAGTCGATCGACAAACGAGACCACACAACAGCCACACACAAAGAGACAATTAAAGAATTTACATTCAATCATGCTACATCAATAAATTACATTCACCACTCGAGCTCGTTCGACCAGGCTATGTGCCTCCTTGTGCGTTTACGACGTGGACGAGGCCCTGGATCACTGAAACCTAGATACCTCTGCAGCTCTGCGGCCGAATAAAAACCCGTACGGGGTTCCTGTTTGATCAATACATCTTTGTCTTTCAAAACAGGCTGTATTTCCAGACCATCGTGGTGGTGGGGCTCACAAACTCTTCCTGGCGAAGGAGGCAGCTCATTTCTAGCTGAGCGTCTAGGTTCTCTGGTAAACTCGGAGGCCTTTAGAGAAGACGCAGACTTGATCTGTTTTGGCAATATATCAAGGCTCAAATCCGGGCTAGTTTGTGTTAGCCCCTCTTCAGTCTGAATTATGGGTTCATGATCGGCTTTGGCTTCAGACTTCTTGGCGTCGGCTTTGGACTTGGCTTTCGGTTTTGCCGGCTTGCGTTTAGGTGCATGCGTTTTAATCGAGTCATCATTAATGCTCACGTCAGTTGATTCAGCGTGGGTGGGCTCTGGATCTTCCACATCTAATGTCTCCGCCTTAGCAGCCTTCCTTTTTCGCATTTCGCGTGTGTAGCAGTGTACTTACAGAATGACCGTTCAAGGCTGGAGCCAAGGGAGAAGAACCAGATCTCGAACGGAGTTCCAGCAGCAAGAAAAGCTTTCAGAAAAGAGAATCCGTGAAGTAAGACACGAGCTTGGCGGGGGAAGTGCAAGTGAGAGTATAGTTTTGGGCGCTTCTCGTGAGATAAATTAATAACTCGCGACTGGGGTATCTGATAATTTTATATAATATGACTGACTTCAAAAGAGCACCGTGGCGACAACTGAACCCGAAAAAGGTAAATTGCAAAAGCTGAAGAAACTTAATTGTTTTTTCGGACACAATGCATAGAGGCTCTTCAGTCCTTTAATTTTAATAGTTTAATTTTCCTAATTGGGCAAAATGCTAACCCTACGGCGCAACGTATACTAAGGGCCTTAAGAGCGTATCGAGCTGAAATGTGGCATTGTTTCACGGTATAATGTCAAGAATAGGTTTATTCTATACAAATTTCGACCTACAAGTATAACATTGCTCCGCAGCATAATGTTTCATTCAGGGAACATTCAGGAAATTGTAAATTGGAAGCCGATTCCAGAGCGGGTCCCGTTTGGATATTACATTATTACGCTACAGAATGTCCCAATTCGGCAATTGTAGATTGAAAGCCGACTTCAGAGCGAGTCCGCCTTGAACATCAGATTAGTTCGCAACCTAACGTCCCGTTCAGACAACAGGGAATCGGAAACCGGCTTCAAGCGAGTTGACGCCATTTAGCCCAAATTACTTACATACCATCGATGTTATCGGACTTAACAAAACGCTGTGTTTTAACGCACCTCAAGTAAATTGTATCCCAAATAGCTGGCGATAGCCTTTGACGCCTGATCGCTGAGACTGTGTTTAAAAATTCACTTTTTGCACCTCGTGCGATTCTGAGACCTTCAGCCATGAAAGATCAAAACCAGCGATTACATCGACTCTTGTTGACCTCGACAATTCCAATTTAGACTCAGTCTCCACAATTGTTAAATGGTGCTCGCTTGCGAAGCTTTTGATCTCAATGCCTCATGCACGACCTTAAAATATGTAAGTACACGTAAATTAACGGACACATACTACGGGTGGTGGCTGAACGCCAGAAATTAAAGACGATTTATAGATGGAAACATGACACCAGAAGCTAATATTGGAAAACGGTCTGCTGTTTAATTCCGCTGAGTATTCCTATAGAAATTTCAGTTCATTTCTTGGGTTCTAGAATCCTAAACGCGTTTCAGAAATTATAGCCGTGGTTTAAGCTCTAGGCCAGGGGCACACAGTTTGCTCTAGTTAGTGTGAGACAAATTTGCGGCGTGTAAACCTCGGGCCAAGATCTGAGAATGCGGCGGAGCCGAAGCAGTCAAATTAAGAATTGGAACTCGAACGCCCATCATTATTATTTGGGGAACAACGGGTTAGCGACAAAACTGGTGCACCCTAACCGCCCGTCAAGGCATCACCAGATTTCATGACGACATTATGGAAAAACTAGCAACTGATCCAGGGCGAAGGGTTTCTCCAGACAGTTTTAGGAGGCTTTGAGGGATTTTAGAGGCTGGGGCCTGGCTGGTAAAACTCGTTTCTGTAACGCTTCTTTGGTTTCCAAGATTGCGGTTTAAATGAAGGGGCCCTCTCCATCAATTCTGAGGGGTAGGACACGTGGCAAAGCCGATAATTACTGCATGAATAGTTCAATCTCAAACAGCTACTCGTGACGTCCGGTTGATGGACACGAAGATAATGCATGAGGACGCATGCAACAGCATGTGATAGACTAGAGGATGAGAAATATTCGTGCCGATACGATGTTTATCGAGCGTATAAGCTGCTCAACTGCCTGACTGGCTATATTCTCTGAGCTCTACTCAAAATTACAGTGATTTACCAGCCAGTATAGTCTCTAAGATTTGGCTTTTCGACGAACCTACAGCCGCGTTGTTCATGTGAAAACCCTAGACCTGCATGCATTGCTGGGAGGCCCAGTTTCGGAAAATATCCCAGACGGAGTAGTCCAGTATAAAAGCCGCAGACCCCCCAAATCCTCACTGTCCCACTTCCGTGCTACTTTCCCACACAAGCGCAACTTCCTCACGTCCGTGTTACTTTCTAATCGGCTGTCTACAATTTCGACACACCGCCAACACCACAGAAAGTCCGTCTCCTCTCCCACACACACCAGAGCGAGCCCCACCACTGCCGTTGCCTCAATTCAGCCTCTAGAACCCACTCTATCTGTGCCTAAATTACCAACACTGCCCCGAATGTCAGAAGTTCAGACTATTGTTGACAACATCCACAATAACGTGGAGACTGCGAATGCCACTGCCCAGGCCAATCTCGATAAGACAGCTCAGACAGTCAAATCGTCGAAGCAGCAAGTCTCTCAGATTCAGAATAGCCTGAAGGAGCAGGCAGACAGCGCAGAGCTGCCGTCGCTGCAGTCCTCACAGAGCGCCTTTGTACAGCACCTTGCAACCTATCCGGCCGTCACTGCTTTGGCTGGTCTGGTGGCCTCTTTCCCCGTGGCCAAGATCTTTGTGTCTAATGCTGTGCCGCTTCTGCACGCAATTCACGACCGTACGCGCCCCGTTAGCGATCCTGTGCTGCGCGCGGCTGAGCCCGCGCTTAAGCGAGCCGACCAGCTCGGCGACCAGGTCCTTTCTGGCATCGACAGCCGCTTCCCTCAGGTCAAAACCGTGCACCCCAGCGATGTTTACGAAGACGCACAGCAGCGAATTGTTTCTGCACGCCAGGCGGCACAGTCCCAGGTCGACCAGCGCCTGGTGCGGCCCGTTTCCAACGCCGCGTCGGCCGCCAAGGAACAGTACATCAAGGTTTTCGACCAGCAGGGCCGCTATGTGACATCTGTGCTCAACTCGTCGATTGCTCCTATCAACAACCGGCTCGAGGGCGTGCTCCAGGAGTACCTGCCAGCCGAGAAGCTCAGCGAGAAGGCTGCTGGTGCTGCCGAAAAGGCTGCTGCCAAGGCGGACGTGTCTTCGGGCTCGGGCTCGGAGCTACAGCGCTCATACTCGCTGGTTAAAACTGCCGCCGAGCGCGCGCAGCCCAAGTTCCAGAAGGCGCAGGCGTCCAGCCGTGAGCACATTGTCAGCGTTTACCGTCAGAAGCTGGCCGAGCGCAGCCCCGAAGACTCGAAGCCGTCGCTGTTCAGCTCGGCACTGGCGCTAGCTTCGGCCGGAAAGCAGCTCACAGGCGAAGGCATTGCCAGCTGTGCGCATCTCGCCAGCCTCACGGGCCAGGCTCTCCGCAAGCAGCAGTGAACCACCTTAAGAATGGCTCCAGAGACAGTATCGCCTTACCCTCAAAAAACATTTGCATAGGGCCAGTACTAAGTGTATTCTATCGTTTATAGCCTTCTTTTATTTACTTCACGATCCATAAGACTGAGGTGGCTGGTAGTGTGTGTGGATAAACTGTTTCGTAGCAGATAAAAAGACTCCAACTGTTTGGATAAGAGACGCGGCCACTAGCCCTGAGGGCTTAACGGCAAATCTAGTTCTCGGAATTGATCGCTAACTTGGGTGTACGGTTCAAGTTCCTTCTTTAGATCCTGCTACTTCTCGACACGGAACTTTCAAGTTTGTTGACCGAACTTCTAGTTGCCTGCGAGTCTTACACCGCCCGTACCCAAATCTTGTCGATTAAGTTTGATCGGACATACAATGCATTAAAGTCCTCGAGATTTTTGTGGTTTGTGATCTGTGTCTAGAGGCATCCATAAAGATCCCTTTCGTCATCAATTCTAGGCCACTGCTAATAGACGTAAATACTCTGCGATTCGAGGAGCCTCCAACTCTAGTGTAAAATATTAACTGCACATACGAACATTCAAGCTTCATACCAGAGGCTTGTGCCAGATGCACAGACTTGTTGTTGTGCTGGTGGTTGTGAATCGCTTGGGTCAATACTTGGGTCACAGTGGTCCTTCATTCACCTGTAAGATATTGCGACTTTGCAGGCGTCTAGCTAGATTTTAAATCAATGAGGAGAATCTTCGGTCCGGTGATCCCCCGGTTTACAGGTTTGGTCGCATGTCCCGTTTCTCATGCACCCCTGCTATACCTGCTGTCCCGTGGCCGCGGCCCATCGTTTGTTTTCATCCAGCGTCCGCAAAAGGGGGTTCAAGGATTTTGTCGCTGAAATTCGTGTTGTTTATCTTTATTCAGCTCTGTAAATTATATGGTCTTTCGAGAATATACCGATCTTGTTGTGGTTGCCACCGCACTAGTTCAAATTAAAAACCACCACCTCTCGAACTATTTGATAAGTTCATTAAAGTGTTGATAGATCAGATCCGTTACACGGCCCGAACTTTATTTATATTAAATGTCAAACTTTAACAAGCTTAATATGAAGAAAAGCAAGGTACCTGTAGCCAAGCCCAGGAGCATGCCCGGTATTACTAATGTGTATCCTCTTAGGGCTCAGGGCTTTACTTTCACCCGTCCGACGACTCAGCTTATACTCTGCTAGCGACGCTCGAGATATTCACACACCATGGGTCGCTTGAACGAGTACCAGGTCATCGGCCGTCACCTCCCCACTGCTGCGGCTCCTGAGCCTAAGCTTTACCGCATGCGCATCTTTGCCCCCAACACTGTTGTCGCCAAGTCCCGCTTCTGGTACTTCCTCACCCGTCTGCGCCGTATCAAGAAGGCCAACGGTGAGATCGTCTCTGTCAACCAGATCCACGAGAAGCGCCCCACCAAGGTCAAGAACTTCGGTATCTGGATCCGCTACGACTCCCGCTCGGGCACCCACAACATGTACAAGGAGTACCGCGAGCTCACCCGTGCCGACGCCGTCGAGGCTCTGTACCAGGACATGGCTGCCCGCCACCGCTCCCGCTTCCGGTCGATCCACATCCTCAAGGTTGTTGAGCTTGAGAAGACCGAGCAGGTCAAGCGTCCTTACATCCGCCAGCTCCTGGTCAAGGACCTCAAGTTCCCCTTGCCTCACCGCGTCCAGAAGAGCGCTTCGCTTTACAGCGTCTCGCGCCCTTCTACCTTCTACTAAGTGTAGCATTTTAAATATAATAGCGAGTTTCGTGGGTCTAGCCCTCTGAACAAGACTTTTAAAAATTTCATACGATTCATTTGGTGGTTTTTCACTCTGAACGCATGGGTACTCGTAATCGTCAAGAAAAGCAGTCCAGGCGGGTTTGGAAGCCAAGGTTGCGTGAATTGTCGATTTTACTCTGAGCAAGAAGTACATAGCAGTATAGTTGTACTTTGAATTGTCTTGCATCTATGGCTCGAGTCTGAAATGGGAATCTGCTATTCGAAGAAGCTTGTCCGAGGAAAACCATGTCAAGCCTAGATACAGATACCCAAGGCCGAGCTTTGGTCCATAAATCTTCTTATATCACTGAAAATTTTGGTTGGCTTGCTTGATTTCTTGTTGCTTTTGTTGTTTTTTAATGAGTGGTCTCGTAGTTAGTGGTCTACAGCAAGCGAGCTTTACCTTTAAAGCTACTGCAAGGCTGTCGCGAGAGCTAGAACCTCCGGTACGAAGATAGACTAAATTAGTGTTTTTAAATACAACTTACAGTCGCAGCGAGTGCCTGTATCTCTATAGTTTCGAAACGGGACCTCAGACTCCTCTGAAAATCGGTACACGTGTGGGCTGGGCATCTTTCACACTGGTTAGCTGACCCAGCCTACAATGACCGGCCACAAACAGCCAGGAAGCCAGGCAGAAAGGGAAATTAAATCAACTTGAAGTACGAAATAACCCAGGAAATCGCAGCTGCCGAAAATACGGGAATGCTGAAGTTATCGTCGATGACAGGGAACAGCTCGGTCAAACTGGCAATCACACCTGTGATTGTGGCTAGCGACCAAACTGACAACTTTGAAGACATCTCTGTGTAAGATATTGAGCCCTGTGGGTTGAAATCCGGGTATGACACGAGCAGAACCCTATAAATAAGCACGCAGGAGCCGTATCCAGCAACGAACGCCGCCAGGCTTCCAGCCAAGGACTTTTTGTGCACGAGTTGCGGGGTGTATTTGCCAAAAGCACGGCCAATAGTCGAGGCAGCAAGGTCAGCCCACGATAGAAGCAGCACACTCAGAAAAGACACGTCTTTTGATGCGAAACTGAAAACCAGAATGAGGCCCACTAAGTACCAAATCACGCCATTGATCTGGCCTTGTTTTTCGCTTTCACGCATAAAGGAGCCAACAGTGTTGATGTACAGCTTGTTAATGTACGGCGAATTGAGACGCGCGACTTCTATAAGGGAAATCGGGACCACACCAGCTATCAGTTTCGGAGTGATATCACTGATTTGGTTACCCTGTAGATAGAGCCCGATTGTCATTAAGCCTATTGAACCATGGAGAATCTTCCGAGGAAGCTCATTCTTGTGGCTGAAGTCCAGAAACTTTTTAGCAACGCTGAAGTTTTGCTGTTTTTTCGGCTCAGGCTCGGACTCGGGGGCCCTTTTCGACGCCTGTTTTTTGGGGCTTTTCAGCGGCCCATTCTGAGCTTGGCTCTGTTTATATTGACTACGAGTCACCATTGATTTTGTAGCCCGGTGTTTTGAAAGTTGATAACGCGTCAAAAACAACCAATTTTCTGGGTCTGAGTTCGAAAACTTGCTGCTGCCGTTGGTGTCAATTGTAATGATGCAGAGACCTGGCCTTACATGTTCGGATAGGGCAGGGGTAGGCATGTGACCACCTCCACAAGGTCAGCATCTTCATCTTGTTGTAATTTAGCGTGTTGTTGACGCGGGATTTCGGCAAAGTGAAGTCCTCTAAATAGCATAATATATATCGCAAGACACGTGGCACGGCACCTATCTTGATATTCTCGTCTGGCGGCTGTGTCAAGCCCGAACCTTGGTGCTCGGCTGGGGCTTCCACTCATGCCTAACCCTTGCGACGCGGAAAAATAAGCGCAAGCACCTTTGTGCACTGACATCTTTTGCTGGCCAAGGTAAAAAAAGATAATATTTTATCAAAAACTGGTTATAAGACGGCAGTGCTAGGTTAGCTGCTGGCAATCGACACAAACTAAGAGGAGTATTAGATTGATAGCTACTACATAAATCAATGTAGACTCGAACGCTTGCCAACAGACTGGCTCTAAGAAGCATCTCAGCTCTTTTGATAATCTTTTGCGCGAAATTGATTAGTTTCTTACTATGCAGGTAAACCTCAGCTTCTCAATCCTATCGGATCCTGAGCTGTGTAATTTTATCTTCTACAACTTTATCAGTTCAAGCAATTGTGAAAGCGGAGCAAGAAAACGGTCGTATGGTGTAGTGGTGAGCATCCAAGGTTTTGATGAAAATATCCTTGTGACCCCGGTTCGAACCCGGGTACGACCTTTTTTTTGAGTGAATATGCTCCCAGCCTATGTGACTCATAATTTTTCTGTGAATACTTCCAATGTGCACCTGACTGCTACAAAGATCCAAATTTCAGTAGTCAGCGAAACAGATCCTTATATATTTCACAAGAATGACGGTGCTGCGGTCGCTTTTTGCCGCGCCCATCGCTTCGAGCCCGGCTTCTGCTATTGGTGCCGCAATCGGTGCACTTGGCGGTGTTACTAGAGGCCTGCCAGGCATCAGCATCGGCCTGCGCTGGCCCTGGGGAGGCGCCGGAAGCGAAGAGGCTGTCCTGAAGGCCGTGCCCAAAAAACGCACATCTCATCGGAAAAAGCGCCAAAGACAACTTGCAGGCGACAACCAGATCAAGCCTCTGCGCAATCTGAACCGGTGTCCAGCCTGTGGCCACGTGAAAAGAGCGCACACTCTCTGTATGAAGTGTGTGAATGAAATCCGCCAGGTTTGGCGAACTAGAGATCGGGCCCAATCTGAGCAGGAATCCAACCGTACTTACGACGAAACAAACTTAACTGAAGAAGACAAAGAGCTCAGTTTCCCTGAGCGTCGCACAAAGCCCTCGAAGTACAACCAGAAGCTTGCGAAAAAGGACGACTATGTGCTGGGCTACCCTGAGTCGCAGATTTACCGGCCGAAGGAGAAGAAAGAGAAGCAGGTTCCTCTGGTGCAGCGCAAGCCCTACGCTTGATCTTCTTCTTGTGTGTAAAAACACTGTAAATAGTTCTTTAAATTTATTTGACTTAAGTTTCAGTCAGAGCCATGTGTGTCTCCAGCGACATGTTATCAATCCTCCCAAAGATTTTTCACTCTTGAACGGATCAAGAAGTAACTTTTGAGGCAAATGAAGGCATTAGTGAAGCATCCGCTCGGAGTCAGACCTTCGGGCAATGCTATTCTTGAACATTCGAGCCCTGCAGCTCTCAGATTGGCTTCAATGGGACTGTTAGGCAGCCTAAATGATGAGCTACTGATGTCAGTGGTGGAAGAGCTTGATCTGCCGTCCTTGCTCAGTTTGGGGCATACCTGCAAAGCCCTGTTCGCCTATTGTTGGTTTGACGAACTGTACAAGAAGTACGTCTATGAAAAAGATGCGCAAATACTTAAATGGCGTGGCAGCTGGCGCAAAACCGCTCTGGACCTGTGTGTGGAGAGCGAGCCCATGCCCGAAATTCGGGGTTCGGGCGCCATGAAATCGCTGACTGCCGAAGCGAAAGTTGATGTGAGCGGTAAAGTATACTCTGACTTCTTACACCGGCCGTATGAGCTCTCGCAAATAGATTACAGCGAGTATATTCGTCCAGACGCTCCAGGCCAAATAGAGCGCTTCGACGAGGCTGAAGTGACTGTAACCCGCTTTGACTCCGAGCTTTCAAAACGCCCGTTTGTTGTCAAACTCAAAAAGCCCGTGGCAGAGTGGAAGCTAGCCGACCTTATCGAGCAATTCGGCAATGAGATCTTTCGTCAAGAATACATGGATTGGCCACTGAAAACGTACTCTGAGTATATGAAAAACAACATTGACGAGACACCGCTCTACCTGTTTGATTGCAAGTCTAAGGCACATGCGCACCTGAATTTTGAGCCGCCTCTGCCTGAGCTTTTCGGCGAAAAGCGTGACTTTTTCACGCTGTTTGGGAACGAGCGCCCGGACCACCAGTGGCTCATTCTGGGGCCAGAACGCTCCGGATCGACTTTTCACAAGGATCCAAATGGAACTAGCGCGTGGAATTCCATTGTGAGCGGCAAAAAATACTGGATAATGTTCCCTAACAAGCTCCCGCCGCCTGGTGTTTATACGAACGAGGACCAGAGCGAGGTGACGTCGCCAATTTCGCTAGCCGAATGGTTTGACTCCGGCTTTTACAAACAGTCCTTGAATATGCCGCACTTCTGTCATGCTGTGACAGGCCCAGGCGAAGTAATGTATGTGCCGAGTGGCTGGTGGCATGCGGTGGTTAACCTGGAGGAGTGCATCGCTTTGACCGGAAATTTTGTGGCTAAGCCACAGCTCAAAACAGTTCTGGACTTTTTGCGGAACAAGGCTGATCAGATCTCTGGGTTCAAGAACTGCGAGGGCCTGTATGAACGGTTCTGTGAGCTTGTAAAAGGTAAGGATCCAGAGGCCCTAGAGAAGGCGTCTTCGAAAAAGCGGTCATGGCAGGAAATTTCCAAGGCAGAATCATTTAGCTTTGGCTTTTGATACAGGTCCCGCGCTGTTTGATTATTGTCTTCATGCGAAATCTCAAGTGATGTAGTTATGTTATTTATTAGGCAGGTAGTAAACTGGAAGGCAGTCGGTTTAAATGTCGCTGGGCTCTCGCGAGAAACGTAAAATTCAAGAAAAATAAAACAAAATAAATCGAATTAAATGTGTCTTATTGACGCTCTTCGGAAGTAAGCATATTTGCGCGACATTTTCAAGAGTTCATACTCTCAAACTGCTACATACATGAGTCAGGAGTTGAGTGATTGTAGGCCGCCGGTACAGGATACAATTGAGCTTAGCTTTTTCTCATAAATTTTCTCACGCCCGAGTTCTTCAGAGAAACGCCAATTTTTTTCTGTTTTCTCATCATGAATCCTATACCGCGTCGTATTACCGCCCTAACCTCTCGTTAAATTATCAAGGGCCCTTACCTAACCGCGTCTCAGGCCTATTCGAGTTCAGTCCCTGCTGTGAATTACAGCTTTCTAGTGATTCATCCCACCATTTCGTTTTGAAATCACCAGCACGCGCCAGCACGTTGAACCTACTGCTTCCACACATTGCAAAGTGACGCTCGAAAATTTGTCTGTGTTTACCCACGCGTATCATTCTAGTTAGCCCGTTACAAAGGTCAACCTTGACGCGTTGCATATGTCTGCAGTCCCAAATAACGACTATGAATACACTGTATGGGGAAAAAGGGCGGACACAATTGATTTCAACGATAAGAATCACCCACAGAACAAATATTTGCGACGCAGTGCACGCCTAGCCCGCCTCAATACCATCAAGGATAATTTGGAAGCGATCTGCCGACACTTCGATATTGACTACAAAATCGTACAGCTACAAACAGAAAATGCCGTGCGTTCAGAATACAGTGATATACCATGGGAAAGTATGGATCGTGGTAGCCTGCAACCTTTCATTCAGAACCAAGTAGAGCCCCAGAACACAGTTGGGGGTGAATCTCAATTTTACGAATATGAAGCGATGAGGCTAAGACGGACCATTGAGACGGCCAAAAATTCAATTTACAATTTGGTGGATTTGCTAGCTGTACACCACGTGCGATTCTCTCTTTTCTGGTTATCGGAACCGCATTTCGACCCTTCTAAAGCCGATCAAAACTCTGACTCGTTGTGGTGGAGCTATTTTGAGCCGATCTCCGAGCTTGAGTCAATAGCCGAAACAGGCAATGATGTTCCACTTCCTGAGCAGCGAGAATTCTCACCGAACCGAGCTTTGACACAGACGCTGGACTCCGAAGACGCATATGTGCATGGAGAAGCTCGTCAAGAAGGGCTAGTCAATTTAACGCTTGATAAACGCCAACCCCCAAATTCGGCAATTTCGGAGCGCTCAAGTCAGCTATTATTTGGTACACAGGAAGAAAACGAAGATCTCGTGCTTGGGGAAGCGATGGATGCCGATGAAGATCTGGAGCACGATGAACAGGCGCTTGGTGACGCCCAGAGTCCCGCAGTTCGCGTGTTAAATGATTCTCAAACCCCGCAAGAAACTCGCATTGATGCCCGCGAAAAACATCTCCTGATCAATAATGCTCGAGCTGGTGGTGAAGATGAAAACGAGAATGTGATTCAGAATGAAGACGAGATTGACCATTTTGAACAGGCTGACCAGATTGATAACCATAGTGACGACACCAGCGAGCATTTGGACGATCAAATTTTCAATGCATCTCAAGGATTGGATCATCAGCAGATTCATAGCCCATTGGGCTTAGATGAGCAACCCTTCGACCAAAAAACTCGCAGAACTGAGTCCCACGATCAGGACTTTCAAGATCAGCGATCCCACGAGCAGAATTCCCACGAGCAGAATTCCCACGAGCCCCAAGATGTGAATTTTCAGATAGAGTTTCGCAAAAGAACCTTCGATGTTGATTTGCTTGACCCGAGTCTCGACGAATACTCTATCTCGTTCAGTGATATGCCCATTGGCTTCGGGACTGGCCCGCTCAGGCGCCTACCGCGACAAGAAGACATGTTTAATCCTGCTGATCGCAGTCTTGTGCATAGCTCTCGTTTTCATCCTATGATCCCGCCCACGACCGACAACTACTTGAGACGTCATCGCCTGAAAATTTGGCGACAGCTATGCAGCACGACTCATCGAGCAAATGTTTTGAGGACAAAGAAGCGGCTTGTCGAGGCAGGCTTCAAGTGCGTTGTGAAGCAACTTTCTGGAGAAATCGAGAGCTTGAAACAGCCAGCCGCAGAAATCGGTACCCTTAAACAACAACTCAGCGAGGAACAAAGTCGGTTTCAAGCTTTACGCGAGGAAAACGAAAGACTCAGTATGGCCACTCGCGGCTTCACCAGCAGGATCGAAGAGCTCAACGAGGAAAAGAACCATCTGAGACAGGAAACTGAGGCTGCTCGGGCCGAACATGAGGCTTCTAGACAGTTACACCGGCATCAGATACAGGAAATGCTGGCAGAATCCGACCGGCAGCGTTCAAGAATGCAAACAGAGCTTGCTGGTACTCAAGCCAAGCTTTCAGAGACAGACGCAAAGTTTAATACTGAACGGGAAAAGGTTGGTTCTTTGCGGGCTGAGAGAGACCAGCTACAGACGGAGAAACAGACGCTGAAATCTCGAGTGCAAACGGTTGAATCTCAAAGAGCGGAGATGAAAGCGCAAATTGACCAACTCCACGATGCCAACGGAGTCTTGAACAGTGAGTTGGGGCGGCTCAAGTCGCTTGAAGAGAGTTTGAAAGTCGCCACCAACGAAGTGCAGCGGCTCACGAACGAGCTGAGATGTGAAACACAAAAACATGCTGATCAGGTGGCCGCACATTCGGTAGAATTGCTCCGGCTGCAGAACGAGAAATTCAAGTTGGAGACCCTGCTTCAAGTGGAGCAGAACGCTGTGCAGGAACTGAAAGTTCAGCAACGCAATGCGAGGATCTCGATGCAGACATTTTTCGAAACGAGAGCCGAGCAGAATTCTGGTTTGCCTTCGCCGCCCAAGGAACGAACTAATTTTGCAGACGAAGTCAGAAATGTGCTCAAAGAGTTCAGGGAATCTACTAGAAACGTACAGCAGCAGAATCCGCAATCGCAGCCGGACGACTCACAAGATTCGTCGCAACCTTCCCAATCACGGGTTGATCCGTTGCTGTTATTGCAAAGCTTGCCCGCGCGCGACTCGCATAACACATGCATCGAGGAACGCGCGCGCTTGGAAAACGAGTTGAGGAGACAAGCAGATCGACATGCCGCCAGTCTGAATGAATCGATCCAGAACTACGAAGCCAGATTGCAAAACCTGCGTGAGCAGGCCAAAGCCGATGCTTCGACTTGTGAAAGCCGCGTCCAGAAAGTTTACGAGCTAAAAGTGCAGGAACGCGAAGAAGAGTGGATGCAGGCCCGAAGCCACTGTGAGCGGTTGCAGAGTGCGCTTAACTCGAGCCAGGAGGAAGTGAGGCACTTGCAGACGCAAATTGCGCAGGCCGCGAGCGAGTACCAAGTGATGTCTCGGCACAGCTCGGTTTTGCAATCACAGGTGGCTCAGCTCGAGGCTCAATTGCAGGCCAAGCTCCAAACTTTTGACTCGGCAGATATGCGAAAATACGTTGCGGAACTGCAGAACGATTTAAAGGAATTGAGAGAACAGAATGTGGAGTGGCAAAGACGATATCAGGACTTGCAGCGGCACAGCCTCGAAGAAGTTGGCAGGCTCGAGTCGCAGATCGCCGAGTTCCAAGTTCAAAAGGAAAGTTTATCGCAAGAAACGCTCGCCAAGAGCGATGCGCGAATCAAGCAGCTCCAGATCGACCAGGCAGAGGAGCTTGCTTCGCTTCGAGCCAAACTAGAGACACAGCACGGCGAGCAACTGGAAAATGCGCTGTTGCAGACCGAGGCACGGCTGACTGCACAGATTTCGACTCTCGAGTCCCAGCTACAGAAAGCAGAAGTTGAACACGAACACGAAAAGAAGCTTTTCATGGAGTGGGGTGTCATTTACCTGGACAAACACTATCTCGAGCGGAAGCGGGTACGCTACATGGAACAGCTTGCCGTGTGGCCCAAGTCGGAGCCGAATGCTGCAGAAGTTCCCAAACGGGTCAGTTTGCGCGCGGTTGTGTTGTTCATCGCGATGTCGAATCGCTGGATGCGCTTCAAAACGCCTGCGTACTCGCCGGACATATTACGCTTGGATGCTGTGATACACGAACATTACTGGAAAGCGCGTGAGCTTGCTGAAGAGAACTCAGCGATCGATGAGGTCTCCAATTGAGGCATTTAATTTATTCTAATCAATTTAATATTACCGAGTGAACAGCTATGGCTTCTGACGGTTGGATGGGTGTCACCACCATCGAGTCCGAAATTTTAAAATTAAGATAAGATTACGCGATAAAAATTAAATGTTACAGAGAAAAACTGATCACCGTGCGTTGTATTTCGCACACGGCTCACAGCAATTCATAGAGAGACCTTAGCAGATCGTGCAGCACGAACACTTTCCGGCCTTCTTCTCGGTGGATCCCTGAACCTCGCGTTTGTCTTCACGTTGAGGCGGCGCGCTGGGGTCCTGTGTCGATGTTGACTTGTCATTTCCTGCATCTTTGGAACCTGAAGCCTCGTTAGCGTTCGACTCTGAAGCAATGGCGCCTGACTTCTCGTCGCTAGCACCACCAGCTACAGCACCGCCCCTGGCAGCCTCAGCGGCTTGATTCTGCTCCTGCGCCTCTTCAGAAGTAGGAACCACCGCCGAATGGCCATTCAAGCCTTTCAAAACCGTCGTAGCAAAGGACTTGCCCTGGTTGAAGCCCAGGTCCAGCTCCAGCTTCGAAGGTGTGCGGCTTCCATCGGCCCCGGCAATCGTGCCTGCGCCCCAGGGTGAGCCACCGTGAATCTCCTCCAAATTTGTGAGAAGTGGAAAGCTCTCGCCGTAACCCAATGGTACAAAGATCGCGCCGTGATGCACCAAAATGCTGAGAGAATTACGGATCGTGACCTCCTGGCCACCATTCTGCGTGCCAGTAGAGACAAAGAAGCCTGCGAACTTGCCCTGTAGCTTGCCACCAACCCAGACAGAGGAAGAGGAATCGAAGAACGCTTTCACGGCGTATGGGACGGTGCCGAATCGGGTAGGGAAACCGAGCAGGAAGCCATCGTACTCAGCCAGCTTCTCAGGTGTGATCACAGGGAATTTCTTCTGCACAGATGCGTCTTTGGCTTCGTTGGACGGAATCTGGAATACGTCGACATTCGCACCGGCTGATTTGACACCTTTAACTTCGGACTCCGCCAGGGTTGTAATGTGGCCGTAAGTGGAGTAGACAAGAACGGCAATCTTAACCATCTCGAGAAGATTTTTTCAATTAGGGTGAGTGGCGTAAGTAGGATGCTATTCTCAACTGAGGATTTTCCTACAGCACTTGAGGTAGTTAGCCGGACGGCAGGCCGGCGTTTTATGGAGCTTGCGTTTCTAGGGTTAGGCCGCCGCATGGGGTCTGCAGAGGCGGGTGGATATCTACCTTCGGTCCGTGCAACGGATCAATTGTGGATGCCAAGGATCACGTAGTTGCGCTATATATGTGTACGTTGGTAAATTTTCAAATTGTTGTAGTCGATACGCAGCCCTGGAAGTTCCTCACCACCCTACCAATGATGCCATTACTGCACTGTTCCGTACCCTGCTCCACCATTTCAGCGAATTGTTCGACCTGTGAGCTGGGTAACTTCTGTCGGGGCCAATAAATTAGGTGAATTGCGCATTATCTGCGACTCCAGAATATTCTAAGCGAGGCGTGGAGCGCCGGATTCCAGGCTGACATAACATCTCTGCCAAATTTGTGCTAAGCAGGGGTGATCGGGAATCCGAAGCGTCGTTTGCAAGTAAGCAGGACGGTGTCTTACGCCATAGCAGGGTAGAATTTTGACATGAGACAGGTGCCCCCCGAAAGCGAGAATGGAGGAAATACGGTCACGAATCACAAATTCGAAATAATTCATGTAATCTGTACTATCTGCGACTCAAATAGCTGGTTTTCGATTTTTAAAGTTCCCGGAAACCCCGTTTAGCTCTCTTCCTGGGGGCCCGAAGTGGAGTCGTAGGGCTAGGGCCGCATATCTGACGACATGTACATAAGCCTGCCTCAACTCCTCCAGTAGTTGTCCAAATCTTAGCAACTTACACGCTAGACTCTCGAAAATGGCCCCTAAGATCGCAATTGTCTACTACTCGACCTACGGTCACATTATCAAGCTCGCCGAAGCCGTCAAGCAGGGCGTTGAGGCTGCCGGTGGCAAGGCCGACATCTTCCAGGTCCCCGAAACTCTTTCGGACGAGGTCCTTGCTAAACTGCACGCTGCCCCCAAAGCGGACTACCCCGTGGCTCACGCTGCTGATCTCGCCGAGTACGACGGTTTCCTGTTCGGAGTCCCCACTCGTTTTGGCACCATGCCCGCCCAGTGGAAGGCTTGGTGGGATAACACCTCTGGCTTGTGGACCTCCGGCGGTTTGCACGGCAAGTACGCCGGTTTCTTCGTGTCTACTGGCACTCCCGGCGGTGGCCAGGAGGCGACTATCCTCAACTCAATTACTCCTCTTGTTCACCACGGTATTATTTTCGTGCCGCTCGGCTACGGCAAGGCTTTCCCGCTCCTCACCAACTTGGACGAGGTTCACGGCGGCTCGCCGTGGGGTGCAGGCACCTTTGCTTCGGGCGATGGCTCCCGCCAGCCCTCCGAGCTTGAGCTCAAGATTGCCGAGACCCAGGGTTCGTCGTTCTTCGAGACTGTGGCTCGTGCTTTCAAATGAATTCTCTCACGCGCAAGTGCTCACATAACAGTGTTGAAGTAACTCAATTATTTTAAACAGCCTAGAATTTCGTGTTCGAGATCGATACCTCAAAACACTGTCTGAACTGGTACATTTTGTCCGCCAAACTGAAGAGCGTTTTGTTCGTGAGCCATCCGTAATGATTCATCAAATGCTGGGGTTTTGGAAGCATAGAAGATTCACGTCAGGGCTTATTCTTCTGCAAGAATTTAATAAGGCTGATGCTGGTCTCTAGTCAGTCGTGTGGATCTCAGATCAACTCCCGCCATTCAGTTCGAGATCACTAATCCATCTAAGATGCTAACGGAATCTAAGATTCGCTTTGTACGTGATTGACGTCTTGCTGATGCCAGGCATGCTGAAGCTCAGCCAGCAAGCTAACCGCTGACTGTAGCTCAATACGAAGCCATCGAATTATCGAGGCTTGAGGAAAGCTACGTATGTTTCACTTGATATCACATGCGAGTTGAAGTCATAAGCTTCATATGCGCAGTCTCGAGCCTCGAACCTCGAACCTCAAGCCTCGAACCTGAGCCTAAGCTGCTGTCAGTGTGGGCATATGTCTCGAGGGGGCCAAAAAGGTATTCACAATTCGTGGACTGGACAAACGAATTGAAAATTGCCGGCAGCTAATGATTTAGTCTTTGCCCAACCCTTCGAGCTGAGAAGTTGATGAGTGATCCATAGTTTTCGCACGAATGACCCGCACGAGATTCTCAGCAGACTTGCATACGATTGCGATCATCCTAAACACATCCTCCTCGATGCATTAACTTTGAATGACGACGAATTATTGCATACGGACTACCACATGTTCAACAGCATGTGTGCTCCACAGCACCCGATCAGAAAATGTGCTCATTCCATTTTGAGGGTCCACAAAAAGAAATTATCAGCCGCAATCCAATCGACAAGCTAATTTTGAACCACGGCTCCAAATGCAGAGACCGTGGTCCATGCAGTCTCTCTTGAGTGGTCTGATGCTAGACCCCAGGGACGTCGAGCGGGAGCAAACCTGGCCAGTTGACAGATAATTTACAGGATCAAAACGAACCCAAAGCTTGCCAGACAATCTGAACACGTATCGCCCACCCCATCCCCGCAATCTAAAATACCTGCATACATGCCGACCCTACACCTAACGAATGATGGCCGGTCAGACATGCCATGAACTCATCTGCATGCCGCGTTGCCGTGCGGCTAACTGATTGTTGGTGTGATGGAGGGCGAATATAGTGCAATCGTGCGTGAGAGATCAATGAACTATGATTTGGCAGTCGAGCTCAATTATAGTGGGCGTACCGTGCTCTCATCTCGAAAATAACATACATATGCTATACTGATGCTGTGAACGCAGTGCTAATTAACGAGCGAGCAAACAGAATGCCCACCCCAAACGCATCTGGAACTTTTTCAACCATGCCTGCACTGCTTGCACACACGTTATGCGATGTTTTTGTTCTGCCATGCTGCCGACTCGAACTTATGTCGCCAAATGGATGTGCCGTCGATTTTCTTCGAGCCCGTTTCACCGCACCCCAGACGCACGCATGTGCTTAGCAAGATAAGGCAACCCCATACATGGGCTGTTTTTAGTGGGGCGGCTCAAAGTTGGGGCTTTATATTGACACAAGTAGCTCAAAGTAATGCGAATCAATTAACCAGAGTGTGCAAGTGCAATTGACTTTGTCCGCGCCATCAGTCACCCTGCAATTGGCCATAAACCCTCAGTCCCGTTGGCCCTTCGCACTTACCCTCACCTCAAACCCTTGGACCCTAAGGGCGCATCTGTGGGATGTGCAGCCCTGCATGGTGAGGTCTAGATGTTAAACCGGCCTGTTTGAGGAAAAGGTGTGACTGTGGGCGGAACAATGCGAAGCGATTAGTGGTGAAAATTTATTCCAGATTGTATGAGAATGCTGGTAAGACAATTTGGCTTTGTAGACGGTTTCCCTAGCCGTGAAACGCCCTCTGTTTTCCCGGGAAATGTCTTGCAGCACCCTGCATAGGCAATATTCAGGATGATACATAGAGTGATTCGCAAAGAAGCCGTTGTAACGTGGTAGTAGCGAATCTATGGAGAAACTCCGCCGACCTCGATTTATATTCTGATGCCAAGACACCTTTTTCTCGGGACAGTTCGAGCCCATTCCTACTTTCGAGCATCTCGAATCCGATATCCCACGGCGCCATAGATGTACGGCATCTCCATTGTGGTGCATACTGTACTAATCGTCGCCGGCTAAAGTACATAGCAAAAAGTGGCGAGCAGGCTTTGTTTGCGCCCGAAAACTGGATCGCTCTTGCACCCGTCTTGCCTCAATAGAAACTGCCGGTTTTCCTGTCCCACTCGCAAATTCGCACAGAAAGCCTCGAGTCAATCGCTCACTTGAAACCACCCATCTCGTACCTCGGGGCTGTCGGGTATGCATCGGTATGCATATTCGCCCGAAGGCACGGCATCACAAAGTGGCAGATACCAACGTCGTATGACGTCTTACCTTTTGTGAGGCATGGTCTGCATATAAGAGCCGGTGGGCGCCCGTTATTTTGGCAAGAATCTCCTCTTCTCTTCCCTCTTCTCTTCGTCTCTCCACAACGAACCCCGAAAACCTCCTCCCGAACTCTAATGTTGTTTAAGTTCTCCGCCGCTGCAGTGCTTTACCTGCTCGGAGCCGTCTCTGCCGCCGCTATCAGCAACCCGGGCTACCTCCAGCTCTCGACCAAGGGTGTTGCCAGCAACACGCCCGTGACCAAGGTCGCCTCGCTCGCCAAGTCCAAGGGCTACGACAACATCAACCTCGACAACCTGTACTACTCGTACCAGGTGACGATTGGTCTGGGTACCCCGCAGCAGACCGTCGAGCTTGCCATCGACACTGGCTCCTCTGACTTGTGGGTCATGTCGCCTAGCAACCCGTACTGTGCTACGAGCACAGCCCAGATCAACGAGGGCTACCCTGACTGCTCGACGGAGATTGTTTACGACCACACCAAGTCTTCTACATACAAGGCCAACTCCACTGCGTTCTCGATCGAGTACGGTGATGGCACCACTGCCACCGGTAACTACTTCCAGGACGTTCTGCAGTTCGGCTCGGCCAAGCTGAAGGGCGCCAACGCCGCTCTGGCCACCACATCCGACTCCTCGAGCCCCGTCTTCGGTATTGGTCTGCGCTGGACCGAGGCGACTGCGACGGGCGTCGTCAACGGCGAGCTGTCTCCTACTTACGACAACATCCCCATCCAGCTCGTCCAGCAGGGCTTCATTGCGTCGAACGCTTACTCGCTGTGGCTCGACGATCTGGAGGCCAGCGAGGGCAGCGTTCTTTTCGGTGCCATCGACAAGACAAAGTACTCCGGCACTCTGGCCACCGTGCCCATCATCAACACCTCCCCGGGCCAGGTCGACTACCCCTACACCCTCACGGTTCTTTTGAACGAGGTCTCGTACAACGGCAACAAGCTAGCCTACGGCTCGCTGCCTGTTCTTCTTGACTCCGGTACCTCGTACGCGTACCTGCCCACCGCCTTGGTTGCTCCGATTGCCAACCAGATCGGTTTCACGCTCAACTCGAACGATGGCTTCTACGAGGGCTCCTGCTCGTCTATCTCCTCGAGCGCCACGCTTGACTTCAACTTCCAGGGCAAGACTATCTCTGCTCCTCTCACCGACTTCACCGGCACCGTTTCTGGCAGCACTTGTGCTCTGCTCATTGTTCCTTCGGACGACGGCACTTACATTCTTGGTGACCTCTTCCTGCGCGCTGCCTACGTCGTTTACGATCTCGACAACTACCAGATTGGTCTTGCTCAGGCCAAGTACGGCGCTACTGCCACTTCTGACATTGCTCTCATCACCAAGGGCATTCCCTCGGCTACCCAGGCTCCTTCGTACTCCCAGACCTCGTGGAGCACTGTTTTCACTTCTGTCGCTTAAGCGTTGGATTGAGAGTTTATATAATATTAGATTATCTCTGTGTATTTCTGCAGTAAATTGACACTAGATTTTGACTGACTTGTGATAAAGTGGGCATTATCATCATTGGCGCGCAGAACCGTAGACCGTCTGGGAACACGGCCAGTACTGCAGGCGTCTCAGTAGAATTAGTTTGTGCTCTTGGTTCTCCACTTCGTATTCCGCTATTAAGAAGTGTCAGTGTCATCTATACATTGTTTATGGGAGCTTCCTCGAGATTTTAAAGTTTCTGATGGAGCCCTATCAAGCTACTCTACGTTGGCTCATTAGCAGGCATAACATATGAACCTTTTAGATTTGGGAAACTTGGAAACACAACGGTTTCAACAGTTCTTGATATTTAATACTATATGAGATATAAAAAAAGATTAATATACTATATGTTCAGGGAGAGGTTTGGCGATCTCATGGCTCGTATCTTACCTAGTCTCAAACAGCAACAACTAGCGCGCTTGAGTTCGTTTATACAATTGGAGATAAACACGTGGGGAAGCCATCTCTAGAATAAACTGTGAAAACCTCAAGACACAGTCTTTGTCTAGATTAGTCCCATTGAAGGCCTCTGTTGGCGGGCATCGTTGGAAGGAAGGCGTTGACACCAGATTGTATCCGAAGAGGCCGACTTTTATATTCGATTGAATCTTGCTTTGCAAAGCAAAAGCGTCAAATCTTTATTGTATAAAGCGGAACTCCACAGATGGTTCGATCAATATATAGTAGACCTAGAGCTTCAGAAACAGAGCACATAGACAAGGCGCGCATAGACACAGTGCTTCAAGCCACAGCCTCAAAACGTAGAGCATACAGACACAAAGTACATAGACTCAGTTTACATAGACATGGTATACAGAGTCAAGGGGCCTCTATACATAGCATATAGACACAGAGCACATAGAATCCGTGTACGAACAGACATTCGAAAGAATATAAATAAATACCTAACTACGACAGCTGCTTTGTAAAAGGTTCGCCTATGGCGCAGGTTTTGCGGCCCGAGACGTGTTCTCACGGGGTCTTCGCGGCTCGCGCTGCAAAGATACGTTGTACTGATCGTTGAGTGGAGGAGGACTCATCATATGGCGATCCAGCAGGCACATCACGACGTCGACGCGGCGCAAAGAGTACTCGGTCTGCTGGAAGCGCAGGTTTGTGTCGATGATGTGTGCGACCATATTCCATTTGGCGAAGTTGATCATTTCCGGGTCGCCGTCGATACAGTCCGAGTTGCCGTCCTGGGCGAAGCGCAAGTCCATCAAACAGACACCAAAGAACGGCACTGCGGGACCAGTCACGAGCGACAGCAGCTCGCGGTACTCGCTAAAGTTGCGACTCGAGTTCATGAGGCGATTGAGCGAGTCGAGCTGCGCCTTGGCCCGGGCCGAGACAAGCGGCCAAGTGGCTTTGAGCCGGTGGATGCCAGCCGAGTATAGAGCCGAGATGATCGCCATCATTGTCGAGAAGTTGTTGAGTTCGCGGCACTCAGTGGCGATTTCGACGAAGTGGGAGATGACCTCGGCACGCTTCTCGGGCGTCTCGTGCCGCAGAATGATCTGCGAAACACAACACGTCTCGTTGTTCCAGTATGTGACAAAATTCGAGATCGCGCTGGAGGTGGTCGGCTTCTCGATAGCCCGGTACAAGCAATCCTCGCGCGTGATCTCACGGTATCGTTCCGAGGCCTTGATCGTGAACTGGCGCGCCATCTCCAGCGGCGGGATGTCCAGGATCGTGCGTGTGGTCAGCGTGTACGGCATGACCGGCTCGGGCGGATGCATCGTCACCAATTTGCGGCGCGGCACGGCCGCAGGGCCGTTGTTGGCCTTCCGAGCCGCCAGCAGATCGGCAACCTTCTGGTGTCCAGGCGTTTGGTTTCGCAGGATACTCGACATCAGGAAATCAAGCCGCAGAAACAGCATCCGGGTGTCCTGCGGGTTGCCAGGCAGCGACCAGAACGAGTCAAGCCACATCCGCAGCATGTTGACCACTCGCAGACGCACGGGCCTGCGCACTCTGCTATCCCATTGCGGCTCGTCCTTCACCTCCAAGTGGTAGCGCCGGTACAGGAACTCGACGAGCTCGACGTGCGTCATGAAGGCAGGGAAAGTGGCCAGGAAAGTGGCCGTCTCCGCGGGGCGTGACTGCTCGTGGAGCGTGAGCTGCGTCACGAGCGAGCGTTTCGTGCCGCCGCGAAGCGCGCCTTTCATGTCGAAGGCAATTGAATGCTTGCGTTCGCGGGACGACTCAGAGCTGGTGGAGTCGACGGAGTGAATGCTGATGTTGTCGTCACTGTTCAGCTGATTCCAATACATTTTCGTGACCGAACCAGAGAGACTCAGCTCGAGCCCGGCCGACACACATGTCTCCACCTGCGGTAGAATCGGCACCAATGGAGCGTACTCGCTGATGACCGAGCCGGGCGCGACGTTGATTGCTTGCGACTGGTTGAGACGCGCCGAGTCGATCTCGTACATGAGCTGGTACAACGAGCGCCGCAAATGCACAAACATCAGACACATGTCTGTTTGCTCGGGGGTGCTAAAGAGCAGCCGTAGATCGAAGCAGTCGGCAATGAGGATCAAAGCCCGAAACAACGAGCAGGTACTTTGCAGAGCAACGTAGAGGGCTGTGCCATTCTCGTTCAGGTAATTCGCAGTCTCGGCCTGCTTGTCCTGTTGCACGCACTGCCACACTTCCAGGAAGCGGCCGATCGACGCCACCAACAGCTTTCGCTTGTGGAACATGTCCTGCATAAAAACAGGCAAGCTGCTGTTAAACACCGACACGGATTCCAGCGGTAGCACCTGCTCAGGCTGCGCAGCATTTCCTAAAGTTTCCAGGGGCTTGGACGAGTTCGGTAAAATCTGCAGTGTTTCCGAGTTGAGCAGCAATTCCTGCCAGTCTGCATGCAGCAAAGTGACTCTGAGAAGCCGCGGCATCGGCAGAATCTCCTCGCGGAAGCCTACCAGTTCATGGAAGGCAGTAACGAGGGCTGCAATAGAGTCTTTGAGCGCCTGCAACGACGGGATTTTGAGATTGCGGTGGTGCAGCACGTAGAGCTCGACACAGTGTTTAGTTGCCACGCGGTAGATCGACGCGATACGACCGAGCTCGAAGCTGGGGTAGCACGACGGCGGACAGTGCACGCCGATGAAAATTGCGTAGACATGCGCAAGCAGGTCTTTGAACAGCGTGTCGGGCGAGATTTCGGAGGACGTCGATGTGGATGTCGATGTAGACACCGAACACGTCTCGAACGATACGCTCGTCTGCCTCTTTTTTTGCTCTGGTGTGTCTGAGGCGCTGTCTTTTCTGCCCGGCTTTTCGTTTTCGTAAACATCCCCAACCGAATGCTGCGGGGACATCGTCGGCGAATGGACGTCGTCCATATTCATATGCTGCATCGAAGTGGCCAGCACATCCGAGCGGTCTTCCGTGTATCGTTTGTTGAACACGGGCTGACTCTGGTCCACACCTTGGCCGCGCATTGCGGCTTCGTTCAGGTTCTGGCTTCGGGGCTGCGTCTGGTTCTGGCCTTGGCCTGGGCCTGGGCGTGTGCGCTGAGATGAGGTTGATCTCCAGCCGAGACTGGCCGTGTAATTGTCGCACGCTTTGGCGAAGTTATCCAGCAACTCAGACCACGACTTGTACTTCAGTCTCTCTAAATTTTCGAACATCTGCGTCGAAAGCGATTCGACACTAATCTTGTCCGTTTTCAGAGACCTGTAAGCGCTGTACAGGTCGTTGTTTCGGTACAGCCCCGGGTTGAAGGTAGCATTGAGCTTGGCGAACTTCTTGTTTGGAGCCTGGGCCGGGTTCGTCAGTTTCGCATAGGGCAACGACTTCGCTAAAATCTGCCGCTGCGGGTCGAGGTAAACAAGTTTCCCGTGCTCGTGATATGGAATCCACAGCGCCGCGTGGTCGGCTGTATCGACAACGGTGAAGCACGATATCTCTGTTTCGTCTTCGTCGTCGCTCGTGAGCTCTGTTTGGTCGCTGGCACCGGTAGAATTCGAAAGCTGTGACGATTTGCGGGACTCGAACGCAATGAGGTCTGGGATGGGATCGTTACCGTGCCGGCTTGCTTTTGTGTTTGTGTTTGCGTTTGCGTTTGCGTTTGCGTTTGCGTTTGCGTTTGCGTTTGCGTTTGCGTTTGCGTTTGCGTTTGCGTTTGTATTTGTGCTTGTGCTTGTGTTTGCGTTCATTGCGGTCAGGCCTGTGTTCGGCAGGTACATCGACGAAAGCGAGCCCGGCAAGCTCGGCAGCGACCCGGGCCGCACCGACGACGTGTCACTACATTCGGATCGCGACGATTTGCGGCTCCACATGTGGTGAGGCAGCGCCGAGGACGCCCGACGTTGCGAATGGCCGCTCAGGCAGTGGGCCGGGAACCAGCCTTCGACGTCGTTGGAGCGGCCGTAGCACCAATTGTCGGTGGCCTTTTCGGGGTTCACCGCCACCAAATCGCCATACATGAGTTTGAGAGCTGGACTGGGTGCGTTGGCTGCTTCTAAGGGGTCAAAAGCCGCCAGTGTTTGGTAGAGATGCCAGTCGACGTTCTTCATCTGAGTTGCGGATGGGCCTGTCCGTGTCCTGCGCGCGTGAGTTTTGTGCACGGCTGTGCGCTAATTCGGTTTATCTGTGCGATAGTTAGTCGGTGTGCCACAAAAGACGTGGATTGTAGCTCAAGCTTGACTAGCAAAATCACAGCCTAGTACCGAACACGCAGGCAAGAGACTGTCCAATTCGGTGCCCAATCCTCCACAGACTAAAGAAGGATTCTTCTTTTTATTTTGTCCTTCTCGCACGCTACAGAATTCCGGGAGGAAAAAATGGAGAATAGGACCCGAGGTGATGCAAGCAGAGTCGTTGGCCTCCCAAAAAGCTCCAGGTTCTTAGGGAGCTTCAGGCAGGGTAGGGGCGGCGGGTCCCGAATGCCTGCTTCTTCTGAGCCCAGAGCTGCGATGGGCGTAAGGGGGGGGAGGGTGGGGGGGGTGGTGTGTGAGGAGGCTGCCGCATCAGGCGCACGGCTGAGAAATGTAAGAAGCAGGCAGGGGAGCTATAAGTGCCCTGCTGATTAGCTAATAGACAGGCCATGTCGATTAAACAGGGATGATTTTGGGGAGTGCTAGGTTGTGGAGCCTCCGTATTTTAGTAAATATCACATAGTTAGCTATGAAATTGCTGTAATAGAACTTTCTGTAGCAGTCAACGTCTAGAACGTCCCAGTTTCTCGGTATCAGCTCGACAGCATTGTTCCATGCACATGCATCTGATAGTCAGGTCCCGCAGCAATTTGCAGCCATTAGCTCTCCAAGTGCTGCAAACTCGGAGAACCTAGACAGTCTTCGAAGAACCTAGCCTCCACTGGCTAGCAAGATAAGGCCGTGAATGCTGAGCATTTTTACCTCGAAGAAGTTTGCGACCGATTCGGGCCTTGGCAAATCATTCCAATCCGCCAATCAGCTGCATGAGCTCCTCATTTGAGCCCGAATCAAAGCCTTCGATCTGTGTCGAAATTGACTCAATGGCCCGTCGCACTTACAGGGTTAGGTGATGGTCTCCCTTCATCATGCACGACATGCGGGTGGAGAAGATCATTCGGACTTCAGATCCGTTGAGCCGTGCATTCAAACAGAGCACTTATGGCCGGTCTTTTAGCAATTTATGTATATGGAAACAAACTCGCGCCGCGTGGACTGGGGCTAGACTGGCGTGTCAGATCAGAGCCTTCCATGGCGGCAGGCCGCTCATTGACGCTGGGGCCATCTTGTATGCTTGTCGCGATGTAGGATCCGCAACCAGTTGCAGCACCGCGCAAATTTGCCGCAAAGACTGCGCCCAGTCCGCGTCGTCTATTAGGCTGTATGCAGAAGTGTGTGACGACCATTCCGATTTGCAGCTTGTATGTCCTTGTAAAATCGCTCGTAAATAGACACCCAGTCACAGCGACTCCAAGCCATGTTGACTCCCGCCGGCGCAGACTAACGACACCTACCACCATGTCGCTGGACCTTCGGCGGCCTTACCCTGCACATTGAGCGCCGCAGAATCGCGAGGCCTGCAGGGTGCCGAGGGCTCGGCCTCAAAGTTTGTAGTTTTTTTTAAACGAGGCGAGCCGTCGAATTTGGTGAATATTCTCATGCGGCGGCAGCTGGCAGCTGAAACAGACGTAGCACTGGAAATTTGCGCCAAGTGCTTTCAGGAAAATTTCATAGCTACTCGAAGAAAGTTCTAAGATAACACTAGATTGCACCCCCGAAATCCACAGATTATTACGTTGGTGCTTCACGCCAGATGTACAAGGAAACCACCACCAACTAAAAATAACCTCAAAAAAGACCGGCGAGGTTCCAACCATACCAGTAGCTTTTCAGCCTTGATTTTGTTTGTTGGCTTGTTGAATTCTTTATTCAACTACGGAATACAGCTAGCAAGAGATATCTCGACTTCTATAGCTTGCATTTGGAAAACCACCTGACTATACAAAAATCCGCGTTCTCCTAAAAAGACTGCGTAGTTAAGTCTGTGAAATTGAGCTATAGCGCGGCATCGTGTCTTTTTGGAGCAGGTATGCTTAGCACATGCACTTCCAAGAAAATTTCGGCATCCTTCAATGCCTAGAGGTTTGCCTCAGCGAGCTGCAGCGACTCTTCATAGGAGGCATGCAGCAGACGTGCGATTTAAAAGGCGGTCTTGCGTGACTTGTACTTTCGAGCTGCAGCTCCCGCGTACATGCATGATGTTTGAAGCGTTATGGCGTCGGTTTCATCCAAGAAAATGATCTGTCACGGCTGGTGATTTTCATTCAGGCGGGGTAAAGTTTCAAATTCATAAGAGCTGTCTTTGGTGTCCGGGAGAGCGATGCAAGTCGCGTGGTGTGTGACATTCGACACAATCGTGAGTGGCTTGTTGATTCCCTGTACAGTCGATGATTAAACTAATTCTGGACCGCAAGGAGCCTGCAAATGACGATCCACCTGATGAGGATTGTGGCTAGCATGGATGCAGAACCCAAATTGGCTTTAAATTATTGGACTAGCTCGTTGAGGAAGTGAACAGCACAAGCTGATCCAGGAGCTCACCTCAATCGCGACTTGTATAGCTTTTGAATAATATCACGATACGCTAGAAGGGTGTATCAAGAGTAATCATATTAATTCTACACGTCAGATGAGTTGAGATGTTTTGGAAGAGAAGGAGACTGAATCTGGAAATTTAACTAGGTGTAAACAAACTGCGTCGGCGGCCGAGAAGTCGGGTCCTGTCAAATATGCTTTGTGGCTCGGCACGCATGAAATCAAGCATTGAAACTTTTGATCTTGAATCTATTGATGACTGGTTACAAGACCTAGGAGATGCATCTCAGCCAGGTTCTGGATTGATGATTCGAGTTGAGAGCGATCAGTAACAATACTGCGGACTCACTGGAATTTACGAAGTGCTTCCGAACAGTTTGTTCCAGCTAAGAATAGTTTTGAGCCCTTGAGTACACACAATGTTGTGTTCTAGGTGGCTGTGGTAGCAAGCCCGGGTCACCCGTGGTTGATCTTGAGGCAATTCATCGAGGATTATCGGCTGCCACCAACGAATTCCCGAAATTCTAGCTGGGTTCCAAGTGATTATGTCCTGGTAGAAACCTTTAACACCTATTCGAATACAGGCACCTTTTTGACTGCTACTTATTCGGTTGTTATGACCGGACTGGGCCAACAATTATTCGCTAAACCTTTTGAGGGTCTGCTTCGAAATAGGCCAATGGAGCAGGCACAAATGGCTCTTTTATCGAAGACTATAATTGAAAGGTTCAATTTGAACTCTGAACTAGCTCCAGTTTTGCCGGAAATCGGTCACGATTGCTGGCTGCAAGTAAGGCGCTTCAGCATTGTCATTGGAGGAGGCCGAACGAGTCAGGAGAAGCGATCTATATAGCAAAAAGATATTTAGTTTTCGTGACGGTCATCTATAATTAGCATATATCTTACCCTCGAGCCAGCGGGCTGGTTTTGAAACTTTCTTGGTCCTGGGATTCACTTGACGACGTAATTTTTGAGAAGCGATGCTCGCCTATAGACTAGATTTATTTGCTATGGGGACTGAATGAGCTATTTGAAATTGTTGAGGCCTCTAGTACCGCTTAAGTACGTCTTAATTTAAGAAAAATCAAGGCTTCACACGTCTCGGGTCTCTGGGGAACAACGAGGCACGCCGAATGTTGCCCAAGCCCAAGTAGAACATCACGACACGCTCGAGACCGATTCCACCGCCAGCATGCGGCGCAGCACCGAAAGTGAATGCCTCGACGTACTCCTTGATGCCGTCGGACTCGGGGTCGACGTCGTGAGCGGCCATACGCTGCTTGAGCAGCTCGGGGTCATGGATACGCTGGGCACCGGACAAGATCTCTTCGCCACGCATGAAGAAATCATAAGAGTTCGAGTAGAGCGGGTTCTCGGCATCGGGCATAGTGTAGAAAGGACGCACGGCCAGCGGGAACTTGTCGAGGATGTAGAAGTCTGTGTCGTACTTGTCGCGGACAAGCTTGCCCAGGTACTTCTCCTGCTCGGTCGAGAGATCGTCGTACTCACCGATGTCGGGGTATTTCTCACGCAGCAGGGCGATGCCTTCTTTGTAGTGCAGGCGCACCATCTTGCCGTCTTTAGGCAGCCTGAACTCCTCGACAGGGAACTGTTTGCGGACCACCTCGACCTCGCTTGCGTAGCGGCTCTTGAGCTGCGAGAAAATGAACACAAACATCTCGCCCAGCAGGTCGACGACCTCGTCGTAGTGCTCCTCGAAGGCCATCTCGAGGTCCAGGCCCATGAACTCGGTCATGTGGCGGTGCGTGTTGGAGTTTTCGGCTCTGAAAACGGGGGCAATCTCGTAAACCTTTTCGAAGTCGGCCGCAATCAACATCTGCTTGTAGAACTGCGGCGACTGCGCCAGGTATGCGTCGCGCTTGAAGTAGTTGACTTTGAACACGTTCGAGCCGCCCTCGGACGCCGCGCCAATGAGCTTGGGCGTGTGGATCTCCGTGAAGCCTTTGCCATTCAAAAACTCGCGGAAGAGAAGACCGACGGCCGCCTGGATCTTGAAAATCGCCTGGTTGGTCGGCGTGCGCAGATCGATCACACGGGCATCCAGACGGGTATCCAGGTTGACAACAGGCAGGCCAGCAGCCTCAGCCTCAGCCTCCGAGCGGGAAGCATCTTCGATCAGGATAGGAAGCTGCGCGGGCGTCTCGGCAATGGTCCAGAGCTCGTTGACCAGGATCTCGACGTCCTTGACTGTGGCCGAGTTCACGGGCTCAGGAGTGGCCTGAACCTTGCCCTTAACAAGCACAATCGATTCCAAAGAAACGCTGCCGGCAAACTTCGCGAGCTGTTTGGAGACCTCCGGGCCAACGGCGACCAGACCTTGCACAATAGCGCTCTGCTGGCGGAAGGCCAGAAAAACCAGCTTGCTCGACTGCATGCGGCTTGTATGGATGCGTGCCCGGAACACAACGTCCTTGCCGGCATCATCCGCCAAAAGCTCGGCAATCTGGGTGCGCACGGTGCCGGTTTTGTCCTCAGCTCGGCTCTGGATCAGCGGCAGCCGGCCGTACTTGCCTTCAGAAACGTCCGGTTCGTTGGCTGCGCGGGCCGCCGCTTCAGCAGCAATGCGTGCCTGAGTTGCAGCCTTCTTGGCCTCTTTTTCTTTTTCTTTTTGCAGCTTCTTCAGAGCCTTCTTGGACAGAGGCTTGCCGTCCTCGCCCAGGACAACCTCCTCCGAGCCCTCCTGGGGGGCCGCAGCGGCGCCGTCCGAGCTGGCTTTCGAGTCGTGCTTTGCGGCATCAGTCTGCTTCTGCAGAGCGTCCATGGCAGCCGCTCCGATAGCCGCGGGGGCAGCCTCGCCCTCGATCTGCATGTCCTGAATTTTATTGTCCAACGACATAGTAGTAGGTTGAAGTGAAAGATTTGTCAGACAAGTGATGGGGCGGTTGCTTGTCGTGCGATTTCACTCGAGTGAGTTCGTTGAAGTGGGTAGGACAAAAAAGGGTTACTCTGTGGTAGCTGCATACGTCAAGTCGAAAAATTTGAAATGTTTTTCGGGACACAAAGTAGCTGCCAAAGACAATAGAGCGGGTATGACTCTACTTTCCTATGCATGACTCTGCATGAGCTAGGCTCGAATCATAAAGAGTTGAAAACGCCCATCAAAGGTATCTGGGCAAACATTCTATTAACTTTCATACTCGTTCGTAACTACACATTCCAATCAATATACTGGTATATATATCGTCCTTGTCCAGACTCTGAGCTCATGTGGATCGAACGAAACCTACCGAATCGTATTCAGATATGAACTTTGATTTAAATACAACGACGTTGATACCCATCCATCTAATGACCAACCTCAGAATACTCCTCCAAAATCCGTTTCTTTCAACTCGGTTATCTGCAGCTTCGAATCAAGGCTCTGCTTCTGATCCTGCTTCTGCTTCTGCTTCTCCAAACCTTCCCGTCGTTTCCGCTCTCTTCTCTCCGCAAACGTTTCTTCTGGCTCTTTTGCGTCTCCCTCAAGCAACAAATGCTGCACTTTGCTCGTGATCGCAGCAATTTTCTCCTGGTTCTTAGCAAAAAAGCTCAGTGCAAGCGTGTCCAGCTCGTGCAAGTAGTCTTCGCTCACAAGCATCTTGATCCGGGTACCCTCGAGGTAGCCGATTGGTGCATCTATGCGCATGGATATTCTAATAGCAACCACATTGTTGGGTCCGATTCCCGATTCGCGGAAACCGCAAGCCAACGACGCCGAAAATAACTTCTTGGCCATCTCAAGCGAGTCGCATTTAACGTGCAGAATAAATGGCTCGAACTTATAGAGCACGTAGCGACGGGATGCGCCCGAGGCTGCTGAAGTGACGGCCGTTGGGTGTTCGTACTGTTTCAAACCGGGCTGCCAGCCGCGCAATTCTTCGGGATTGTGAGTGAAAAACAGCCAGTGGCCGCCCTGGCCCTTTCCGCCCGGTTTGTACTGTAATTCCTCGTCTGGAATTGAACCCGCAGTTTCGCTTTCAATTGCAGAGTCTCCAGACTTCAGTTTTTCTCCCTCAATGAAAACAGAGACGCGGCCAGCGCAGGAAGAAGTCGTTACCATGCGAGGATGGGTGTTGACAAGGTTGATCAGCGGTACGATTTCATGGTCGACCGAGCCTTTGGGGCTGTAGTCAACAACGCCAAGAGCGTCGAGGATATCTTGTTTGAGTTTCTGGAACATGTTGCGTGAACTTTTTCTGCAGAATGCACCAAAAAATCAGTTGCAGCCCAAATTTCAGACCACGAGAGGATGTAAGCACCGGCTTCTGAAAGAACCTTGGCGCATTTACAATCTTACACCACCGCTACGTTTAACATCACATATATGCTCTTCTTCGCATTGCCACTTACTCAGCAACATAACGTCTGCCTTACATCACATAACTCCACATCCTACTTACAACTATGAGCGAGGAAGTGTACCCGCTGGCGGTTCTCATAGATGAGCTCCGTCATGACGATGTGAGCGTGAGGGTGAACGCAATGGGCCGGGTGTCGACTGTGGCGCTCGCGTTTGGTCCCGAGCGTACGCGTGAAGAGCTAATCCCGTTTCTGGAAGAAGTGGCCCATGAGGACGAGGACGAGATTTTGGTGGTTCTGAGCGACGAGCTGGCGCATTTCGTGCCGTTGGTGGGCGGCCCCGAGCACGCGAGCTGTCTGGTTAATGTTCTGAGCTCGCTGGCTGCCTGCGAGGAGCCTACGGTGCGCCAAGCCGCGGTTGCAAGCCTGAACGACGTTATTTCCAAGATGCCGACCGAGCAGGTGGCCAGACACGCGATCCCGCTGATCAAACAGATTGCCGGCACCGACTGGTTCTCGAGCCGTATCTCAGCCACCGGTCTGTTCGCCGCGGTGTTCAAAAAAGTGGGCGAGGACGAAGACCTGCTCCAGCTGTACCGTTCGTTAGCGGGCGATGATGCGCCGATGGTGCGCCGTGCGGCCGCCACCAACCTGCCTGGGGTTATTGCAGCTCTTCCAAATGCGTTTGAGAACGCTTTGGTGCACGAGATGTTCGAGCAGCTGGCGAAAGACGATCAGGACTCGGTACGGCTGCTGACGGTCGATGTGGTGACTGCTCTTGCGGCCGAGGCGCGCGGGATTGAAAGCCAAAGTGAGGATACAGAGATTCTGGACGCCGATGCACCTTCAGCGGCAGCGGCAGCAGGCTCAGGTACAAGCTCAGCGCCTACTGCTGGTGCCAGTGTTCCTGGCAATGCCGGTAACGTGCCGTCTGAATTGATCGAATCGATCAACGCTCTTCTCACCGACAGCTCGTGGCGCGTGCGCTACATGGCTGCGGACCGGTTCGAGGTGATTTCGCGCGTTTTCAACGAGACCGAGCTCAATCTGGTCGACCATTTCGCAGCTCTCTGCAAAGACGGCGAGGGAGAGGTCCGCACGGCGATCGCCAAACACATAGTCGGCTTTGCCCGTCTGCAGCCTGTCGAAGTTCTCAAAGCAAACATCGTGCCCGACCTGGAGCCGCTGGTCGAGGACCCGTCGGAGCACGTGCGCGAAGCCCTGGCCACACAGGTGTCGTACCTCGCTCCTTTGCTGGGCCGCGACCAGACAATCGAGCACCTGCTGCCTCTGTTTTTGCAGATGCTCAAGGACGAGCACTCCGAGGTGCGTCTCCAGATCATCTCGAACCTCCAGGTCATCAACGAGGTCATTGGCATCGACCTTTTGTCTCAGTCGCTTTTGCCGGCCATTTCCGAGCTCGCCAAAGACAAACAGTGGCGCGTGCTGCTCGCCATCATCGAGTACTCGCCGCTGCTGGCAAAACAGCTCGGCGTCGAGTTCTTCAACAAAGAGCTCGTGCCCATGGTTCTGCAGTGGCTGTGGGACCCCGTCTGGGCGGTCCGCGATGCGGCGGCCCAGAACCTCGTGAAACTGGCAGACGTGTTTGGCGTGGCCTGGCTGGAGGAGATAATTTTGCCGCGGCTCATCAACCCGGACTCCAACGTCAACTACACCTACCGATTTACTGCACTTCTGGCTGTGCGCACGCTGATCCCGGTGCTGTCGGCGTCTGCTCTAGTGGACTCGGTGCTGCCGTTTCTAGTATTTTATGCCGACGATCGTGTGCCGAATATCCGTTTCAACACCGCAAAAGCGCTCGAGATGCTTGCAAAGGCTCTCAATGAGAAAATGGGCCCCGAGGCACACCAAATCGTGTCCGACGAGGTCCTCCCGGCCCTCCAGAAGCACGAGGAGGATGTGGATTCGGATGTCCGCTTTTTCGTTGAGAAGGCTCTGAGCGCCATCACCGGCCAGACAGCTTGAGCAGCGAGTGGTTGGGTTGTTGCGAGACTCGGACACGCCTCGACGCAATGGCCAGTCCAAATCTCGCGTGGTGCAAGAACCGGCCAGGAATTTTTAGCATTTAAGTATTATTCAGACGACATCAATTGATAATGACACAAAGGTAAGCAAGTAAGCGAGTCGAGCGTTGAAATGAGAGGTGAAGTAATTTCTAATCAGGGCGAAAAAACGTAGTTTGTAGACAGACAATCTCTGAGACCGCCGACTCTGAGGCCGAGCCACGAATTCTATCCCAAGAGTGCTTGTTTACTAGGAATTAATGTCAATCATGGTCTTAGGATCAGTTTACGGCTGCTTGTTGAACGCCCCCGAACAGATTTTGTCTCTTATCAAAAATAAAACGGGTGTCTAATAAATACTACGGAAGGGTCTGCTGCCACTCGTTCAGCTGCATCATCTGGCTCAGGTTCGGCGAAACGTGCGGCTGGCGCTGCTTCAACAGGGCGTATGCGGCCTGCAAATCCAGCTTTTCAGCTTGTATTAAGAACGCAAGTACCAGCGATGCCGAGCGAGAAACGCCGCATTGACAATGTACCAACACTCGTCGGCCTGATCGCTGCTCGGCAAGAATAAACGACGTTAATGGGTCCAGATCATCTGCCAGCGTCGAGTTGTGGTCCCACGGCACAGCAAGATACTCAATTGTCTGTCTTGATGAGCTCTTCCAAGTCTGGGCGGTGAGTTTTGAGGAATTAGGCAGGACATTGGCCGCATCCCTCGAGTGAGCTGGGAGAGCCCAGGAGCGTTTGAGAGCCCAGTTTGGCGCCGCCTCGAGTGGATTCACCACTTCTCGCGCCACGTTGATAATTGTGTCGTATTTCTGTGCTATCTCCAGGTCAGCCTCGCAGTAAAGATCGACGCCGGCAGTGATCTGGACGGGCCCATTGCCGTAGCCAGCAGCCTGGATCATCTGCGGGTCCGAGGGGGCTCCTGCAATGGGCGCCATTCTGGCAAGCAAGCCGTTGAAAGAGCTACTTGCCGCATGCGTGCCACGTTTCTCTGAGCATGTCAAAGGGCATGAGGAGCCGAGCGGGCTCGAAAGTGCCAGAGAGTCGTTTTGAGGGATGGAAATCGACAGCTGGCGGCGAGCCCGGGCATGCGAGCGCGGACTTGGGGACAATCTGCTCGGCAGAGCTGCGCGGCTGGGGCTCGAGGAAGTCAGAACGATCACTTCTAAAAAAATGTGGCGGGTTCCACCGTGAAAGACCAAGAGGGGAGGAGGGGGGAGGGAGGGTTGAAGAGAAAGGAGAGAGAACGAGCGTTGACAAGCAGGGTTTAACAAAAGATAAAACGTGGGTTAGGGCGTGGATTTGAGGTGGACGCCGGGTGCACTCAACGTCAAACCTGAAATATGGCATTCTATATTAAAAACAACTGGCAGAGATTATTCCAAAAATTGAACAAAACGGCTCATTTTTCTTGGCTGTCAACTTCTATTGCCAGTATGCTGTCGCTTATTCATGTATTAACGTCTCGCGTTGATCTCTCCACGGTTTCAGGCTGAGAGAAAACTAAAACAGAAAGCCAGACTCGTGGCTTGGAATTCCTAGACAGCAGAGTAGCACACTGCCGCCACTTTTCCCTCGAAGGGGCAATTTGCGATACTCTCAAACTATTTCTCGAGACGGCTCAATCTCACTTCCTGCTGTCTCAAAGCAATCTCCTTACGAGTTTAATTTTAAGCATGAGACATTGGTCACGCCGAACCCTGCAGCTGGTCTGGGTGGGCGTTTCGTTTCGAGAACACTCGCAGCCTCGCTTGCTCCGATATTTCTGGAACTCATCTAAATGAGCGCTAAATTCCGTTCACCGGAAAGAATCGGATCTGACGTGAATTCTTTCGAATATGAAGGTTCTTGACGGCACTCTGCAATTGATCGTTACCCGAAAGACTCGATTTAGCTGCAGGAGACTGCATGGTCTGGAGCGGCAATTATGAAACTGGCTGCAGTTCTGACAGAAGGTCTCTGGTTTTGACAGAAGTTGCAGCTATGCGGGGTTTGCGGTCGGCAGATTCGAAAAAAAATCGAAGTACATGCTTTCGGTATTGGGAAATTCTGCTGGCTACAACCGATCACGGTCGGCCCGCTCTAGAATTCATAACTTAATATAATATTATAATCATGCACGTAACACGGTAATGACAAATATTTTTTTCTCTGGCCCGCGTCTGATTTCAACAATTCCAAGAACCCGATATTTGAGTGACAGAAAATGGCCGAGAACAAGGCATTGGAGCGGCTTCTGTCGAGCACCTTGAACCAGGCCCCGAAAAAATCAACACCGGCTCAGCGCAAAAACAAACGCAAACATGCCGAGAAAGTCACAGCCGACCGCGCAAGGGCCGACGCCGACTATTACAAGCAGAAAGCGGCAAAACTGAAGCAAAAGAACCTGGAGAATGCCCAAGAACTGAAATCTAAATCACTCAAGCTTGAAATTCTCGATTCGCTGTCAAAACGTGCGACTTACGTTAAGAAGCAACGCAAAGAGCATGCCTTTGAGGGCCTCACGCCCGGCCTGGCCCCCGTGGGTTACGACCCTGATGAGAGCGATGAAGAGCCTTATTAGTTGCTGAGTCGAAACATTATCCAATTGAAAAATAGCTTTATTTATTCAGACATCTGTCTTAGGTATTTACAGTATGTACTATATCGTGTCCAAATTGCGAAGTGAGAGCCAGAGGCACAACATAACATAACGTAGCACGATGGCCATACACGCCAAGCATTTAAAGGTCAAGCTGTTTCAAGACGCACACTTGACAATCCACAAAACTCAAGCCTCTGTTTGTGTTTGTCAATGCATCAAGCTTCCGATTTGTCCTCAACCTTATCTTCCGGCTTGTCTTCGGGCAGCGCATCCTGCGCCTTCTTGTCGGCCTTGGCCTTCTTCTTCTGAGACTTTGTGAGTTTCTTTGGCTCCTCTGTCTCCTGTGCCTTTGTGCCGCCGTACTTAGCCTTCCACTCGTCGATCTTCTTGTCGTCAATGCGCGAGAACAAAAGCTCGGGCTGTCCCAAGTTGTGGCCCTCCAAAATGCACAGCTCGAACGAGTCCGGGATTTTGGCCTGGGGAACGTTCAGCTGGCGGAGAATGCTGGCCGTCGAGCCAGGCATGAAGGGATAGAGCAGGTTTGCCAGCAAATAAACGAGGTTGATGCCGGCGCCAACCAGGGCATCGCACTCGGCCTTGGAGTCAGTGAAAAGCTGGTTGCCGAGCACAGAGTCCTGCAAAAAGCGGTTGCCGCGCGCAGAAATGCGCATGCACACGTCGAGCGCGCTGCGGATGCGGATGCGGTCCCACGCCTCGTTGTACTGCTGCACGAGCTCATCGACATCCTTCTTGAGCTCCGGGTAAGTCGCCAGCGCCTTGACATCGAACGAGGGCACAACGCCGTTGTACTTCGAAGCAACGAACTTGAGAATACGATTGACGAAGTTGCCGAGGTTCTTGAGCAGCTCCGAGTTGTTGCGCGCAATGAAGTCCGACCACGAGAACTGCGTATCGCTCGACTCAGGGCGCATCATGCACAGGTAGTAGCGCCACACATCGGCCGGCACGCCGATTTCCTGCGCGTTGTTGCCAAACACACCCAGATTGCGCGACTTCGAGAACTTGCCGCCCTCGTACTGCAGGTACTCCGTGCACGCCAGACGGTTCACGCGCGTCCAGGTGTCGCGGGTAGCAATCTCCGTCGACGGGAAGATAACTGCGTGGAACGGCGTGTTGTCTTTACCCATAAACTGCACGAGATCGACCTGCTCGGGGTTCTTCCACCACTGGCGCCACTCGTCCGTGTAGCCGGCCGTGATCGAAGGGTAGCCGATCGGCGCATCAAACCACACATACAACACCTTTTTCTCGTAACCTTCAAGCGGCACAGGTGTGCCCCACTTCAGATCGCGGGTGATGGCGCGGGGCTCGAGACCCTCCTTGAGCCACGAGTTTGTAATGGCCACTGCGTTCTCTGACCACTTCGCGTTGACGTCGCTGTCTGAAATCCATTTCTCAAGCTCGGGTTGAAGCTTCTGCAGCGACAAGTACATGTGTTTAGTCTTGCGTAGCTCGGGCTTGGCATCGTCAAGCTTGCAGCGTGGCTCGATCAGCTCCGAGGGATCAAGCAACTGGCCGCACTTGTCGCACTGATCGCCACGCGCGTCGTCGTACTGGCATTTAGGGCAAGTTCCCTCGACGTAGCGATCGGCCAAAAAGCCGTCGTGTTTGGCGCAGTAAAGCTGCTCCATTTCGCGCTCCTCCAGGAACCCGTTTTCGTGGCACCGATTGAACATCTCCTGCGCAATCTCGGTCTGTTCGTCCGTCGATGTCCGGCCGAAATGGTCAAAGTCGATCTGGAACCAATCGTACACCTGCTTGTGGATTTTGTGGTACTTGGTGCACAGCTCGTACGGCGTCACGCCCTCCTCGATGGCTTTGGTCTCGGTGGCAGTGCCGTACTCGTCCGTGCCACAAATATAAATTGTGTTGTAGCCCCGGGCCTTGCTGTAGCGGCTGTAGAAGTCTGCACTCAGCGTCGAGCCAATGATGTTGCCAAGATGCGGTACGTTGTTAACGTAGGGCAGCGCCGACGTGATCAAAACATTGCGCTCGCCATCTTTGGGGAGAATCGGCGTAGTCGCAGCCGTGTAAAGATCGGCCTTGTAGTTGGTTTTACCGTCTCTAGTGGGAGCAGGGGCGGCAGGGGTAGGCACAGACTTCTCGTCTTTGGGAGCAGTGGTCTTTGCCTTATCGCCAGCTTCAGAACTGCTCTTAGCACTTCCAGCACTTGCTACAGTTCCTTGAGACTTAGCGCTACCAACGCTGCCAATCGCTGAACCCTTGGAAGGAGGAGGCTTGTTGTAAGTGGCCTTAAACACAGGCAGCAGAGAGGACTTCACTCGCGTGTTATTGAGCAATCGCTGGTACCACATGGTCAAAGGCATATCTGCCGACACAGCACCTTTGCCCCGAGCACAGACCAAAGCGTGGACGCTGCCAAACAGAGCGATGCTGGCAGCAGAAAGGTCCTTCTCGGGTGAGGGCAGGTGGGCCGATACTTTTTGAGCAGAATCACTATCGAATCTGAGTGCCTCAAACAGCATGGGCTGAACGACTGTTTCGTCAACCGAAAAAAGCTCGTCCGGTGACTCAGTCGCCTTCAAAAGGTATCGCACAATGGCATTTGCCTCAATAAGCTGCGTATTTTCCACTTGCAGAGTGGTGTAATCGACGTTAGCCAGCGACACTTTCACGGTGCCAGAAATACCGGCGGCCAGGGCAGCCTTCGTGGCAGCCGCCAGCTGGTGGGTGTCCAAAGTTTCAGGAACCAAAAGTTCAACTGACATTTTTTGTGTGGGTGCTGGTAAAGAGGCAAGTCTTGTCTGTATTACCTGGTTGGAAAAAGGACCGCCGGATCGTAATATCAGGGTTAGGTCCCGACCGCGAAGTGCGGACCCGGCAAGAGTCATACTAGTCGAGAACAGTGGGGTCAAGTGTGATTCGAAGTAGACTAAAACAAGCGACGGGAAAGTTAGAGGTAGATTCGATTCAAGAATGGAATTTTAAGCACCATTTAGCATCATCGAAAAAAGTCTCAAAAGACGTAGAGTATTCACCTACATAAGGCATCCAGAACCGGACAGCCTAACAGCTAGGATTTTTACAGCTGGTATTTTCTACTTTGGCATCTGCTAATTCGCTGGGCACGAACCATCTATCTTATTCTAGTTAAATAATTTTCGCTTCTAACTAAGTCAGAGCAAAGCCTTTGAGCTCAGTTCCAGTCTCGTCAGTACCAAGAAAGCTGAAATCTCCATCTATCGACGGCTCAGAAATTCCCAAACCAACCGCTCCAGTATGTCTATGATTTTCCTCTTTGGGAGAACTGTCCTCTTCCTCAAAGCTATTCAGGAAGAGCTTATTTGGCGTTTGTGACAAGCGCTTATCGGGCCACTCGGAGTCTGCCTGGTTCCAGGCGTGGACAACTCTAGGCAAATACAAGGAAGATTCTGAGGTGTCGTCCAAAGTAAACTGGCTCTTTTCTTCCTTACTACTAGAAGAACTCGGCATATCGTTCTGACGCAACATTAACTCCACCACGTCCTCGTTTGATTCGCCGAAAGTATTGAGGCTCCGCATGAGAGTTGAGAAGTCAGACCCAGTGTGGTTGTGGCCGAAGTAGTTGCTTCCTAAACTGTTGCGCTGGCTGATGGAAGTCTTCTCCAAATCCATGGAAAGTCTCTGCACCGGACTGAGAGGAATGTGCCCCGAATAGTGATCATCCAAACTCGACATAGCTTCAGACATGTAGTCTTTATCTGAAAGCTGGCTGGTCTGACTTTTGGTTTCCATGAATGCCCAGTCACTGGTTTCAGTAGTTTTTTCGGAAGCGCTCAAGTTGTTTGAGGTATTAGTTTCGAAGCTATTGAGCTCAGCGCCAGCCCCAGTCGAGTCAGAAGGAGAACGAGTAGTCAGTGGCTGCGGATCCAGCAGGCCAGCACTCACATTTTCCATTTCATTTGGTTGATTAGATCTTTCAAAAGCCTTTGTGGCTGAGGAGAGACTTGAGCTGAGCTCGTGTGCACTCAAAGGCGGTGAGGATATAGATGAGTGCGGGAGATCTTGTGCCGGACGTCTGCTGGCAGCGCGGACTGGAATAGGTATTGAACGGTATTCATGCATTTGGGAGGCACGTTTTTCAGTGAGATAGCTTTGTAGCGGTCCAGTCTGGAGCTTGAGCTCAGGGTAATTTCCAACCAAGACGTGTTCTAGATGATTCGAAGCAACTCCACCCGTGCAATCGGCACAGCGCTGCCATTTGCCTGAATCAGAAACTCTTTGCGTGTAAAACTCGGGTTTGCTCTCAAGCTTAATCAGGAGATATCCAGTGCCTATAGTAGAAGAATCCGAATGGAGGTACATGTCCTCAATTGAAGACAGAGGAATGTGAATCCGATATACCCAGCTATTATGCACGAGATGATAGTCGAGGGCGTAGGGTGTATTGCACAAGATCTTGAGATCAAGCGGCCATGAATGCTGTCGTTTTGTCCGGCGCCAAGACCCAATAATCAAGGTTTGACAGCTAATAACATTGCCCTTCGGCGACTCTTCTGGGCTTACAGGTCTTCTGAACGACTGTCCACGCTGGTTCATTCGCGGCTCGAACTTATTATCGCCTATTGATTCACTGTCTTCGCAACGCTCTGATAAAATGGGCATAGAAGAGGAGTAGCGAGGGTTGTAATCGAAGTTGGAGCGATAATCTTCGTCCCAGTCTCCGTGTCTATCTTGACTGCCTGAGCCAGACGACTCAGACTGAGAAGCAGAGTAAGGCGAGACGAGTCCCTCATAGTCCAGTTGAACTGTGCTGATAGATCCTTGACCAAAAGTAGTGATAGTCGGTACAGTATTATGTTTGCCATTCAAGTTCTTGATTTTGGCGCGATTGTTCTGGAACCAGATCTGAACCGAGCGGGGAGTCATGTCGATCTGCTGGCCAATCAATTCTCGCATTCGGTGGTCAGGTTTGCGGTTGACGGCAAACATTTTGCGCAGATAATTTGTTTGCTCGGGCGTAGCTCTTTGCCGCTTTTGGTTACGCATTTGCTGGGTTAGCATTGTGCGGCGAGGTCTATGTTGAACCGACATACTGCAAAAGCATGTACACGTACTAAACCTTCGATATACCAATCACTCAAGCCGAATCCAGAGCTTTCAAATTGTCGGGAAGCAGCAGATTCCGAACGGATGCGTCCCATGGCAGAGCCTTAGATATATGCTATTCCCTTGAGGTTTAAGATTAGGATTCTTACCAAAACCAAAAACCAACACCTGAAAGCCTCTTTTGGCCGTTTGAAAAACTTTGTGTCAGCCTTGTACACCTTGGGCCTTGGTTATTCCGCTTTTCAAAACTCTATTCGACAGCCAGGATCTAGATGTAGCGGAACTTCGCAGGCTGTCGGCGCATGAGCCATCCCAGAGAGAGAAGAACAAGTCAGCTCAATGGGGTAGATTGATTATACCTTTGTACAGGAGCACCAAAAATTATGATAGGCAATTTCAGGGACATCGCGAGAGCTGAACGCAAAGGGTACTTCCTGATAAGATGCCTGTATGGGTTTGCAGGAAATCTTCGGACCGACAGGCTTGAGCTACCCTTGAATCCGTTTCGCGGAAAAAGCATGATAGACTTTAAATTCAAGAAGTTTTGATAGCCCTAGATAGTCTTAGTCTATAGAGTGTGCGAAACAAGCGCGTTGCACTTACAATTGAGAAGAATTGCAACGAGAGACGTTCTGCAACCGACCGACACAGCCTGCAATTTTAGCGTTTATCTTTTGTGGTTGATCTTGGCAATGCTAAGCAACGGTGGGGGTTGTCAGGGCTCTGTAGGTCGAAAATTTTGCTAACTACGGGGTATTTGACAGAAAAGGGCAGACGCGTGCAGGGCACCCAGAGTCCAAGCCCTTTCCTGGCTGTATCTGCTTGACCTAGCCACAGGACTCTCGTGTCAACTGCTGTTCAATCACATATCCTCGATTAACCTCAGTGTAGTTTGCAAGCATCGAAAACCATAAATGTTTAATCTCCCATGCATACTGCCGGGCTTGTGCAGGAAGGGGCGGCGGCTTTCCATCCGAAGAAGGCTTGGGCTGCGGCTCCATGAACTCGCCAAGCTATTTGAAAACTAAAAATATGCTGAGAAAAATAATTTAAATCGGTGAATTTAATTTTGAAACACGTCTGATGCCCTCAACTCGGCCATGCCGCGCCGACCTACCGCCACCACGTACTGAACTGGGGCAAGCCATGCGGCATCACGCATGAATCACACACCTCACCTCCCAAGCGGCGCCGCTACCAGCAACGTTCGCAATCCCTCTTGACATTTAGAATTCTTCGCACAAAGCAATGAGTGAGGACAACGCCACCGAGAAAAAACATGTTGAGGTGCCGATTGGCCACAAGGATCAGAGCAAAAGCGAATTTCCCGGCCGCCGCGGGCCTAAGATAGCACCTGGAGTCATGCCTAAACCCCACACGGTTAAGATTAAGGCCTTGGAGAATCGTCAGCATGAGTTTACCAGCCAGAAGCTTCACTCAGAGTCTAAAGAGTCTGAAGAAAATGCTGGTGGCCTGATCAACAATTCAAAACGACCTTCCAATTAGATATACCAATAGATACAAATATTGAGTGACTAAAAAAAAGGAATCGGAAGCAAAAAAAACGTGCCGTAACCAAGAATCGAACTTGGGTCTCAACGGAGCTGATCCACAACGTTGCGTACTAACCACTATACTATTACGGCGAGGCATTGTTTCAATTAGGTGCAGAAAAAATAGATTCCAAAGAACATGCAGCTCAATAGCGATATCAGAAAAGCTCGAAGTTCGTGAAAAATTATGTGGAACAGAGTTGGAGCACTGCAATTTTCACGAAACTTTGTTGTGATACTTTAGGGGAGCTCTGCCAGCCAGTTTCTCATGCCAGAGGAATGATATCTTCTCGGATGTCTCTTTGCGCATTATATCATGAAAACTACGGGTTTGGTGGAAGCAACTATATTTCCCCAAAACATGCGTATAATAAATATGATTCCTTCTTGCTTGAGTTTGAGCTGGAATGCTGGGCTCGGTTTTGAGCTACTATCAATTGATCTCCAGAAGAGACTCACGAGCCGAGCCAGCGAGTTTCTCCTGATAGCCACGCCACTTTACCGAGAGCTCAGCAATTTGAGGATTATCGTAAACTTGTGTAGGCCGTAAGGGCGCCGAACAAACAGGACAAGTGGCATTCGAAGCTATATGGCTCATCAGTGGTTCTCGTGAGAAAAAGTGACCACATTTCGTGCGAACTGCATCCACAAACGGCTCCTGGGTCAAAGAACAGCGGATGTTGTAGTCTGTGCGAGGGTAGTCAATCTCATCGAATAAGTTCGCTGTGTCTAATGGCTCATGGTGAGGCAGCGCGGGGTTCCGGACATCGCTGATTTTGGCTCTGAACTGTTTGTAATCGTCCAGAACTAAAGAGAGCTGCTGCTCCCTTTTAGGACGTTCGTTGAACTTCTCAAGAGTGGCTTTATGCTCGCGTGGGAACGACTCGCTGAGCTCTGCTTCGAGGGTGTCGAAAAGCTCGGAGGCAGAGGCGAGATCCGTAACAGAAACTTTCTCTGATATATTCGCCCAAATTGACTCTTTGGTGATTCTTCCTGTATAGAGATGCATTTTTCCGTCTAGAATATTCAGAAAAGCCTCGTTTGTCTCCTGCAACCCGTCATTTGAACGGTGGAACGCTGTTTTGGCCGCCTCGTCGGGCTCTGTTTCAGTGACAATTTGCAATTTCCTGACTTCGACAGCATGGTCTTCAAGCGAGCTTTTTGTTGCATCAAGAATAGGGCGTGTAAAGTCGCATTCTCGAGGCTTAACTTCTCCTCGTGAGGCGTTCATTGCTCCTCAATTTAGTTGCACGCGTCGCGGTAGCTGCTCGGATGAGAGTAATTTATTATTTTACGATCATGAACAGAAGGTTATGTTAAAGCGGGTAAGCAGCATTAATCCGGGATCCACTTGGCGGCGACTGAGTTGCAGAATAAAACACAATTTTGAAACCATTTTCTGGGCCGCTAAAAAAATGAGTCGGATAATCTTTAAATTTCGATGAAAAAAATAGTCCGTTTGCACCGGTAAATCAGCAACCTGGGGAACAGGGGCTGGCTATGCGAAGGCCGATACGGGTTTTGGACAGGCCAGGTCTAATTAAGCTGGTATGGTCAGGCCGTTCTTAGTGACATCTATAAATAAAAGAAAATGTTTCTATAGTTTCCAGAACTAAATTGCAACTCTTTTCCATAAAAACGTTTCCATCAAAAGCGGAATCAATTAGCCATGTAGGGCTCAGGCCGTTCGCGAAACGACAGTTTATGGGAAACAATATCCACCACCGGAATCTCAGAAGCATCCTGGGATTCTGGCATTCGCAGCACAGCTAAAGGTTTGGCCAGTTTGGCAATGGTTCCTCGCAGCATTTGCCGTTCGCTCACAACCAAGGTTATTGGCGAGCCGTTTTCTGTGCATTTTGAGAGATCGAGCTTTCCTATTTCGGTAGCGAGCTCTTCGCATTTGAGGTCGGCATGTTCGTCTGAAATGAATAGCTCATTGCCCTGCATGATGTTTCCTTGAATTTCCACCATCACTGTTCCATTTTGTGTCCTGAGAATTTGAGGGATTTTGTCTGAGTCGCTAGAGTTCGCGTCGTTAGGCTCATATTGCAGGGTAGCACAAGGCATCAGAGTACTACGATATAGACTGGAATTGGTGAGACGATAAAAACGGACACGAAAACCACCACACAATTCAGGAAACCAGCAGGAACAGAGACAATATGCGGCACAGTATCAAGCAGTCCAGTCAAATTTCACCAGCTCTTCTCGGACGAAGTCTAGGCTGTTCGCGTCACTGCTTTACTTGAAAAGTCACGGTTGTCTGGAGGATGATGACCTCAGCCTTATGCCGGACCTCCGGACGATTCTGTTTGCTCAGAGCCTGACGTTCCAGGCTCTGAAACAGAACAAAACGCGGCCAGATTTTGCAGAAGTGGCTCAGCAGATGTTTCTTCATCCTTTAAATCCAGACAGATTATCGGTGACGGCCCCGGAGGCTGCCGAGCTGTATGCGGAACTATTTCCTGGCGAAAAAGGTGCGACTTTGGTGGCATTGGAGGCTGCAACTGAGGCACTCACTAAAATATTTATTGAAAGCGAAGTACTGGGGCTGCACAGTGCGAAACCTGGCAGCGGGAAGCTGACGGATCGGCTCAATCTGATCACCAAACGCGTCAGAGAGCTCGAAGCCCAGACAGGCTCTGCTGCCGTGCACAAGAAACTGCGGCTTGCAACTCCTCAAAGAGACGACTCACAGGCGCCCTCAGAGAGCGCACAGACAATAGAGGGTCCAGCGCCCAGCGAAACCGCAGAATCGATGGTTCTGAGCGAGGCTACCGGCAAGAGCCAGCGCGTTGTCTCGGCCACAAACGATTCAGACGTCGAGATGGAGACTGCAGATGAGGGAGGGCAACCGGCTAAAATTTTGGACAAGCAAGTTACAGGTGGAACCACCGAGGAAACTACTGCAAAGGCCAGAAAACCGGACCCTGCTGCAGAGCCGGACTTGGCTGTACACAGGGCTGAGGACGGTATAATGGAGTCTGAAAACATTAGTGAAGCAGAGGAAGCAAAAGCAGGTGAACGCGACGAGAGCTCGCAACCTGTTGAAGCCGCAAGCGAGAAGAACAGTCCCTCGGACACCGAGAGCGAGGCAGTGATTAGAGAAGATTCAGAAGCTGCCGACGAGCCAGAGAACGCCGAAGAAGACCCAGAAAATGCAGATTCGGCCCAGGAGTCTGACGAAGCACAACCAGATTCCGCTGCCAGCTCTACCAAAGCCTCAAATAGAGAAGCGTCTCAGGAAGACACAGAGGCCGAGCAACTTGCACAGCTCAAACGGTTTCAGCAGAAAGCCACGACTCTTATTGAGGATATTTTATCGCGACGCAGTTCCTCGTTTTTTGCTGCGCCTATTACTACAAAGGGGTACAGTAAAGTGGTGAAGGCGCCGTCCGATCTCAAGACCATCAAGAGCCGGGTCAAGGACGGCACAATCACAAACGGTGCTGATCTCGAGCGGGAAATCTACCGGATGTTTGCGAATGCGGTGATGTTTAACCCGTGGGAATCGAGCATGAGTCTGTGGGCCCGAGAAATGCTAGTGGAGGTGGAGGAGCGGCTGGTGATGTTCCGCGAGTTTGACGAGAGCCGCACGTAATTTAAGTTTTGTCGCTGCAAAGAAGAAGCATTTCAAAGACCAATGATTTGCAATCGCAGGCGAATAAAGTAGGTGAATAACACTATCTACAAGTCAACGCATTGACGAAAATATGTACATATACTTAGCGCATGTTCTGCATGAGCTTGGCGTTCTGCTCCTGGAAGCGCTGGCCCACACGCTCAGAGTGCTTCATGAACTTCTCGGCACAGCGGTTGATGCAAGTGTCCTCCTTCGAAGTGAGGCTTTGCGAGGTGAAGTCGTTGACGCAGTCGTTGAAGCAGCGCTCTACCAAAGACGAGTAGAGACGCATGAAGTCCTTCATCTGCTTCTTCTCGACGAGTTGCTGGAACTCCTGCTGCTCACGGGGGTTGAGTTGGTCCATTTCTGAGTTTTTAGGGTGGTCTTGACGATGGGTGCGTTCTTCAGTGAAACTCTTCGAGTCAAGAAGCTGAGAAGTTGCAGAAGCCGGGGCGGGAGCTCATGTCAGCCAGGTTCGGGTCTCGTAATCTTCTGCTGGAAGCTACTTTGCTCTGAGGTAGGCAGATGTAAATATAGTGTAATGTGTGGAGCTAAAGCGCTGGAGTATTTTCAGTCGTATATAAGCACGCCTATGATGTATTGGTACAATTGATTTCTCATTTTTTTCAGATGGCATGCCAGGTATAGCAGCCGCTCGCTCTCAGTTGCCAGTCTTTTTAGCTACCACTTGCTGTAGATGATTACAACAAAACTTTCGAAAGCATTGCCAATATTTGTTTTGATCGAGCTCCTCGCGAGACCCATATGTTCTCTTCTAAGAATTCACTACAGGCACTGCTAAGTGCTAGCTGCGGATCAATTCACACCACGGCTTACTCACGTGGGCCTCCGCTCCAGCATCGTTCTGACACTCTGGTAGACCTTTGTGTTTTTGCCCCGTCAAAACGGGTAGCGAGGATTTTTCAAACATTTCAGCGCTGCGCGGCCGCTTTCAGTTGCCTTTTCTTGTGGACCCGCGTGCTGCAATCACATAGCATTGTCCCGAAACAATGGCAGAAGACCGGTCTACAGCCGTAGTGGGCGTCGTGAGCGGTGGATCGCGTGCACTTGCGGCCCAGTTTTTTTCATTTTATATGCGCGTTCCGGTCAAATTGTTTCGTCCCGCAAGAATAGACTACACGCAGCTGCTCCGCAGAGCAGTCAAAGACCACCCAAATACGCCGTATAACTTCTTGAAACACTCGAACCCGGCGCTCATAGTTAGAGCCGTTCATACCCATGGCTGGCGCTTTCTGCCAGATAAACTGCTGCCACCAATAGTGGCGAACTCAGCAATCGGCACTGTGTTGTACTCGACGTACCTGGGCTGTTTATGGGTGCAAAAAAAAGCTGCTCCAGACGGGGACACCCGCACAGATCCCACTATGCGAGAAGCAGCGATTGCTGGCGCGGTTGCTGGTGCTGCCCAGGCCGCAGTGGCCACGCCGCTAGACACAATAGCCATGCGGCTGTCCAATGAGGTTGATCCTCATCTCAAATCTAAAACAATGTGGCAGTACGGCTGGGAGAAGCTCAAGCGGCTGGGCATGCGGGCGGCCTACGGCGGCATCGGCATCAACTTGATCAAGGAGTGCTCATCGTACGGGGTATTTTTTGCATCTTTCGAGTTTATGAAGGGACCCGCGTACCGGGCCTACTCGTCATGGTGGTATGCTCCGTCTTGGTTGCATGCAGAGGGCCGGCCCAAGTCGCGAATTCTGTACCCTGTGTTCGTACTTATGGGCGGATGTTTAGCAGCTGCGGCCACGCAGATCACAAGTTACCCTTTGTCGAAAATCCAGAAACTGCATGCCATGCGAATGAACGCTATTGACGAGATCACAGGCACTCGCGGCTGGTCCGCCTATTTCAACAGTTACGGAAAGACGTTTAGAATGGCGCAAAAACAGGTGAATAAAGTCGCGGGCGGCTCCTGGCTGCGCTGGCTGTATGGCGGTTCCACAAAGTACGTGCTTTACAGCATGCCGAGCACCTCGATAGGTCTGCTGGTGTTTGAGATCATGAGAATCCGCATGATGTCTCTGAGCCACGGAGATCCTGAATCCTTAATGCCCTGATGGATGCCAGATACCAAATATTTGTACATATGATGAGAATTCTACTAGATGTAACGAAAGATCGAGCTGATGCTGAATGACGTGCACAACTTCTACATTACTTTTGGTGCTGTGCATCACCATATATTCTCCTAGAGTATCTCGAAAGCCCGTGTACGTTAATCGCGCTCTTTAAACATTACCGGGACCAGCACGAACAAAACAACACACGTATAAATAAATAAATACAAGAGTCTGAGTACTTATCTACAAACTAAGCCGTGCGCTGCAAGTAGGCGTCCCAGCCAGCCTTGCGGTACCGCTCGCTCTCGGCCACAGGATCTCTACCCTTAGAGTAAAGACCGCGACCAACAATAATAACGTCCGAGCCGTTCTTGACCACCTCGTCTACCGTCCGGTACTGTTGGCCCAGAGCATCGCCCTTGTCGTCAAGACCGACTCCTGGCGTCATGATCACCCAATCCTCGCCCTGTTCCTCGGGCATTCTGTTCTGAGCAATAAAACCAAACACGAATTGAGGATACTCGCGCGCAATCTGCACGGTACCAGCGGTATACTCGCCCTTAGCCAGGGAGCCCTTAGAGCTCAGCTCGGCCAGCATCAAAAGACCGCGAGGCTCGTCTGTGGTCTCTTTGGCACCTTGTTCCAGGCCCAATGCCACACCAGAGCCAGTCACGCCATGGGCGTTCGTGATATCAGCCCACTTGGCTGTTTTGTAGGTACCCCCTACGTACTGCAGCTTGACGGTGTTTCCGATATCAGCAAACTTGCGGTCCTCAAAAATAAGGAAGTTGTGCTTTTCCGCAAGCTTCTTGAGCCCACCAACCGTCTTATCGTAGTCGAAGTCGTCAATGATATCGATGTGGGTTTTAACCAAACAAATGTAGGGACCGACCTTGTCGCAAAGTTCGAGCAGCTCCTGGGTGGTGCTGACGTCCAAAGAAGCACACAGATTCGACTTCTTGGCATTCATGACCTCGAACAATTTGCGAGCGACTGCAGAGGGATGGCTTTGTGCTCTTAAAGTGTAGGACATCTGTTTGAAAGGTTTTGTGATGCACGCGAGAACGGTGTGAACTTATCTTGGCTCGCAAGCTAAGTGAAAAATTTATAATCAACCAGTCATCACTGTATAATGCTACAAGTAGATACCACACTAGATTTCTAAGATAAAGATGTGTCGTTGTAGGCTGCGAATATACATATAAGTCTGCTTCGAGACAAAGACCCAGAATTGAAAGAGTGTTTTCATATGTATCTATTGTTGCATCTGAACACGGCCGTTATATTGATTTTCTCAAGCGTTTTCGTTCATGCCATATCATAAGATTCTCGCAACATAATGTCCTCCCTAGACAAGATCTTAGGTGGGCCCGATAATCCCGGAATTATAAGATTCTCGCAACTTAATGTCTCCTGTAGGCAAGTTCCTGAGTGGGCCCGATAAAATCATAAGATAAACTTACAACATAATGTCCCCTTTAGGCAAGTTCCTGAATGGGCCCAACAAATCCTGAAATTATAAGATGAACCTGCAACATAATGTCTCCTTTAGGCAAGTTCCTGAGTGGGCCGGATAAAATCCTGAAATTATAAGATGAACCTGCAACATAATGTCCTCTTTAGGCAAGTTCTTAAGTGGGCCGGATAAAATCATGAGATCGTAAGATGAACCTGCAACATAATGTCCCCTGCAGGCAAGTCACAAAAGCAGGAGATAAATTAGCAACATAGAAAAATGGGGCCAAGACTTAAAATTGAAGTTTTACTTCACATGTGTTGCGCAGAGTATCATTTATGTAGAATAGTGTCACTCAGTCCTTCCTAAATTCAAGGCGCTTTCTCTCAAGCTATGTAAAGTCCAGTGCTATTCATGCGGGATCAATCTTTGGCACGCTTTCAGGGTCGTTTTGAGACTCCGCCTGTTCAGGCTGAGAATCAGCAGTGGCTTCATCTCCGCTAGCTGGCCCCGCTGATGCCGCCGATGCCGTACTTGTTTCTTTAGTGTCTGTGCCTTGAGTTTTCTCCGAGGTGTCAGCCTCGCTCACCGACAGCTTGCCATTTTTGTCTCGCTTGATCAAGGCAGCGACTTCAGGCACAAACGACTTGAGCAGCCGCTCGCTCGTGGCCCAGAACTCGTCGTTACCTTTGCCAGCCACATTCATCACCAGCACGATGTTTTTCAGCATTTCTGTGACCGATTCGTGCAGCTGCTTCTGGCGCCGCGAGCTGAGAAGCCGGTCCAGAGCCACCAGCAGCTCTTTCCAGACGTCTTCAATATCGGCGTCGTTCTTCTCAGCGAATTGCAGGAAAATACGGCCGCCGTGCCATGACGCCTGCTGCCGCGTGAACGACATGCCTTCTTCGTCCAGCTGCCATACTTCCGGGTCCAGCAGCCCGTTGAGCAGCAGCAGAATCGCCGAGCGGTACATTTCCTGCCAGCTCGAGACTTTTGCCTGCGGCGATCCGACAACTGAATCGCTGACGCACAGCCGCGTGAGCTCAGACATCGCTTTTTCGCGGCGCGGCTGCTGTTTACTGTGAGTGCATGGCCTTACCAGCAGGCTGAGGTACTCGACGTAGCGGTCTGAAGGGATCTGTGGCTCGAGACGGTACAGCGACTGCAGGGCTTTGTCGCTGGTGCAGGCGAACTCTGCGTGGCAGGCGGCCAGAGCTAGCAGAGTGTCGCTCGAGCCAGATTTGGAGCCGGATTCCGAGACAAGGCCGGCCTTCTGCTGGACGATTTCGAAGTCCAAGGCGGGGGCCGATCGCTGGAAAAGTCTGAACAGCGCCGGTGACGGGCTCAAGGCGTCGAGAACAGCTTGGTCGAGCTTCGAAGCGTCGGGAATCTCGTCAATGGCACGCGAAATCAGCCCGGAGTCCTGGCTTTTGGCTGCTGCTATGAGCAACAGTTGATGCGCGACGGGCGACTCTAGGTCCTGGATTGCTTCTTGGAGACGCGAATAGACAGATAAAGATGCAGTAGAATTAGAAGACGCAGACGCCGGAGTCAGCTTGACTGCTAGATCCACCAGGAACAGCCGAGCCGCCTCGAATTTGGCCTCTTTAGAGCTCGGCAGAGCAGCCAAAATGCCATCAACCTTGCTCTCCGAGGCCTGGGCAGCCAGAATTGGCGTCAAAGCATCCAGCTCGCACGCACGCACACAGTCCTGGGCTCCCAGAGCAGCATCCACGTCCTCATCCGCGGGCTCGGCCGGAACACCAGACTTTGCAGTCAGATAGGAGCTAAGGGCAGACAGAATGCCCACAGACTTGCCAGCTTTCGAGCGCTCAAACTCGTAGGACGGCGGCACCGCCGGCAACCCCTCGGGCGTGTGCAGTCCGTACACGTACAGATTTGCCAGGGTCTTGGCCACGCGTGTCCAGCCGTCAGTGCCCAGCTGGTGCAACAGGCTCTGGCTGCCTAAATCTCTCAGTACTCTGAACAGAGTGATCGAAGCCATCTGCGCCTTGAGATCGCTGCCAAACGGCACGCTCAAGTCTGACACAGTGACGCGATGGTAGTCGGTTTTCTTGCCGGATTCGTCCAAAGTCTCGATGACCACGCGCAGGTTCTGGCCACGGCTCAGGTCGCCACTCGCCAGTGTCGAGATCTTGCACAGACACTCGACAATGTGGTCCAGCGCGCCATCAATGTTAAAGCGGCCCGCGAGCTCGGCCACATGTTTGAAGCCATCAATGACCCGCAGAAACACGACGTCGTCCGTCGCTGTCGCGAACACAAATGACAGCGTCGACACCATCTGTTTCCAGGTGTATGCGAACGCGAGTCTGAACGCTTCCGGCGACGGAGCTTCGAAGGCCGCGGCCGCCGGCAAGTTCGTCAGAAGGCCACGCCAGCTGTGCTCGAAAGACTCTTCGGTGTCGTGTTCCTCGGGCAACACGATCTCGTGGCCCTTGATCGTGGTGTAGACGTCGAGCAAGAACTCTTCGCGGAAATCCTTGCCGTCGTTGGCCAGCCGCAGGTTGTTTTTGAACGACTCGAACGGCATGCGATGCTTGACTTTGGGGCTGTGCTGGTCCGTGTTCAGCATAATCACGGCATACGCAAGAATGAACGCCGCGTCGACGCTGGCAATGTCTTTCGAGCCGCCGCCCGAGGCGATGTAGTGCTCGCTAAACTTTTCGAAAATCGGCTCGATCTCGCCGGATTCGCCAGGCAATCTGAACGTCGTCAGAAAGTCGCGCAGCGCCTCGTCAATGCGTTTGCCCTTGAACTCAAAGGCGCGGATATACTCCTGGAGTACCTCTTTGTTGGCGGCTTTGGCAAGGTAGCGGCCCATCACGCCCTTGTCGAGCCGCTTGGATTGGCGGAGGAAACGGGCGATTTCCGCGGGCGTTTCGTTGGCCAGTACACCTTCTTTGTGTGCCAGGTCCAGAGCATTTTTCGGGTTGCTCAGAAACTGCTCGGCTACCTGCGTTTCGAGCAGTTTGCGGGCCTTGTTCGTCTGCAGCAACGATTTCTGGCTGCTGCTGTCGCCCAAATCTCGAGCTACAGACGCAGAACAGGCTACTGAACGCTGCAAACACGCAAGAACGGCCTCCAAACACAAAGGAGGCACCGCAGGAGTGCTCCAGGTGGCGCTGTCCGGATAAGCGCTACGACAGAGAAAGCCGAGCAGGTCCTGGCACAGATCGGTCTGGGCAACGTCGCAGTCGTAATTGGCAAACAAGCCCTGGAAAAACGACGGGCCATGCGACAGACGAACCAGCGCCTCGACCATAATCTCGCGGATCTCGGGCATCCGGCGCGAGCCTAACGTCTGAGAGTCATCGAGACCGACATTGGCTGACGGCTTGGGCACACACGAGGGCCGCGAGACAATCCCGTCGTAAAAAATAGTGTCAATGCTGGAGTCCCGCGGCAAATCCACCGGCGGGACGAGAACCTGCAGCAGATACACGAGCACAAACTCGAATTGCAGCTTAAAGTAGCGGCCACCCGTCTCCATCAACACTGCTACCAGTTGCAGCGATTCGTACACCAACGCGGCGTGATCACGTCTAATGAGCTGCGCAACGTACTTCCACAGGTGTGCACTGCAGACTTCAAGAAATGCCGAGCGCTGGGCGATCGAGGCCCCGCCAGTTTCGAAACAAGCTCTCAGCACTCTCAGCACCATCACACGCGTCGAATCAGAGTACTGGTGCTCACTCTGAGGATTCACAATCGAGACCAAGACTCTAAAAACTTCAAAAATGGCTGCAGCATTGAATGGGGCCGAGTCCAGCTCGTCAGGTTTGACAGACAATGCGTTCGACCTCACGTTGGCGCTGTTGGCGTTGGCGGCATCGAGGCCATCGTCTAAGTCAGACTTTGAGACCTGCTGTTCATGCTCGGGTGGGTTCACGTTGTTAGTGCTGATGTCGATGTTGTTACTGGTTTCCTCTTCATTTGTTTCAAGGTCGTCCTTTAGATCACCGTTTGCCGTAGTCGCATCGCCAGGCAGACTTATTTGCAGCTTGTCGTCTTCCACCGTCTCCTCGAACTCGCCCAATTGACCAAAAATAACCCTCACAATTCCTATCACCGTAGAAACGACTGAGCGTCTCAGAGCATCGCCCCGCCGCATCTGGCATGCCATGGAGAGACAGGTCTCGACTACTTCACAGATGGCTTCATTGCACACCAGAAATCGCAGAGGGCTGGCAAAAAGTTTATCGAGCACGCCCATCAATTGTACAAGCACAGCGTCGTCCTCATGCTGATCCGTCGCCTCAAATCGGCAGTGTGTGATTGCCAGAGCCATCTCTCGCAAACCGTCTGAAATAAGAGGAGTCGTCTGTTTCAATATATTCAGAACCACAAGTTTCTCCAATGAGGAGAGCGCCAGCGAGGTAATGGCTCCAGTTGTATTGGGTGCTTTTATCACTGCCAAAAAAGGAGTGAGCAGCTCCAGAGCGGTCAAACTGTCGAACGGCTGCTCCTCAAGCTGCGATCTCAACCGCGCGAAACCCTGAATCAGTGGGTTTTCAGCAATCTGCGGCGAGCTCCGCGCACCCGAGGACTTCAATCCCAATCTTCGGTATAAACTGTCGTCTGAATTTGCGGTTTGTGTGCCTAAAATCGCGGTAATACCCGAATGGACCTGGCGGGAGTTTTTACGCATGGCCGACATTATGGCCATGCACTCATTCGAGATGAGAAAAGTGCTACTCACAAATGGCATGTTGCCTCGTTCGTGTCTTATTCTTTAGAAAGTAAAATACTTGGAAACCAAATGTGTGTTGTGCAAACGGCTGTCAAGACGCAATCAGAATCAGATTTCAAGTGGTCACGGTGGCTACGTACGTGATAGACGGCCTGGGCTTTGATAGCGATGACGTAACTGGTCTCACGAGAGCCTGCCTAGCGAAAGTTGGGAGAGAGCCTGGGGGCAAGGGCACGCCCCATCCTCCCGGTAGTAAATTTATTTTCAGTTGGGAGCTCCATCTTTGAAATTTAATTTTCAGTAGTCTGAGAGGTTTGTCCATTCACTCCATCAAACCGAACGCCTAATGTCTGAATTGGATATCACAGACTTGCTGGCTCCTGACAGCGATGTCGAGAGCGAAATGGATGTCATTGACAGCGATTCCGATGTGGAATTGGCAGGCGATAGCGACTCCAGCCCCGAAGACTCTAAGCCCGCAGACCCATCAGAACTCGAAATGCCGGAGCTGGACTCCGACTCCGAAGAAGTTGCCCGAGTATTGGCGCCGCAAAGAATTTCAGGCTCGAATTTCCAGGCCATGGGTCTCAGTAAACTGCTGCTAACCAACATTCAGCGCAAGGGCTTCAAGGTGCCGACTCCCATCCAGCGCAAATCTATCCCGCCAATTCTTGAAGGATTCGACGTTGTGGGTATGGCGCGTACTGGTAGTGGTAAAACTGCGGCGTTTGTGCTGCCAATGATCCAGAGACTCAAACAGCACAGCGCGAAAGTGGGTGCCCGGGCGCTGATCATGTCTCCTTCACGTGAATTGGCGCTACAAACCCTCAAAGTCGTCAATGATTTTGCCAAAAAGAGTGACTTACGAACCGTTCTGCTGGTCGGAGGTGATAGTCTCGAGGATCAGTTTGGATTTATGATGAACAACCCCGATATCATCATTGCCACGCCTGGCCGTTTCCTGCATCTTATGGTCGAGATGTCTCTGAAATTGGACACTATGGAGTACGTTGTTTTTGATGAGGCTGATCGTCTTTTCGAAATGGGTTTCGCTGAGCAACTCAACGAGATTCTGGCCAGCTTGCCTGAGACTCGCCAGACGCTCCTTTTCAGTGCTACCTTACCACCGACGCTGGTTGACTTTGCCAAGGCTGGTTTAAGAAACCCGCAACTCGTCAGATTAGACGCTGAGCAGAAAATTAGTGATCAGTTGCAGATGGCCTTCTTCTGCTGCAAGGATTCCGAGCGCGACTCTGCGCTGCTGTCGGTGCTTCAAAACGTGATTCAATTGCCGCTGATGACTCCAGAGCAAAAGGAGTACCTTGCCAAACGTGACAAGTTGACGTTAGACGATGAGGGCAAATTGATGAAGCGTGAACGCTTACCCAGCGCGACTGAGTTGCCGACACCCAATGCTACGATTGTATTTGTGCCTACGAAACATCATGTCGAGTATATTGCGAATTTACTCAAACACAACGGCTACGCTGTGTCTTATATTTATGGTTCACTTGATCAAGCAGCACGTCGCGAGCAGCTCTATCTCTTCAAAGCCGGTAAGACCTCCATTCTTGTCGTCACGGATGTTGCTGCCCGTGGTATCGATGTCCCCCTGCTTGCCAATGTTGTCAACTATAACTTACCAACTTCGGGACGTGTTTTTGTGCACAGGGTGGGTCGTACCGCTCGTGCAGGCCGCACCGGTTGGGCTTATTCGCTGGTTAGACAGGTTGATTTGCCGTACCTGGCCGATCTCGAGATCTTCTTGGCCAAGAAAATTGCCAACACCGGCAGCTACACCCAGTCTTTGGTACTGGGGAGCATGCCGAGAGACGACGTCGAAGTGCACATGGAACAGTGTGGTCGTTTTTTGTCGCGAGATGTTGATTTAAACGAGCAACTGAAGGTTTCGACGAGAGCCGAGAAACTGTACAATAAGTCGCGTGAGGCCGCTTCGAAGGACGGAGTTCGTCGCGCAAAAGAATTGATGTCTTCTTTGTGGGACAAACCTCACCCTTTGACTGCCGTAGATGGTTCCCGGGCGGATGCTGAAGAGGCCAAGAACGCGTTGCTGGATAAACTGAGACAGCGCAACAACTCTGAGACAGTTTTTGAGTTCAAAAAATCACAGTTCAGTGACGCCGCGCAGATGATGGCACGAAGAAGACAACAGATAGCGCCCGTGCAGGAACGTGCGCGCAAGAAGCGTATTTTGGCCGAGGCAGAAGTCGAGCTGCGCAACCAAAAGGCCCAGGAGCAGGCTGAGGAGGAGATTGCCAGTCGCGAGTCGGTTCTGAGTGGTGGCAGATTTGCCGACAAGTCATTCATCTCGCACTACGAGCCCACAGAAATGCTCCAGGAGCGTGGCTACTCGCTTACTGCCGGCTTCTCCGAATCTGCTCGCGGCGCCTCGTTCAATTTGGGCGACGAAGGCGGCGATTTCCATTCAAAACAGATCACCCGCTGGGACAAGAAGAAGGGCAAGTATATCAACACCACCGGCGAGAACAAAGTCAAGTACATTATTGGCGAGAACGGCCGGAAGATCCCCGCGTCGCTGCGATCAGGTAAATTCGATCAGTGGAAGAAGGCGCACAAAATTTCCGGAATTGTTGACGACGCAGCCAGCGGGCCTGGCAACAGCGCTGGCTTCAACAAGTTCAAACATAACAAACTCAAGGCGCCCAAAGCAGCAGACAAGTTTAGAGATGACTTCGGCAAGCGCAAAGCTAAGGTCGAGGCTGCCGTCAACAAGGGCCTCAAAGTCAAGGGCCAGGCTCACAGACTGCCTAGCAACGGTCTCCAAGACTCTCAAGCTATTCAGAAACAGAGAGAAGCCAAGCAAAAGAGATTCGAGAAGTCCAATCAGCCCGGTAAGCGTGGCTCTGGCTCTGGCTCTGGCGGCTACAAAGGTTCTAAAGGAAGTTCGTCTGGCTTCAAAGGTGGAAAAAGCGGCTCTAGTTTCAAAAAGGGAGGCTCTTCCAAGGGTCCGAAGGGTAAGCGTCGCTAAGAGTTGGTGAGTAGGTTGCCAACTAATTCTCTATGGAGCATTTTTTGGTAAATTAGTAGTGCAACATAGTCGCAAACTGATAATCTGGACAGACCGTAGTAAATATAGTAAAACAATTAGGGGCTGGAAGTCTGGGATACTGACGGCGCTTTCGAAGTACGAAGCTTTGAGATATTTTCGAAAAAATTAATGGTGTTTCATGTATTTTGCCGAGATCCGTGGAAGTCAAAGCTTCGTGTAGCTGCTACACACAAATTGATTAGGAATCTATCTATCGAAACGAGTTTTTAGCGATACAGCGGTGGAGGTACCTTTTCCATCAGATTAACATTACTTTATAATCTTCTCCGCACTGATGAGCGCTTGAAACTCTGTGCGCAGAGAACGCGACCTCATGAAGACACAAAGGTAGGCACAAAGCAGTTGCAATTTTTCTTTTACGAGAGAGGCTACGTGTTGAAAAGGATTTCGTTTATGAACTATGTCGTCAGTTGCACTTTCTAGCTCTCAAAACCCCAAGCTGCAGGGAACCCCTCTCGTCCAACGGTTTCAGGATTTTTTGAGTGGCTGTTGCATGAAAATGATGTCTCAAAGACGCGGAGGCACCTCCATCGAAGAGTCGAGGCTTGCAAGAAATCCATACAAAAACAAGGTACTCTGAATGTATATATCAGCACTTTAAGATATTTAAATGTTCTTGAAAGCTTATTCGAGCGTCAAAGCGTCAACGCGGATCCAACTGCGTTAGGTTCTTAATGTGCTGCTGGCCTGTGACGGATTCGGCAGGGGCATGGGACTCTGTCATGTCATGCCTGCAGGAGCGGGCCTCATTAAGCTCTGATCGCGCGGTGATGTTTCGTATTTTACTTCGTATGTGGAAGCGGGATAGATGATGCGGCATGATATTATATTGACAGATGACTTTTCGAGAATACATCGAAAATGACCGGATCTGCTTAAGAAATTCTCAACAAAGGAGGTCTCGGATGCGTCGCTACAGAAGAAAATAGAATAGACACTGGGCAGACTCACACTAACAGCGTTGCTAATCCGCACTTGCAGATTCGACGAAATGATCCGCTTCTGACGCCCTTCCCCGAACCCTTTCAATTTTTCCTCACCCAGCGGCTGTTAGTAAACCAGATTTGACTTAGTAAAATGACTAAGCTCTATGTAATTATGTGAACCTAAACCTGAAAATTTGAAATTTGTACGTTTGACATGTTCGAAGTTTCGAAATACGAGTACGATGAGCTCTGGGGACTTTGATTCTTTTGTTCCGAAGCAACCGCAATATACAAACTTTTGGAAAGCCCCAGTTATTGCCAGATTCCGCCTCTGCAAGACTCAGATCTGAACGCTTACATGCGGTTCCTGATGCATGCCCAGAATAGCACGGTCAACCCTAGATGCTTCAAGCCGCACGTCACCCGGGTCTATGTCAAAAAAAATAGCGGGGAAGTTTGATATTGGTAGTGGGCTAATAGCTCAGATGTAAAGTATGCGACTATAGCAACTCAAAAAAGTTGGATTTTCCCTCTCCAACGGCCAGTACCTCGAAGCTCTGCCCACCTTTTGCCCATAGATTCTTTGGATCCACCGGTCAGGATGCGTCACGGTCGGTAGGTACGCAGTTGTGGAGCCCAGTAAACGCGCAAAAGCTCTTGGCTTGCTCTTTGGCGACAGCAGCAGGTAGGCCGTATTCGGCCGGAGCACGGAGGCCAGAAACACGAAAAACTTAAAAAGATAGGATTATAAACTTAGCCGGAATGCAGCATAAAAATCCTATCTTGTTACGAGGCCTGTTTCCATGGGGATCGACTACAAAACGTCCTTGTCAAATATACACTGTCCCTCACCCTAAAGCGGCATCAGGGTTGGCGAAAAGAAAAGTGCAGGGTTGGCGGCCGAGCAACGCGGCCTACGGGTTGCCCTGCATCTACCGACGTGAAGAGTGGGCCGGTGGTGGGCAGCAAAAAAAAGATCTTGCGCGTGTAATTTGCAAAGATTTTTTTTCGAGAGCAGGAGCACATGGCCGCGAAAGCAGCCGGCTGCGATCTAAGAGCGGAGGCGCCTTTTTCCTGAACCCAAGCCGCCATACCTCCCAACCCAGAGAATCCGGGGGAGAGCGGGAGCTTAGGAATCGGCTCAGGAGTTTGCGGGCCCAAAGAATCTGACAGTCTTAGCGGCAACAATAGGGCGGAAATGCGGCAATCGGCAAAAATTAGCGGGGTCACAAGAGCATCATTTTTTTCAAGGGACCGAAGTCGTACGGGCCGGCAGTGGTAAGGGTAGCCGCTACTGTGCTTTCGTACTGCCGCCTGAGGCCCTCCTCGCGAGCTGGGCTGTCTAAGCACTGACACAAACTTGTTTTGCACATTGCATACGGATGCACAGTGACGTCAAGACTACATAGACTTTTCGCTACTTATATAACTTGCACTTACTGCCCCTCTCTCGATTTCTCGTGAATCTTGATCGATCTGAGTCTTTCTACACAAGATGCCTCGTGAAAGATCAGGAACTTTAGCTACCATGGCCTCCAAGGCCAAGGAAATCATGCCCACATCCATTGCTGGCCATGAGGTCCACCGTACCTCCACACTTGGTTTGCAGGGCCGTCCCCTTCGCTGGATGATCACTGCTTGTGCCGTCACTGGTTTCTCTCTGTTCGGTTACGATCAGGGTCTGATGTCGGGCCTTGTTGACGGTGATGAGTTTGCGCACAAGGAGTTTTCTGTGCTTTCCACAGCGTCGAACGCTTCTGTTCTGCAGGGTGGTGTTACTTCTTCCTACGAAATCGGCTGTTTCTTCGGTGCTCTGTGGGTTCTTGCGTTCGGCGAGCGTGTTGGCCGTAAGCCCATTATTATTCTCGGTTGTTTTATCATTGTCATTGGCACAATTATTTCTATCACCGCTTTTGGCGACCACTGGGGTCTTGGCCAGTTCGTCGTCGGCCGTGTCATCACTGGTGTCGGCAACGGCATGAACACTGCCACAATTCCTGTGTGGCAGTCTGAGATGGCCCGTCCCGAGCGCCGTGGTACTCTTGTCCAGTTCGAGGGTTGTGTTGTTGCCGTTGGTACCTGCATTGCCTACTGGATCGATTTCGGCATGTCGTACGTCAATTCCTCGGCCCAGTGGCGTTTCCCTGTTGCTATGCAGATTATTTTTGCGTTGGTCGTTATGATTCTTGTTCTTGGTCTGCCCGAGTCGCCCAAGTGGCTGGTTGCCCACGACCGATTCGAAGATGCCCGGCCTATTTACGCTGCTCTCGAACAGGTTACCATGGAGGACCCCACTGTTGAAGAGCGACTCGCTTCTGCCCGTGACGAAGTTATTCGTATGGGTACCGCCATGCGTTTCGGCGATCTTTTGACCAACGGCCGCACCCAGCACTTCTCGCGTATGCTGATCGGTGCCTCGACCCAGTTCTTCCAGCAGATCACCGGCTGTAACGCTGCCATCTACTACTCGACTGTTCTGTTCACCCGTATGCAGCTCGGAGAGCGCATGTCTCTTATTATGGGAGGTGTTTTTGCCAGCGTGTACGCCCTCTCGACTCTGCCCGCTTTCTGGCTCGTTGATGGCATCGGTCGTCGTAATCTGTTCCTTGTCGGTGCCATCGGCCAGGGCTGCTCCTTCCTCATCACCATGGGTTGTCTCACGCAAGTTCCTGCCTCCACCGACGTGGTTTTGACTGACGAGCAGAAGCAGATCGTCAAGGGTGCCGCCGTCGGTCTCTACCTGTTCATTTTCTTCTTCGCGTTCTCGATTCTTGGTCTGCCCTGGATCTACCCCCCCGAGATCAACCCTTTGAAGACCAGAACTGCTGCCACCGCTGTTTCCACATGCACAAACTGGCTCATGAACTTCGCTGTTGTTATGTTTACTCCTGTGTTTGTTGCCAACACCGGCTGGGGTGCCTACCTGTTCTTCGCGCTTATGAACTTCATCTGGGTGCCGGTCATCTTCTTCTTCTACCCTGAGACTGCCGGCCGTTCGCTCGAGGAAGTCGACATTATTTTCGCCCGCGCTCACGCCGAGGGCCGCCCCGCCTGGAGAGTTGCCGCCACTATGCCCAAACTGTCGGGCGCTGAGGTCAACGAGGAGGCTGACCGTCTCGGCATCAACTTTAACGACGAGGAGGGTGGCATTGCCTCGATCTCCGAGCCCATCAAGGAGGTTGAGGAGCCTGCCGAGTCTTCGCAGAGCCCTTCTTTCGAGGAGAAGGCCAAACAGGACATCCCTGAAGCTTACCACGGCGCCAAGTCGAGATCTTCATCGATCTCGCAGCTTTCCGGCCAGCCTTGAGCTTCTTCATGGGGTTGAGTGACTGTAGCCTTTAAGTTATTTGAGCACCTAGATGCTCTTCATACCGTATATAATATTCAATATTTTTGATTGAAGTGCTGAGATTCGTCATTCGCGTTTTGCTGGCTTGATGCACTAAAGGAAGAATGAAATTAGCATGGTGAATGACATTTTGGAAATTTCAAACAATCAAATGGCCTGACAGCTGGCTCGAAGCATTTACAGTTTTATAGCGACAGCTGCAAGACTCAAACCACTGCCAAACCTTTGATGGCAAGAATTAAAAAAAATAGTATAATAACTGTAGTGCGTGTGAATATCCAAAAATCACATAAATGGTCGCAACCTAATAAATTTGAGTGCTTCCTCCCCCGGAGTCTATTGTCCCTACCAAAGCGGTTCACGCGTTGTTTAGGTTGTGAAGCCTTATTACTCAGGTTTACAACCCACCTGACATACTCGTGCGACCCGTCCCCAATAGTTTCCAGGCGAGCCGGGTTGTCGACAGTTTGACAGTTTCGAACCGTTCAGATAATCCAGAAAATTAGCCTGAAAATGGAAGACGTCAGTCAGGAACTCAAAGCGGTCAAAGACTCAATGCTGAGCGACGACGACGACCTTGATTTTGAGGCACAAAGTGCGCATCTGCGGGCCAGAGCACCGGCCAAGAGCCTAAGCATGCCGCAAAGTTTGAGCCTACACGCTCAAAGCCAAAACCAAAATTCGAATCAAATGCAAGCCACTGATATCTATGCCTCGACAGCTCCTGAAAGCGACTTGGTCCCGGCCGAAGGAGAAATCGCCTATCCTGTGGCCCGGGGACTGTTGCTCGAATGCAGACGGTTAAAAATGGAGTTGGAGTCGGCCGAGGTGGCGCGAAAAATGCTAGAAAGCGAGGCAGCACAGAACGGCGACCGCCTGGCTCGCGAACAAAAGCAACTAAAAGAGTACCGCGAAAGATGTCTTGCTCTGGAGTCCGAAAGTTTCCAGTACGAGATGCAGCTGCGCGAGGCCCAGGAGCTGCTGCGCAAGGAACAGGTGGCCACTAACTCTGCTAGCACGGAGATCCGGCGGCTGAATGCGGTTTCTGCTAAGGGCACCGACGCCTTGGAGTCGGAAACGGCGAAACGGCTGACTTCAGAGCAGGAGACGAGGGCCGAGATTTCTAGTCTCAAGGCCCAGCTGCAGCGCGCCAACCAGATGCGAGCAGATACCGAGGAAATGGTAGAGAGTCTGGAGCTGCAGTTGCAAGAAATAAAACAGGATCAAGCGCGCCAGGCTGCTCTAAAATTGAAGCAACAGCAGCAGCAGGATCAGCAGGCCGGGGCTCTGGGCAATGTAGCCAATGAGGACGGCGATGTGACGTCCGGGTGGGACGTTGAGGTGTCGAGTTTCGATTTCGACTCGGTGCATGCGCCGCAGCAGGTGCTTCTGTCGCAGGACGCAGCCGAGGCCTCGAGAACACACGTCTTGCGCCAGCTGCAGCTTGTTCAGAAACAACTGGCCAAAGAACGCGGCGAAAAACAGGCGTTGAAACACCGACTGGACCGGCTCGAGGCGCAGGATGCCAGCAGCCGCTCGTTTGGCCACCATTCCCAGACGAAAAAGCGGGTGGGCATCCCGTCTTCGCGGCCTAGCTCGTTCCGCCGCACGCCCAACAGCTCTTTTGCTGGCATGGCGGGCTCCGGTAGCAGCACGATGGAAAACTTGGATGAGCAGGATGTCTCTGAGGAAGACATTTTTCTAACCGATGCTTCAGTGCCGAACTCTGTGTACGAGACTGCGGCGTCGCGAGCCGACTCACACAAGTTCCAGACGGCCGACGAAGGCGCCACTGATTTTTTCACTGGAAACGAGGCTCTCACTGACGCTGCCGGTGCTGGTGCTGCGACTGACTCGGACTCGAGTGTGTCTACGCCAACTGGCGACGTTACTCCGCGAGTCATGCGTCTAAGACGCAATATCGACGTCAACCGTAACAGCATGCATTCCGATGCGGACTCAGTGCACACAATTGAGGCCCGCGGCACGCTAGATTCAGAGTTCATGTCGATTGAGGAACTAACGCAGCGCGCAGAACTTGTGGGCATGCGACTGGTTACAAACGACACTGCGGCCGAGCGCGACCTCCAGGCCGAGATCCAGGGCTTGAATGCGGCGAACAGTGAGCTCAAGCAGCGGCTACAGACAATGCAAGCTGCGCAGGACGAGCTGAACGAAACGCTGGCGCAAAATGTCGTGCTTTCGCCCGAGGAGCACGCCGCGTTGGCCACGCCTTCGCCGGAGCTCTTGCGGGAGCGCGCAGCTGCTTACGACCATGTGGTGATTCCGCGCGCCGAGCACGTGAAACTGGCGAATCCCTCCGCCGAAAATGTCAAAACTAGCGCCTCAGGACTGGGCCTAGTCGCCGTAAGCTCAGAGGAGTATGCTGCTTTGCAGACGCCTTCTTTCAAGAAACTGAGCGATCTGGCGGCCTCACATAAACACAAACTTGTTTCTGAGCCGGAATTCAAGCGCTTGAAAGAGCCCACAGTTGACGACGCGGCGCAAGTAGCCCGATCCCATGGCCTAGCAGTTGTTCCTGAGGCTGAGCTCGACGCCTTGAGAAATCCCAGCCTGGAAATTTTGAAGCAGCATGCTAAATCTGCCGATCACGGTGTTCTGTCACTTTCCGAGCTTGCGGACTTGCAGAACCCGTCGCTGGAAAGGTTACACAGCCACTTGAAGACCCACAATCACACCGCAATTCCTGTTAGCGAGCTCGAAACTTTCAAGCAGCCCTCGCTCGAAACCCTGAGTTCGCAGCTTCAAAATTTTGGCTACGAAGCTGTCGATAATGAGACGCTAGCTGCTCTGAAGAAACCCTCGCTCGAAACCCTTAATTTGCAGCTTCAAAATTACGGCTACGAAGCTGTCGATAACGAGACGTTGGCTGCCCTGAAGAAGCCTTCACTCGAAACTCTGACTTTGCAGCTCCAAAATCACGGCTACGAGGCTGTCGATAATGAGACGCTAGCTGCTCTGAAGAAACCCTCGCTCGAAACCCTTGATTTGCAGCTCCAAAATTACGGCTACGAAGCTGTCGATAATGAGACGCTGGCTGCTCTGAAGAACCCCTCGTTCGAGACACTCAAGCACCTAATTAATGAGCAGGGATACTTCGCGTTGTCGAGCAAGGAATTCAACAAATTGAAGAACCCAGATCTCGAAGAGCTTGAGCTGGGGCTGACGCGGCACAAAAAGGTTGCAGTTGATGAAACTGAGCTCAAGAGTCTCCAGGACAGCTCTCTCGAGGCTCTGGGCAAGAAGTTGAAGGCCCATGACTATGTTGCCGTTTCTTCGCGCGAGCTGGAGTCGCTAAAGGCACCGTCTTTGGAAACTTTGCGCAGTCATCTGGATAGTCACGAGCATGTTACGCTTTCGCGAAGCGAGCACCAGGCGTTGGTTGAGCCTTCGCTCGATAGTCTGACGGAACACCTGGCGAAACACAACACGAAAGCTATTGGTAACGACGAACTTGCGGCGCTTCAGAGCCCATCACTTGAGAAAATAGGTGAATTGGCAGCTGTGCAGAACCACACTTTGGTTCCTGAGTTTGAACTGAGGCAGCTACGCGAGCCGGATCTGCTGGCTATTGAGCTTCAGGCAGCTAACTACAATGCTAAGGTTGTGACGAAAGAGGACTTGGCGCAGCTCGAGAACCCAACTGACACGAAGCTGCGAGATCTGGCTGCGGCCAAGGGCCTGGAGCTGGTGTCGAAGGACGAGCTGAACAGTTATAAGGAGCCTTCGCTGGAGACCCTCAGACAAAAGGCCAACACTTTTGACCACGAGGTAGTGGCAGCTACCGAGTACAAGTCGCTTCAAACCCCAAGCCGTGAAATGCTCGAGCAAAAAGCTCAATCTCTGGGACTAGAAATTGTGTCTTCCAGTGACTTGAAGGAACTGAGAGAGCCCTCTCTGGAGCAGCTCAAAGCCAAGAGTGCGGAGCACAACCACAAAATTGTAGACGCCTCGAAGCTCCGCGAGCTAGAGCGACAGGTGGCTGAACCTTCTGAGCCTGAACTCCAAGCGAAAGCCCAAAAATTGGGGTTGAGTGTGCTGCCCCAAAGCCAGCTGCGAAAGTACGAACAGCCTGACATGGCCACTTTGCAAAAACACGTGGAGGCAAAGAACTACGTTGTTTTGCCACAAGAAGAGCACGAGCGGCTGCTCAAACCGTCGCAGGACCGCGTTGAGCAGCTCGTGAAAGACCAGCTTGACGATAAAACAGTTTTGAACCTCGAAGTCGTGGAAGCCCTGGCCCGCAACCACGGTAAGATTCTAGTCACTGATTCGGCCGAGTCTGCCGCTGGACTTGCTGGCAAGCATGGTCTGGAAGCAGTGGACCGCGAAAAATTGCACGAGCTCGAGCACCCCTCGTTGGTCTCGCTCAAGTCGCAGCTTTCTGCCTTCGAGATGTCGGCTCTTCCGGCGACTGAAGTAGCCATTTTCGAGCACCCAGAAGCACATGTTGAAGAACTGGCAGAATTGAATGAACGCGCAGGGCTCAAGAGTGTTGCTTCTGCCGAATTCATGGCCCAGCAAAAACTTTTGACGGAACTGCGGGCCAGAGTCGCCGACCCTTCTGTAGAAGACATCCAGCGCGCGTGCGAGAACAACTCGCTGATTGCCGTTTCGCGCGGAGCCTACGATGTGATGGAGGCGACCATTGCGAACCCTGACGAGGAGTTTGTGGCTGCGGCGGCGGCGAAACTGGGGCTCGTGCTGCTTCAGAAGTCAGAGTTCGAGGCCCTCAAATCGAGACCCCCAACGCGGGCGGAAATCGACAGTTGGGCCAAGCAGCACAGCTTTGCAGTGGTGCCCGAGCAGCAGTTGCAGCAGCTCGAGAAAGACGCGCAACAACTCAAGGAGCGCGGCGCCATCGTTACGGGATCCATCGCCGACCGCGGCCAGCGCTTCGAAATGGAGCTTCAAAAGCACCGTTCGCCCTCGAAAGTGTCTGCCTCGCGCGACATGGTCTCGAACTTCAAGAAACTGGGCTACGTGCCGGTTCCTGCCAGCGAGTACTCGCGTTTGGTAGCCAGCCAGTCGGTGTACAATCCTTCCAAAGAGGAGGTTGAGCGCGCGGCAGAGGCTTTGGGCCTGAAAACCGTGAGCCTGAGTGAGTTCCGGAAGCTGTGGGAAACTAGTGCCGGGACGAATGCCGGGACAAATGCCAGTGCCAGTGTATTGCAATCACCCAGTCGGAAACGGGAGCTTCTGGCGTCTCCAATCGCTGCGTCGTCGACTTTAGTATCACCGAAAACCCCGACCAAGCGGAGTGGTGCTTCAGATACGCCGGAGACCGAGAATTATCGTGCCGTGCCGGCTGAATACCTGGAAACTCTGCGGCGGATCGCAGAGTCGCCGACCCGCGAAGATATGGAGCGTGTTTGCGAGAAACTCGAGCTACTGGTGATGTCTGAGCCCGAGCTATTGGACGCAGCAAAGCTCAGAGGTTTGGTGACGCCGCCTTCCGAGGACGAAATCAAGGTCCGTGCCTTGGAACTTGGACTGATCGAGCCGACGAAGGCCGAAATCGAGCGTCGCGCACTGGCTCTGGGCATGATCTGGCCCTCTGAGTCGGAGATCAAGAGCCGGGCCGAGGCGGCTGGGTTCGTGCATTCTGCGGATTCCGAGGCCGTTAAACAACACGGCGTTGCTTTAGGCTTGTTTGAGCCGTCTGAGCTGGAGTCTCGTGCGAAACACGCTGGCTACGCAACGAACGATATCGAAATCAAGCAGCGGGCTCAGGGGCTGGGCTTTGTGGAGCCTACGCCCGAGTATGTTCGCGCGCGAGCCTCCGAGCTGGGCTGGATCGAGCCCTCAATTGAAAATGTGAAGTCTGAGGCGGCCAAACTGGGCTGGATCGAGCCTGCACCGGAGAATATTGCTGCGGAATCCAAGAAATTGGGCTGGATCGAGCCTACACCGGAGAATATTGCTTCGGAATCCAAGAAATTGGGCTGGATCGAGCCTACACCGGAGAATATTGCTTCGGAATCCAAGAAGTTGGGCTGGATCGAGCCTACACCAGAGAATATCGCTTCGGAATCAGAAAAACTAGGCTGGATCGAGCCTACACCGGAGAATATTGCTTCGGAATCCAAGAAGTTAGGCTGGTTCGAGCCTACACCGGAGAATATTGCTGCGGAATCCAAGAAGTTGGGCTGGATTGAACCTACACCGGAGAATATTGCTTCGGAATCCAAGAAGTTAGGCTGGTTCGAGCCTACACCGGAGAATATTGCTTCGGAATCCAAGAAGTTGGGCTGGATTGAACCTACACCGGAGAATATTGCTTCAGAATCCGAGAAACTGGGCTGGATTAATCCCACACCGGAGAATATTGCTTCGGAATCCAAGAAGTTAGGCTGGTTCGAGCCTACACCGGAGAATATTGCTTCGGAATCCAAGAAGTTGGGCTGGATTGAACCTACACCGGAGAATATTGCTTCAGAATCCGAGAAACTGGGCTGGATTAATCCCACACCGGAGAATATTGCTTCGGAATCCAAGAAGTTAGGCTGGTTCGAGCCTACACCGGAGAATATTGCTTCGGAATCCAAGAAGTTGGGCTGGATTGAACCTACACCGGAGAATATTGCTTCAGAATCCGAGAAACTGGGCTGGATTAATCCCACACCGGAGAATATCGCTTCAGAATCCAAGAAGTTAGGCTGGATTGCCCCTCAATCTCTCGACTCTGAGGCCCGAAAAGCTGGATTCGTGAAAACAGAAAATGAAATAGCCGAAGCGGCTAAGTCATTCGGATACATCAAGTTGGACAAATCCGAGCTCGACACACGCGCACTGGCTGCTGGATACATTCATGAGAATCAGCTGGCCGCCGCAGCTGCTGAAGCCGGATTCGTGAATTCTGCGGACGTTGAATCTGTTGCTTTGCAGCGTGGAATGATTCCCTTGGCGGAATTGGAGCCGCGGGCGCGTCAAGCCGGGTTTGTTCTGCCCTTGACAGAAGCCCAGGTCAAAGAGAAGGCCAAAGCGTTAGGGTTTGTTTCGCAAGAGAAGCTGGAGAAAGCTTTGGAAGAACGAGATGCGAATGTGCGGTTGGTGAGCGAACGGGACGCCTTGCTGGAGAAGAAGGAGAAGTTGTTGGTGGAAAATGCCGATGTTTTAAGCTCCAATGAGTTGAAGTTGAAGGAGACTGTTAACCGTCTGAACGCTAATGAATTAAAACTGAAAGAGACGGTCGAAAGTCTCAAAGTGAAGGACTTGCAGTTGAATGAGAGAAGCAAAGAGTTGAGCGAGAAGAATGCGCAGTTGGGCCAGACATCATTGCAATTGAGGCAAACGCTGGAAAAATCTAAGGCTCAGGCTTCACAATTGGATAACATGAGTTTCCAATTGAATACAGCGAATTCGCAAGTCGAGACCTCGAATTCGAAACTCAGCAAAGCGAGCTCGCAAGTGGAGAAATCGAACTCGCAAGCAAACAACTCAAACTCACCGCTTGACAAAGCCAAAGTTCCTACTAAAACAACTGCCGCTGTAGCGCAGCAGAAACAATCGCCGCGACCAGTCACCCAGCAGGCCCAGCCTCCGGAAACTATTGATCTTTCCCATAAGTCTGTGGAACCTCGCACGCCGACAAAGCCTCGACCGATTGTTGGAGGCACGAGAAACATGCCACCGCCGAGCTTCAGAAGCTCAAGTTTCCAAACGCAAGCACAGACACAGACGCAGCCGCAAACCCAGACATACAGCCGTCGAAACTCGAGCCAGCTCGAAATGCCGCGTTCTACATCTACAAACAGCGTCAATCGCCAGAGACTTGATCTGGAATCGACACCAGTGCGCAAAGCGTTCCTTAGAGCTCTAGCAGCAGGAGAAGTGCACTCTCAAGCTGTAAATCGTTTGAGAGAAAGAGACGACAGCGCTAGCGAAGCCAGCTTGATGCAGAGGCACGTGTCGCCCACACTTTCGGAAACCAAGACGTTGAGTCCTTCAATTGCCTCAGTGGCCTTGGAAACCGAAGACGCGACACAGTTTGTAACTCAGGTCCTGATTGGCGAAGTTATTTACAAATACACGCGCCGCCAGCAACTGCACTTGCCCGGCGTTTCTTCGGGCAGACATGAGCGTTTCTTCTGGGTTTTACCCGACAAGCAGCTCATTTGCTGGCAAAAGGGGTCGCCAGTCGTGGGGCTTAGGAACCCGCGCCAGATGCGGTTTACAAATGTCGAGGAGGTCCGGGACTTCAATCCTTTGCCGGCTGGCATTTACCACCGCTCGCTGATTGTTTCTTCTGATGAACACTCGATCAAAATTACCTGTTCGAGCCGCAGACGCCATCAGATCTGGTACTCGGCGTTGAAATATCTTATTGCGAACAACAAGCAGTGGTAGCAGTTAGACTATTGATTCTTAATAAATACTTGACTCTCTGAACAATTCGTTTGCTAGCAAAGCCTCTGACTTGTGTTCAGAAACCTGGCGGCCGCCATTTGAAGAATAAAAACGCTTCTTTGGTCCAGGGTCCCGATTCGGCTGGTTGCGAGAGTGAAATTGCAGGATCGAGGCTGGCCTGAGTGTACATTCTTTGCGACGAGTTGGGCGAGTTTTGAGCACGGCTCAGCTCTGACAAGTTTTGCAATTTGGGGAGCTCTGCCTTCCCCAATGCTCCTTCTGAGAATTTGATTCCAGAAATCTCTTTCACTGGCGATCTAAACGGAGAAGAGACCAAAGCGCTGCTTTTACTCATAAAATCGCTTTCCACCTGTGCCTCGATATTTTCAGTGGTATACTGCGGTGACTTATCAGAATCCGCATCAATGGTCAAGTTTACGGCAGACTTGGATACCGTCTCAGGCTCAAAATCTGTTTCAGACTCTGTATCATACAGATCAACCGCTTTCCGTTTTATGCCAGTTGTTCGTTGCATCTCATGAACTTTCACGCATAAATCTGCCAGACTTGGCTCGCCGGGTCTAATCAAGTGGTTTGTAGAGTCGAATTGTAAATTAGGATCATGTCCTAAGTGGTCTGGATTCGCACGGTCCGTTAGGGAACTGATTGGAGTTGAGGCGTGAGCGGTTTCTTGCTGCACAGAAGCATCGCTTTTCGGCGCATAAACGGTCCGTGCCGGTATAATCGTATGCTTTACCATCTCAACAGGCATCTCAGCTGCGTGTGTTCTGTCAATTATGTTTCCGACCTGCAAAAACACTGATTCGACCTTACAATCCGCGTTTTCCAGTGGCATCTTACGGAGCCAAGATTTCACGATCAGGACACCATCTGAATTCTCCACAAAAACTTTTTTCGAAGTTTCATTGTACCTCAAAATCCCATCGTTCCAAGTTTTATGTTTACGCTGTTGCAAGCTGTACATTGCCTCGAATCGGTACTCCATGGCGCCATTGTTTAGTTATGGCAGACGCGACTTGAGTCAGCTAGGTAAAGTGATTTGGATTTTCAAAGCATTGGAAGCTTTAGATAGGTCGACCCTGCAAATACGCAGCCTCTGTTTGTAGAATTTAGGCACATAAAACATGATGGCAGGCCAAAAAGCAGCTGTTTTGTCGGCAGTTGGCCTAGCGCATTTCATGCATGAGGTCTCCGAACAAAAGGTTCCTTGACAAATATTTGGACTAAAAGATATAAAAATAAATTGATTCCAGCGTCCCACTCATAAATTTGGCGACTTGAAAGTATACGAGGGTGGCGACGAGCCTTCTGAACCAGCGAATTCGGGCTCTTCCAAAGACGTCATTTGGGGAGGCAACTGTGAACGTATCTGCGGACCATGTTGTAGTCTTTGTTGCGAATTTCGTCTTAAACTTGACCATCTTCTGATACGATTCATGACCGAATCGCGAGATCGTGACGGTAATTCATTGGCATGGAGCTCTGCTCTTCGTGATTCAAGCTGTAAAATTTCGATCTGACGCTGCAGTGAGCCCACATCCTCATTCTCGAAGCCGTGTTCGAGGTCCCGGGGACCGCTCTGTTTAGCTCTGTGGAGGCATCTTTCGAGTATAAAACATAGCAGAAGGCAGACCACGGCTAGCAGCACAAACACGTACCAGAAACGGGCGACCATATCGAAGAAACTCATTTCTTCCACGGACTTGCTGGTCTCTTCGCTCATCATAAATACACTGAAATATAGACGCAAAGGCCAGCGTAAAGACACACGAGGAGTCTACTGAGGGGTTATGCAGCCAATTCTATGAATCTAAGTGTACCTTCCCGATTAGGGCGTCTGTCTCATGCAGAGGCATGTGATCAACTGGAGTCTGATATAGACAACTGGATAATTTGCCTTCAGGAAGCAAATCATATCATGGTAGTGCACCATTAAAAACTAGTTCGACCACTCCACGGCCCAATTCAGCTCCTCGCCAGCTTTAAAAGGGACAACCTTGAGATCGCCCTGCTCGAAGACAGTAGCAACCTTGAATGGCTTCTTTACCAAAGTGACAGTGGCTGAATCAAGTTCGCTCTCAGAAACTTGGTAGAACTCACGGCCATGGTCAGATACAAAACCCTTCAAGTTGTCAAGCTTACCCGCCTTGTCAAATACTTCGGCCACATACGAAATGGCATGGGCCTGCGTGAACACTCCTGCAGCGGCACCACAGCCCTTGGCTTTAGCCTCAATTGGATGCGGAGCTGAGTCGGAGCCAAAAAAGAATTTGGGGTTGCCCGAAGTCGCGGCCTCGATCAAAGCACTGCGGTCCGAAGGAAGCTTGGCCACAGGCTTGCAGAAGTGGTGCGAGTTTCCACCCCACGAATCAATAGTGAGGTACAAGTGGTGGGCTGTGATAGTAGCAGAAACAGTCGGGCCGCATCGTTTCACGGCCTCGATGGCAGCCTGGGAGGTGCAGTGCTCCAAAACAATGCGAAGTTTGGGGAACTTCGAGTGGATCAGCTCAAGCGTAGGCAAGAACTTCTCTTCGGCGTTCAGCAGATGGATATCCTGGCCAGAAGGACATTCGCCGTGGAGATTGAGCACCATGTTCTGACGCTCCATCTCCGCAAAAGTGGGGAAAAACGGCTCGTAGCTATCGACACCGTGGTCCGAATTGGTGGTGACGCCGGCCGGATAGCACTTCACGCCGGTGATTCCGGCCTTTTTGGCGGCCACAACCACTTCCGGAGTAATTTCGGGACACAGGTATAGCGACATCAAAAATTTTGTGCGCGGCGACAGCGCTTCCAGGCTCGATTTGTACTCCAGAACTCGTTCAGGCTCAATCAACGGCGGCACGAGATTGGGCATCACAAAGCACACAGAAACACCGCCTTCGCGAACTGTCGGAGTAACAAGCTCTTTCATCGCGCCATCACGAAGATGCACATGGTAATCACCGGGGCGGCCGAGAAAAATAGACATTTATCGAAGCAGTTTGTAGCGATGAAGAGAGAAGATGCAGGTTAGTCAGGCTCAGGCCTTATCGTGGGGTAGATAGGCAGGCGTTTCTTGGTGCGGGCACTCGATTGTTTATCCGATATGTACACGTTCTATATGTATACGTTCTGTTACACACAAAACTTCGAATTTCTTACTCTCACGAGGCGACAGTTCGTAAAACAACCAGGATTCATGCGTGCAAAATTAGCCACCTCCTTAAAGTAGCACAACTTAACAAATCAAATCAAATCATTAATTGTAATCGTACGTAATTCAAGAAGTACTCCTTAAAAGCGGGACTCGAGCTCCTGGAGCAGGGTCTCAGTGTCCTTGGCGAAGTTGCGGATACCCTCACTGAGCTTCTCGATGGCCATGGCATCGTCAGCAAGCTCGAACAGGAACTTCGAGTGATTGTCGATGTACGAGACCTTCTCGATGTCCGAAGCCTTAGCAGACTCGGCATCCAAAATCTTGGGCACGTCATCGGTCGAGTTGTAGAGCTCCTCAAGAAGCTTGGGAGCAATGGTCAAGAAATCAACACCAGCCAGCGCCTTGATCTCGTCAACGTTGCGGAAAGACGCACCCATGACAATGGTCTTGTAGCCGAATTTCTTGTAGTAGTTGAAGATCGACTTGACGGACTTCACACCGGGGTCGGTCTCGCCGGTGTAGGTCTCGCCGGTCTTATTCTTGTACCAGTCGAGAATGCGGCCGACGAACGGCGAAATCAGAGTGGAGTTCGCCTCGGCAGCAGCCACGGCCTGCACAGGCGAAAACAGAAGAGTCATGTTCACGTGAATGCCGTGCTTGGCCTCGAGCTCGCGGGCGGCCTGGATGCCCTCCCAGGTCGAGGCAATCTTGATGAGAACACGTTCCTTCTCGATACCCTTCTGCTTGTAAAGATCGATGATCTTGAGAGCCTTGTCAATCGAGCCCTGGGTGTCGTAAGAAAGACGAGCATCAACTTCGGTGGAAACACGGCCAGGCACAATCTCGAGAATCTTCGAGCCAAACTCAACGAGCAGCTGATCGAGAGTCTCCTCAGCCAGCTCACGCTTGCTGCCAGAAGACTTCTGCTGCTTGACTGCCTCAACAGCGTCGTCAATGAGCTTGGAGTACTCCTCCTTCTTGGAAGCAGCCAGAATCAACGAAGGGTTGGTGGTGGCATCCTGAGGCTTATACTTAGCAATGGTCTCGAACTCACCAGTATCGGTGACAATGATGGTTCCGGACTCTTTGAGCAGATCTAGCGACGACTTGGACATTGTGTTAGTTAGGATGGATGAAAGTCAGTTGGGGCGAGAGGTCTGGGGCTTATATATTGTCATATACGTGGGACCCACGTTTCCCCAATCACAGTTGAACCCTGCTGCATTGCATCCAGACGCTTGCGTCAGACCTGGGCTAGGGCCCGCAAGCTTCCACAAGTTTCTGGAGGGTTTAGGGGCGAAGACTTCTCGAAATTTTAATTATTAGAGTTATTAGGAATGGAGGCTCTGATATTAGTACGTCTTTGAAGCACAGCCATCCCTGAAGAGCCCGGACTGCCGTCTCGTTGACACAATTGTTGGTGTCCTGAATACCGACGTTGGGACCTGGCTCCGAAGCCGGTGGGAAAGCGGCTGCGTAATTTCCTTAGGAATTCTGAGGGAGTGGCGAAATTATCTTGAGCTTCTGTGAAACGTCTAGATCTAGGTCTAGGGAGGGAAGCTCTGTCGTGAGATTTCATAGCTTGTGTCTAGAACTAGCTATATGGGAATTTGACTGGATAGGGCCTCGATAGAAGCTAGCAACCAGCTGGAAGTCAGCTCCGGTACTCACGCCCGAGCCAATTTGAGGCACATAGTCTTGGAGCATTTTTGCTCGTTGGTCTGTCAACTTTTCTTATCATTTTCTGTTCTTCGTTTAGCACGAAGCGTCTTCAAACCGGCATCTGGATCCAGCCCATCTGCAGCCTAACCCTGAACAGCAAGTCGGCCAGAAAGCAATGAGCAGGCGGAAACAATTGTGATTGTGATTGTAACTGTTTGCCTCACAATGCCGAAAGTAAATGTTTCCACGGGCACAAAGTATGAAGGCCCACAGACCTCGGTGGACATAAACTCAGAGTCCCCGGTCAAATTGGAGTCGGATCTAGCGACAATTGAGTTGGTAGTTCGCGTGCAGAGTCCTTCCGGGGAAAAGTCGCCCTATTTCCAGTCTGAGCAGCACCATAAAGACACTTTTTCTATCCAATTTGCTGTTAAGTTCAAGAAAGAAGTAGCTGGTGATAAGCTTTTGTGGGGTAACGACTTCGACAAACCAATTCGGGATATCCTTCCCTGGGGGTTTTCCGCCGCATTCAAGGCATTCAAAATGACCATTGATCCCTCGGTCGAGGGGGATGTTTACGCAGACAAACCGTATCTCTATGGCCCAGCACTAACTTCCGTCAATTACATTGCAACAGAAGACGAAGATCAATCGTTTCACGTACCAGTTGAAGAAAACCTCACCAAAGAGCCTGCAAATAAACGTAAACATACGTTTCTAGACCAGTCGCGACGAGCCGATTTTGTTTTCGAGAATAACAAGCGCTATGTGTTTGACTTTTGCACGCCTTATCTGGAAATGAGCGAGAAGTTGGCCGTAAAGTTGCCGGGCTTCACCTTCGATGTGGGGAAGTACGCCAAACAAACATCTTTGCGTTATGTCCTGAAGGCTGGCGACGACCTGATTTTTTGCGTAGTATTCGAAGCCGAAGATTGAACTGTGCAGATTTTAAATTTAAAAATTGAAGACTAAATACGCGGAGAAATAAGTCACGCGGCTACTGCGACGAGGGCCCTCCTGCTACTACCACTACTACAGCTGCGTTTGGCTGAAGCCTTTGTGGAGCTGACTGAGTTAATCCAGGATTCTCGGGACTCATCATAGTCACGTGATACTGCACACGATCCTCACCACGTGATCTATTTTTGGTCCCGAAATAGGTGGTCGGGGTGGGCGAACGCGTGAGTGGCGCAATGTCACAAAGTTTTTTCGCTGCGCAGTTTAGAAGGAATTAGACAGTATTTTCGGACAATGTTTTCTGAGAGACTCTATATAAGACCCATAAAACAATATTCATACTTTCAAAAAAGTTTTCGTGTTCCAGTTAGTTCTTAAAGACAACTCGAGCGCTCACCTTGCGGTGCCGTAAATGCCCGTGACTCACCTGGCAATTTTCACGCAGCTCGCGAAATGCGGCGATGGAATCATTACCAGCGTTAAAATAATGTGAACTGTGACTCAAAGATATTTATACAACTGGAACATGATATCGTTTTTCTATAACCGTGTTTTTCAAGCTCCTCGAAGCATAAGAAGATATTTCGGGTCCAGTGAAAGCTAGAGTCACCTCATGCAGGTGTCTGCAAAATGTGCATACGCTAGAGATATTCCCTGTCAGTAAACACGATTCAAAAGTGGTACCAGTGCACAATATTTTTTATGAACACTCTATCACAGCTACTTAGAATCATTGGTTCAAAAAACAAAGCGTTGGAACATCTATTCTGCGAAAACACCACAATGCACCACAAGGCATGCGAGATCCGGCGAAAATTCGCAGGACCCTTGCCTTAGGAAAAAGTGCAACCTCAGGTATATAAACGCAAGCCTCTCCACACTTAGACTACAACCAGAACCTCACATTCAAATGTTCGCTCACAACACCACCTACGTTCCTACCAAAGATACTTCCAACCTCAAGCCCACCTCTTCAACCTCCTCCATGAAATCAGTTAAGAAGGGTGCTAAGAAGACTCTCCACGTTCTTGAGAGCATTCTGTTCGGAACTCTGTAAAGTTCTTCCTCTACCTTTGAAGACCGCTGAGTCTTATTCACCGTTGAACTATCGTTCCTTCACACCTAATGCCGCGTTGGCCTCACTTAATTATGTAGTTAATGGTTATTTATTTCCCCTTCATGCAAAACTCAATCCGCACATGGCGCTGGCCAACATTTGGTTTCACCGGATTATTCCGGTTCCGCGCTTGGAAATTCTCAAATACTATTAGAGAGTTGTCAAGAACTACCATCGGCGGCCATATCTAGTAGAAACCAAGGCTTCCCGTCCGATCAGCCCTATTTAAGCTACTGAGAGCATTACCAAGTATTGCGGTGGGAGACCACGCGAGAACAGAATGTGCTGCCGATTCTTTATTTTTTCAACTCTGCGTCGAAAAGTGACTCAAATGTACGATACTCAACAACAGACGCGAACTCAAGGCGGACTGGCTCAACAGTAAAGCCAAGGCCTGCTTGTTCCTCAGCGCATCAGCTTCAGATTTTTTTTTCAATAAACTTGCGTTCCGTTGCGATTGTTTCTAAACATGCGGGAAAGCACAAAACTGCTCTGAATTTGTAAATTTCTCAGATCGACTCCGGACTCTTGCGGGAGTTTCAAGTTACTTCGCTACGTCACACTCATTAATCATGTTTGACGATTTGAAACACGAGTTGTCTCCGCGATGTTAGTAGCTCTTTTAGTGGTACATTTTATTCAAAAACTTGCAAAAGTTTAATTGTTTCGCAAAAAAAAAAGAAGCCGCACTGCGGGCTAACTTCCGGCAGTCAGCCTGCATTTACCGAGAAGCCGAACTTCTTCCGAAAGAGGTTTATTTTCATGAAGAGTCGTGTGAGGAGGCGTCTATGTCTAAGCTTACCTGCCAAGATACTCATTCTTGGGTACGGCTGAAGATTTGCAGGGGATGATATCAGCGTAGCGATAAAAAAACTCTCTATAGAAGGTAAGCAAGGTATATTAATCTCACTTGATATTCTAGTACATGTCTGTGTCGTTCGCGTCCGTGATTATACGCGAAATTTGTTGATCAGCTCGATATCTGCCAAGAGAGTTTTGTTCTGCGGCCTCTATCCTCCCCCGCCCAGTCTGAGCAGATCTAGATTTGAGGTGTTTTTTGAGTGGCTAATCCAGATCTGCATGGCCTCGAGGGTTAGGCGCAATTTTTCACCATCTTGGACAAATTTTGGACACAAGTATTTCGAACTAATAGAGAAAGTCACAATTTATAGAGCTTTTTCTATTCGGAAACCTGATCTTAGCGAATTCCTGGAGTCTTTGGTGATCGCTCCGGACGGCCGAATCTGTACCCATGCGCAAATCCCAGGGCAAGGCTTCGGATAGAGCCGCCTGAGACCTCGCCCTGAGTATGCGTCTACAGCTTGACACTCCTTAAAAGCGCACTATCTCGCACTTGTCGATCGCTCGGATCTCGTCGTCGAGTTGACAGCTGTTGTCTTTACTTATTGTAATCTGAAGTTCTTGACATGGTTTCCAATCCCGTATTTGGTCTGAACAGCTCCCGCAGCGAACCTAGTGATTCCCACTCGCGAAACAACAAGCTTTCTCCATCCTCATCCCAGTCTTCGTCGATTCGCACCAATGCATCGAGTCAAGATGTCACAAGCAACTCTAACAAGCGACGAAATCGGCCTGTTCAGGAAATTTTCGACCGAATCATCATGCCTTTGTGGTAGATTGGTCGGGGCAGTATTTCAAAGTTGAGACTGATGCCCAGAATTACAGTGTGCTTCTCCGGCAAAATGGTATTTATTGAATGATTTATTTAAACAGTTGCAACACGCAATGGAGAGAGGCAGAAATAATGATCTGGAACAAATCCTTAGAGTGAACAGCACTAAGAAACGATAGTTATCCTGGCGTTCGCAGAATAACACATCAACCAGCGGGCTCAACCTGGAGAAAGCGTGCACGAAAAAATTATGTAAGAGACGCCGTCCGTTCTCCAGTGCAACTATTCGCCAGTCATACTTCCGAGTTGGGACTGGGACTTAAGCGAGGGGCCCGGATGGGCATTGTCGGACGCGAGGTGATTTTCATGGCTCATACTGCCAAATATGTTCAACGCTGCGAGATTTTTATTTGAGCGTGTATGTATATGTAGAATGGATATACTTCACTATTCTAACCCTATCAGTCACCGGGGCCCGCGCGCCAAATTACCTGGAGCTCAGAGGAGCCGGGTGCAAATCCCTTTCCGAAGATTACCGAAAGCTTTTTGGCATGGTGAAGAAGCTATATACTTATAATGAGTTACATCCAAAGCTGAATGATTTTTGTGTCATGCTCCCAGGTGCTCAGATTAACTCGAACTTTCTCATATGCTGCTCACCTTGACCCTTGCGACAGTATTAGTCGACACTCATAGATGGCTCAGCCGAAGGACCGCTTACATAACACACCCGAAAGTCCCGTCGAGAAGCAACCGCAAGAAAAATTGACAGGCCATCTGCCTGACGTCGCCCCTAAGTGACATAGATAGCGAAACTTACTCAATGAAGCGCCCATTAGCAAAAGTACGGCTGAGATGCGGTATGCGACGTGTCAAATTGGCCTCAGTTAATGTAGCATTATTCCATTCAAATATAATTCATTCCAGTCTAAAAGGTCGGAAATGTTTTTCCAAAGAAAATCGCGCTAGTCGAGCAGCACTAGGCCGGAAGATTAGTGCCTCCGAAACAACCTTTTTTTCCGCCGAGCCTCAATGTGGTTCGCCACTGTAGCACGCTCTGCGCGGTTCAGGCTTTCTATACGCAATTGTCGGCGATACCTGCACTTAGGGACATAGGGTTAGGAGCCAATGCTCCCCATATATAGGCAACAGAAAAACCGAGTTTGTTCTATAACTCAAGTCAAAACACAGAAAAATGCACGCTGCCTACGCACTCACTGTCCCCAATCGCAATATGTCCGCCGAAACTGAAGCTGTTCTTGCTCCGGTCATGTCTCCACGATGGCAGAACAGCCTAAAGTCTTCCTGCTCCAACTCTTCGAGCACCACGGGAGGTGCTCCTCGCAAGGAGAGCAGATTCACCAAGTTCAAGAACCTTTTTAAATAAGCGGGTTGATTTCTAACTGATCCAGGTCCGGGAATTGAAGCTCCTTTGCACTATGTTCTAATAGAAGCAGTGGCTTTGGGCCAAGTTGAGACCCTCCTTGAAGACCAAGTATTTATTGTTCATAAACTTATGCATTTCACGATTCGAAGCATTTCTAAAAATCACTACAGACTCTCGTTGACACTAGGCTGATCTCTCAAATGGATACTACCAAGTCTCGGAATTTCTAGTTGAGTGAATTTTTCTGAAATTTATTCCGCCAGCATATTCTCGCCTTGAGCGCATTGGAACGCACCATCTCAGGCACGTGACTTCTCGAGGATTCTAGAGGTTTCCGATTAAGTGTACATAGAAATATATTACTCTCCCGGTGACTGCACGCGAGTGAATTGTTGGACCTTAAGCAAATATGGATAAACTCTTGCACTGGTCGATCAACGCTGCTCAGAATCCTTCAAATGCAGGTCAGCCTGATCCTGAATTACTTGCACAGCTTTTTGGTGGCGTGGACCCTCTGGCTGGTATGAAAGCTAGTCTTCAAACGGCTGTCGAGAGCCAGGACCATTCGGAAAGATTGGAAGCTTTGGACAATTTCATGGAACTTGTGGAAGATACAGACAATGCCAACAATATAGGAAAGTTATGGGAGCCCTTGCTGTATCTCACGAACGATTCTAGCCCCGAGATCAGATCTTTAGCGTTCTCTTCTATTACTGCAGCCGTTCAGAATAACGACAAGGCCCAGTCAGATCTTGTTTCAACTCAATCGGGGGTTCCCAGAATCATGAATCATGTTGACGACAGTAATGTTGACACTGCAGCAAAGGCAATTGCGGCTCTTTCCAGTGCTTTGGGCCATTGTCCGCGGGCTTATGAGCAGTTCGTAGCCAACGAAGGCTGGCAAGGCATTGAGTATGTATTTCTCAACGAGCACATTGAGAATCAACAGCTGAACAAAAAGCAGCAGAAGTTGGTGGGGCTTGTGCATAACCTTGTTTTATTGAACGAGCATGAACCTTCTGTATTCAGTGTTTTGGAAAGGCTCTCGATTTTACCTGTTCTGGAGCAATGGCACAAATTCGGTCCCAGCCAAGAGAGAATACAGGATATTTTCGAGTATTTGAAGGACAATAACTACGGAACTCCATTCCTGAGAAGATAGCTTTTGCTAAAATGTATATAAATTGACTAGAATTCAATTGTCGCGCCTACCCCAGTATTATCACTTATCACCGTGACATCTAACATGATACTTCACTCCATCATTACCTAATCATACATATCAGGTTTACGCGAACATTTATCGCTAAGCTAAGATAATTTCGTATCTTCAGCAAGCCAAAAGTTTCATAAGAAATGGCCGACGAACTGGATGTGGCCAGCATTATGGCACAGCTGGAGGCCGCAGCTCCTCCAGAGAATATTTCACGAGATGTCACCCAGTCTCCGCAGCGACAAGGTTCCGTGGAGCCGTCTAGCGAGGCCCAACCATCAGAGTCAGCGCTGCGTGTCCCGGTGCAAAACCCGCTTCAGGGCTCGTTTGCAAACTCAATGCATAATTCTTTGCAGAGCTCTTTGCAGAGCTCTCAACAAAGCTCTCATTTGGGCTCGCCTAGATCCCCAGCTGGCTCGCGAACAGGCCAAGACGCGCATAACAGCAACGACACGGGAATCAACCAGTCGCTGCTCGAGCAGCTTTCAGCGGCTATCAACAGCCAGCCTGAGCCTCAAAATAGTATTTTGAATCCGCTTCCGAGTTCCTCTTCGTCAAACCAGATAAACACGCAAGGCGCGGGTGGGTTTGACGATCAAATGCTGATCGACTCGTTGCGAACAATAATTTCCGGAGACGAACGGCGCCGGAACCAACCACTTCCCGGCACTCAGCCCGTGCAAAACAACCTGTTTTTCAATCAGAACCAATTCCAATTGCCTTCAGCACTAGACGGTCCGGCCGACGATGCCACACTTCAGGCCGTTCAATCAGTTTTGCAGGAATTAGGTAGTGGCTGGGGTGACGACGGAACGCTTGGCGGGCGCCTTTCGCGGGCTAAACGGTCGCGGAACTTGAGTTTGACCGACGAAGACAGAGATCGTATCCGTGAGGACAATCGTAACCGGAAAAAGCGCTGGAGAGACGTGAACCAGACGCGAAACAAGGATAACGATCTTCGCGGCCGCATTCATCGGCGGGCCAATGCCATGTTTGGACCCCAGGACACAAAAGTCAAGCTTGATTGGATCGAGGAAGAGTTTCAGAAGCGCAAGGAGAAACGTTTGATCAGAGAAGGCACCGAGCGGCCACGCGAATTCCCCATTCTGGGCATCGATGCGCGCACGCTGGCTAGTGATCAGCTCTCCGACTTATTTCGCGAGTCAAACTCAATTTTGCGGCCTTCCAAGCCGTTCACAGCTGGACTTGTGCCAGACCACCTTGTAGCCCAGCCCATGGTGCCCATGCCCTCGCGGCCGACGTATATTCGCGATTTCAAGCGACCGCTTGCTGCTGAGAAAAAACGCGTTCTGCCGAGTAGTTCTGTGGCGTACGGGTTTCCTCCGATGTTGACGGAATTTATGGGTAAGTACCAGTCCAATGTTGCCAAAATTGAGGAAGTTTGAGCTGCGTGGGAATATCTAGGTGCTATCGCGAGATGTGCAGCGTCTGTCTCCACGTTATGGCTTAAGAGAAGGAGCACAAGAAAGCTTCGTATTTATTTTTCTATATTTTTATTGGCATAGTTATTTTGCTCCCCATCTATCTACTTAAATAAACCTGCAGCGGGCGCCGAATCTGGGTGTTGACAGGACTGAAATAGGACGTACTTTGTCTGGTAGGGCCTAGAGTGTGGCAGTTCCAAACCTGATCACATACTTGGTCAAGTCTTTGCTAGTGCGAGCATGCGCCATTATAATTGAAGCGCCAATAAGCACATCACCGAACGCCTGTGTCCGTTACCTCCGGAACGCTTCAACTCTACTAAGCCTCAGATGTACCTTGCCTCGAGTTCATGACTGCTGGCATAAAACCAAGCAAAAAGCTAAGATCACGGCACCAACTACCCAAGAATCACTTTCCTCACTTCATGTACAGCATTCGTTCTTAGCACCTTCTACTCCTGGCCCTCCTGCATCTCCTCATCTTCGCTATCTGGGAACTCATAGCTGGCAATTTCCTGCAGCTGTTCCAAAATTTTCTCATCTTCGCGACTCAGCTCATTCAGCTTGCCTACAGCTGGCGATTGGAGCCAGTACAGGTGGCGTTTTCCCGAAGAAAGAAAAGTGAGCGCCAAAACACGGCCTGTTGTGCATTCAGGCAAGAATTCAAAGTGCGCATCTCCCGGAGGAAGCATCAGCTCTTGAGATTCGCCCTGGTAATGCGTAGAAGGCCCGCGGTGGCACCATTCGAACGTTGGCATACCCTGTTCTGAAGGGTCATCGCCCGGGCACCAGGCCGTAATTTTGCCCTGGCCTCTAAGAGGTGTAGCAATGCGCGATTCTTCATCGTATTTCACACGTCCGGCAAGAAAAGTCACCTGCATTGATTCGTTTTGTTAGAAGAGTCAAGTGCGAAGCGAGAATTAAGCAGGACGGAGTTTGGAAAGTAGTTGGCCCACTTAGTTATGGAAGCATGAGTAGAGGGGCCGCCGCTAGGTATCTCAACGCCCTAGCCCTGGACGTTAACCTCATTATCCAGTTTCCAAAATTCACTATTACAATCGGTTCTCCGGCAGATCTGGGCAAAGTACGACCCGAAGTCACAAGCAGGCAATTAAATCATGTTTGATACGCGCGGGTTAGCTGTGGCTGAAGAAATCGCCGGTCTCCTCAAAGAGATGAAGGCCACAGTTGCAGTGAGCGAAGCAGCCTGTGGAGGCTTGATTTCAGCATATCTCGTCGCGGTGCCCGGTGCTAGCGCGTTTTTTGTCGGCAGCACAACCGCTTACACTCTAAAATCACGGCTCAGTTTAAGCGGCTGGTCCAAGAAGGACGTCAACACTTATACCGGCCCTTCAGCAGCCGTAGCCGAGCGTCTCGCTCGCAATTTGAAGGTCGAATTGGGCGCCACTTACAGTCTTGCAGAGACCGGGTGGGCTGGTCCCATTGCTGAGCCTGTCGAGGATGTCGGCCGAGTGTGGATCAGCTGTTTGGGGCCAAAGACGCCGATAAACTCCAGTTACCATGTGAAGTACGACCGGCATCGCAATATGGCTGAGTTTGCCCTACTAGCGCTAGAGCTGTTGCGAGACACACTGAGGGCAGATCTCGCGTCGGAAACGGCTCAATGAGGCCTGAAAATATTTTCTCTTATGATTTCATGCCAAATTCTTGCTATGTACATATTTAATCACTTCCCTGATGATCTCACCCCCCACAACTCGTCATGCAGGGCCGGATGTCACATTTTGGACCCACCCACTATAAAAGCAGGAGACCCACCCCACTGGGATGCTTCCCCTGTTACTTTGTACTTGATTGAAGTGCTGCATGCAATGACCGACGCAGCTCATACGATTCCATTGAATGAAATCAGCTTTGGAACGGCCCGACGGCTGAACAACTTGTGGCTCACACGTAGCTCGACAGATGGCCAGTTTATGTTCGGATATGTCTTCAATATCACATCATTGAGCCTGGATCCTCAACTACTTAAAATCAATTCGAGAGAGTTCAAGCCGCAAACACTGCCAGAGTTTGAGTTCGAGTGTCGCAACGACCCGCTCAGGCTGGCGCTCTGCAATTTGTGGCTGAACGTTCTCAGAGATGAAGCCTTCGTGATCAGAGCGTGCGAGAGAATTCTCTATTGGATGCGTCAAGATGCCCTGGAAAATGCCTTAGCCGGCCTCGAGTACGCTTTTTCCAAACTCAATTTGGTCTACAACTTGCAAACGGAGCGGCAGGAATTTAATACAACGGCCGAAATTGTGGAGTTCATCCGCAAGAGCAAAGTCAAATACTCTGAAGCAGCAGATCTCATACCTGAGACAGAAACTGAATCAGAGGACAGAGCGACCAAATCGATCCCGCGTACGACCTCGATCTCCGAAATGGTGCTTTTGAAGCCCCTCAAACGGCTTTCCACATCCCGAGACAAAGATATCACAGAGCAGATAAAAGAGCTACCACCCCCTCCACCGATTTCTGTTTCAATTGCAGGCTCAGATCAAACTGTTTTGAGCCAGGAGATCTTGAGAATTCCCTCTCCGTCAACTCTGACTCTGCATTCGATTGCAGAAACCCAATCATGCACAAGTTTTCCGTCTTCAGCATCAACTTCCGCGTCTATCAAGTCCCGCAAAACTTTGAATCCAGAGCGAAGTCCCAAAGATTCTAGCTGCAATGTTCCTCTCAAACCTTTAACGATCAAATTTAATATTCTTGAATTGGGCGAACGCGTTCAGCGCGAACAGTGGGTAGTAACCATGCATTTGCGGTCATCTGAGGGCCCACTAACTCCCAGGCTGCAGCGAGTATTAAATCCGCATAATGAAGAAGGAAGTTTGAGCTTCACGTTTCACTGGATTCCAAGAACCGCGGAAAAACTCTTCGTCGTAATGGGATTTGATAAAGATACGGAAACCGGTCTGGTTCCAGTGGGTTTGGGAGTTTCGCGGCTGAATTTACCGGCAAAAGCTCATATTTCCGAGTGTTTTTGGACCACTGAAAAGTCAAGTCCGATTGTGACTTCTCTAAAATTTCCGGTTTGTCAGGCTAAAGCAGTGGATAAAGGCGGCTGGGGTGTTCTTGAAGACAAACTAGTTTCTGGAGGTGCGACGCCGAAGTTGGCAGCAGATCTAAAAAGGATTTGTCTCAGGGCTGAACTTACAGACTGCTCGCCTCGTGGACCATTTGCAAGCAATGATGCATACTCGTACTATCTCGACTCGTTTAACCCTCAGAGCTGCATAAGTCTTCAGCTCGAAACATTTTCGTCAACCAAACACGAAAATCTCAGCAAGTACTGGATTAAGGCTGAGCAAAATGGCAGATCCGTTTCTTCACGAGCTTTCAGTTATGGTCGAATACTCAATTGCGAAGTACAACTTCCGCCTAAACCCACAGACGTGAGGTTTGTGTTGTACAAGGGCATATCAGTTATAGCCACGCAAACGGTTCAAATCCAGCCCATTTCGTCTGGGTTTACCACCTTAGAGTTCAGTTCTTGCCGAGTATCTGGCGTGTATTTACGTTACTCTGTCACTTATTACGGTTACTCGTTCCCGTCTGAAAATTCTTCAGGGCACGTAACCTCCGAGCAGAGGAGTCACCCCAAACAGTTCAGACAATGCTTGAGCGAAGCTTTACACAAAATTTCCAAAAATATTCCAAACTCTTTCATGGGCCTCTCTGAGCTTCTAGAGTTGAACAAGTCGTGCGGTGAATATTTGTTCGGATTCTGGCTCGATCTACACAGCGATAGAGCTCTGGAAAGCGTGCTAGGTGCGACGCTTCTGCGAGAATTCGCGTCTTGTGTAGACTCACAATGGCTGAAGCCAGATATGGTGAGCTCTTTATTCGAATTCGTGTGCTGTGTGATTGAGCTTTGCGAGATCGTGACTTACCAGGTTGACTACATTGAAAGTCTCGAGCTTCTGGCAAAAAAACTGGATGCAATGTGCTACGCCTCCCACGCTAATTTGCCACCATTTCTAGACCGACTTGAGCTTCTTGTGATTAATTTGTCGAGCCATGTGCCGTGCGAGACTTTGGATGCGTTTATAAGAGCAGTTGTAGGGAGCCTAGGTGAATGCCAGGATGCTAATATCGCCCCACATGCCCTATACTTTTTCGCTCGGCTTATCGAGTCCCAACATTCTAGACGTCCAAGGCTCATGAATAAACTTTTTTCTGGTAGCAAGGCGATTTGGCACGCGGACGACATCAATTCTCTCCGCGGTTTAGCTACATTTATCACCGTGGGCTCGAATTTTGAGCGGCTCCCAGTCGGGTTTGTAGTTTTACTCGCGAGTCGACTGGATAATGATATTGATGAGCCTTTTGAAAGCGATATACTTCGAAAGCATCCCGCGATACATCAAGACCATTCCGCGCTCAGAGCCGAGCTGCTGATTGCTTTGCATACCCTAATGAAAGACGACCCGACCCCCTACGAGCATCCATATTCTGCTGAAGTCGTAATAAGTTGTGTTGAAATTTTGCTGAGAGACAAGACGGTGTATAGACAATTGGCTTACAATGTGGCGGCCCGTTTGCTGTTGCATATCGTGCCGCTTTTGAACGCTCCTGAAAAAACGAATGATATCGAAGAGCCACTGAAAAGATGGCTTGTGGCGGCTGCATCCGTTTGTGCCAATGGCCTTCCTCACGACGAAGTTCTGAAAGATACCGCCTACGCTCTTCAGATGGTGTTTGCAACATTGCGGTCGAGCCAGAGACTCATTGCCTGCCACCTGGATTTCCGAATGGCTTTAGTGAGGGCCGCGTTGCTTGGCCAGGACGAAGTGCGATCGGTTGTCTGCTGTATTATCAAAGAGATACGAACAATTAGAGGTGCTGAAAAGAAAGATGAATGGCTCAGAGAGCTCGTGCTTATGCTAGATGCCACAATTCAAACGAGTCATAACCTACTCACTGCACGCGCTATCCAAGACTTTGCCAACTGTTTTGAAATACCGAAACTGACAAAGTACGTGCACTTGGCGTACGAATTCTATTCACAAGGATGTAGAGTGGCGTTTGGTCTTCTGTCACGGATGTTCGCTGAGCTTGAGCTCGAGTCGTTAGCAGTCGCGTACATTTCTGCTCTCGAACGCAACCGCCAAATTTCGCCACGACTCAAAGGCCTGGCTAAACTAGAACTTTCAAATTTTTATAGGTGGGATTGCCACTTGACAGTTGCAGAGGCCGCAGACCTGCCGCTACCAGCACAATTGGGATACCAGCGTAAAAGATGTTTGCTAGAACTCGCTCACGACCATTTCATACACTCCTCAAACTATACGCTGGCGGTAAGAGCTTTAAGTAGCCTGCTGGAGGAACCTGAGCTCAGTGCCGAGAGACATGCTGAGTTGCACACAAGTTTGGCTAAAGCTTACCGGCTAATGAGTCAAAACCCAGCAGCCATGCCATTCTATTACCTGGTAAAGTATCCACTTGACACAGGGTTTGGCATTCTTTCGGGCCGCAATTTCGTCTATGAGGCGCCTCCTAGCGTGAGGTTGGGTGAGATGAAGCAGTTTCTTGTGGCAAACTATGGAGCCAAGGCTCGCACTCTAAGTGTGCATTCTGTGAACGCTGTTGAGCAAAAAAGCTTGGGCGAATGGGCCACTGAACTGATGATGCCACCAAAGCCGCTGCCAGTCCATCATTTGGCATTTTGCAGCGTCTCGAGATTCGTTTCGCACACTCCACTAACCGACTCGCGAAATTTGGAAGACTTGAAAGTGTTGCAAGTTCTCTACACCTCGAAATCGTCTTTGGCGTTCTTGCCGAATTTAGCTGGAGCTTTGGAGGTTGAAGAGCATAGCACTGTTCTCGATGCGATTTTGAGTGCTCGCCGGGAACTTACGAGGAAATTGCAGCTTCTCAAAGTAGTTACTCGCGCATGTTCGCTCGAGCCAAACGATCGAAACTTGCAATTGCAGCTGGAAATACAGCTTTCGGGGCTGGTGGCTGCTCCCGTAAATGGTGGAGTCAAGGAGTATGCGGCTCTGATTCCACGCTCTGCGAAATTACGCAATGTCTATCGCCAGCTACAGTCTGAAATCGAGCACGCTCTGGCTATTTTCAGCGGGTTTGCCTCTGAGCGAGGCCAGTCGCTTCAAGCCTTGTTCGATGCTAATTTCGATTTGGGCATTTAATAGGTCCAAACTGAACTAGTGAAAGAATGAGATCCAGTGTGGAAGGGCGTGGTTTATCACCCGAATGTACAAGGGACACTCTGCTAAAATCGTATTTAAGATAGCGAATCTACGGGCGTATATCTTCTGCTTTGTTTCCTTCCAGGCCGTATTTGTAGTGAAGACTCGAACAGTTCTGGACATCTCTTTGATTGGCAGTAAGTGATTGGCAGCAATTGACTCAACTAGCAAATCAACTAAAGTCGGCCATCAAAACAATATTCCTGGCTGAAATTAGAATCTGAGATCAAGTCTGCTTAATTTTCCATTCAGAACCAATTCGTCCTCTGCTCCTAAAGTCCCCGACCCGTACCCACCCGCATTGTCCCAATCCCCGACCATGTTCGATTTGATCAGTCTCGAGGCTCCGTCCTTCCTTACATCATGCTTCGCTCGTCAGTTTTCCGTTCTGTAGCCCAGGCCGCCCGTCCCTCGCTCGCTGCCCGCATGCCCCTGGCTATGCCGCTTGCTGTGCGTTTCCAGAGCACTTTGCCCCGCGACGCCATCGAATCCCGCGTCATCAATGTCCTTGCCACTCAGACCAAGAAGCAGGACGTCACCAATACCACAACCTTTGAGCAGCTTGGCCTCGATTCCCTCGATGTTGTTGAGACTCTTGTCGCTGTTGAGGAGGAGTTTGGTATCGAGATTCCCGATGCCGATGTTGAGAAGATCCACTCGGTCAAGGACACCATTGAGTACATTGCTGCTCAGTCTGAAGCCCGTTAAGCCGAACATGCGTTCTCGCCCGCGACGGCAAAATATATTGAAAAGTACATAATCAACTCTCAAAACTTCTAGTGCTCGCTCCCAAATGGCCGCTAGAGCGAAAAAAAAAACTAGTACGCTTCCACTATAGACTTGGAAGCTAATCTTTCAAACTACTTTCACTTCTCGCAGCCAGCCGATTAGTCATAGCACACTATGGTAAGGTTCCCGAGTCCCTCACCTACACTAATAATGGACCCTGAGCAGGCAGAGGCAAATGATGATTCCAGCCCAAACACTTTAGATTCTGTCCAGCGGCCAACTAAGATAGTTGAAAGCGATGTGCAGCTTCCAGCAGACTCGGATCTGCTCGATGATTTTGATGAGACCAGCGAAGATCTGGACTTAACGCACCTCAAGATCAGGTCACTTAAAGCTTTGGGGCTCGAGCGATTCCCCAAAATTAAAAGCGCTTGTTTCCGTCAGAACCTGATAGTGTCTATGAAAGGGCTTGAAACATTGCCGAAAGATCTGGAACAGCTTGATTTATACGATAACCGTCTCGAACACATGGACAGACGCCTCGAAGAGTTTACTGAGAAAATGACGTCTTTGGATTTGAGTTTCAACAACTTCAGGCACATCAAACATCTAGATAATCTGTCGGGTCTGACTGATATTTTTTTGTGCCAAAATAGCATCTCAAGAATCGAAAACATCGCACATATGACCAATCTTCGCAATCTCGAGCTGGGTGCTAATAAAATCAAAGAGATCAAAGGCCTCGAGACATTGGTGAACTTGGAGGAGCTTTGGCTGGCAAAGAACCGAATCACCAAACTCGAAGGCTTGGAAAAGCTTCAGAAACTGCGAGTACTCTCTATCCAGTCGAACAGAATTCCTAAAATAGAGGGCCTCGACCAATTGGAGAATCTCGAGGAGTTGTACATTTCGCACAATTGTATCGAATCCATCAGTGGCCTGGAATTTAACACCCGTTTAACCACTCTGGACATTTCCAACAACAAAATTAAAACGCTTGAGAATCTCAAGCATCTAGATGACTTGGAGGAGCTGTGGGCCTCTGGAAATTTGCTCGATTCTTTCGCCAATGTTGAAAGCGAATTGAAAGGCTTGAAGAAATTGCACACTATCTACTTCGAGTATAACCCTCTGCAGAAGAACTCGGGCCCGACATATCGGAACAAAGTCAAATTATGTTTCGAGGCAAATCTTAAGCAATTGGACGCGACTCCTTTGAGGTGATAGTGCGTCGGAATTTTGATCAGCCGTTTCGAGTTTTCGTACTGGGTATTCCTTGTCTGAACTTGAGTTGTGTGGTCCATGACAGACACCTCATGGTAAACACTTCATGGCAAACACTTCATGGCAAACACTTCATATGGATGGCAGTGTAATCAAATCGGAACATTCGAAGGCTCTATAGTAACGATATTTATCTTGATATTATTTTAGATCAGACCTCCGGCTCAGTTACGATCTCGGCAGTTTCGGCAACTACCTGCTTCTCCAGGGTATGTTCCTCAACATAAGTAAACGCTATGGTCGCGGAAACAGCCAAAATGAAACAAAAAGCCAGAGTCCAGATGCTAGCAACACGATAAGAGTCGATAATAGGCTGGATGAAGCGTTCGGGCTGCTCCCGAATGGCCTCGACCGACTTCAGAACTCTTCTGATTACCTTTGCTGAGCCCTTGCCGTGGATGTTTTTGGCTAACTGCGACTGCAAAACGTTCTGGAAAATAGATGCAGACACTGCAATCCCCACAGACGAACCAGCGCCTCGGAATGTGTACTGAGCCGAGGTGGAGGTCGCCTGTTGTTCCGGGGTCACGGCCGCAATCAATGCCACAAGAGTGACCGTCAGCATGCCTGCGTAGCCAAAACCCTGAATCAAATACGCGAAGCACTGGAAAGCAGCGGAAGAGCCCAACTTCGGGTCGGAAAGCACAATGGCAAGGAATACAAGCGAACTGGCAAGCATGAGCAGACACACTGTTGAACCAATACGTTTGTAAGTGCCATGGCGGCGCATAATGACACCTGAAGAAAGTGAACCGCTCGCAACGCCGATAAAGTTCGCAATAATGCGGCTAGAAAGGTCCTGATAACTCACATTGAATAGCGAGGAGAGAATGACGGGGCCGTAGTAAATGAGCGAGTAGGCCACGCCGCTGCCGAAAAAGTTTGTGAAACAAGCCGAAATTACTGTGCGGTTCAGCAATACATCAAGTGGTAGCACTGGCTCGCTGGCATAATCTTTTTCCCATACAAAAAACACTACCAGAAACACGACAGATCCGACTAACGCACCAACAATCGTGAAACTTCCCCAAGCGAACTGATTGCCACCGGTAGTGACTGCAAACATGAACAGCAGCAGTCCCGAAACTAGCGTAAAAGCGCCGCCGAAATCGATGCGTTTGATGGCCACACGCACGGGCACATCGGATTTCTTCTCTTCGACGATCACTCCCACAACAATGATCGCCAAAACAATTAGCGGAACCTGCACCAAAAACGCCATTCGCCAGCCGCTCATTCGCGTGATCCATCCGCCGAGAATTCCGCCGCTGGACGCACCCAAAGCGAATACGACGTTACCGATTCCCTGGAATACGCCGCGTTTTCTGAGCGGGATGTAATCGGAAATGATGATTGTGCTGGTGGAAAGCATTCCTCCCGCACCCACACCAGAAACAAACCGACCCAGCACCAACAATCGCAAGTTGTGTGCCATTCCACAGAGCTGGCAGCCCACACCGAACATGGCTGAGCAGAAGATCAAGATAGTTTTGCGGCCAAAAATGTCGCTCAACTTGCCATAAAGCGGCTGGAACGCAGAATACGCAATCAGATATCCGGTTGCAACCCACGAAATGTTGTCCAGTTGCTTCAGGTCGCTAGCAATGTGTGCCAAAAGCGTAGAGATCACTGTAGTATCCAGTGCGACGAGGAAGCTGGTGAACTGTACTGCTGCCAGAAGCACGAGCATCCGGCTGTGGCTCAGGCCCTGTGTATTAGCCAGCAACGAGTCGTCTCCTTGTGGCGAATTTGCGAGGAGCGGCGTGCGTTCCGACATGTGAAGAAGGTCAAATGAATATGCGGTTAAGGATAGTGATTTAGCTGCACGGGGCACGGGGCACGGGGCACGGGGAAGGGTCACCAAGGGCTAGGGTGGCCAACGGCAGTTGGGATTTGTGGGACGATGGGGCCCTGTCAGCTGATAAGACGCCCTCATCACCTAAAAGTTAGGTCAGCATCTGCACCAGATTAAGTATCACAATACACACACCCCTTCACCTTTTTGCCCGCCCTCCATTGGCCATCGGTTTCCTTCCTAACCTAAGATGCCTCAGGGAACATACCGGGTCGCCCCGAAGTACAAGCTTCCTCTTGTCCTCGAGGGCATGTGGACTGCTCCTAAAATCATGAGATGGTAAGTGCCTTATTTTTTTTAAATTCGAATTGTGGACAAAAAGCTAACGAAGGTCGCCTGTTGCCGCTGTTTGGGGTGGTACTGCTCTTGCTGGCGTGCTCTTTTTCGCCGACTCGATCCCTCTTTACCGTGGTCTTTTGCGCAAACTGCCTGCCATTGGTGAGTTCTACAACGACGACATCGATCCCGAAGACACTCCGTTCTAAACTGGTTTGTTCTTGCGGGTCTCTTCTATCATATGCTTCGGTGCTCCTATTGGATTATTTCGAACCAAGTTTGGAACGACTCTCGCGATCGATTAGTAATATTAAAAAGTATATATATAATTCACCCTACGCTTGTGTGATCTTTTTTTTCTTTAACTCTCAACAGAGAGTTGACTTCCAACAATCTGCATCGTGATTATCGGTATCTAGCCCTGAAAGTTGCTGGCTATACAAGTTCAAATTAGCAGGAGCTTGTGAGAACTGAATATAGCCAGCCAACTGCCTGGCTAGTTTTTGACCGACCAAATAAGATCGGAAGATGTGGAAGAGACCGCTTTCAATGATGAACAAAAATTTTAATGGGAATCTCTCTGACAAAACCATGGAGAGGAACGAATTTAAAACTAAATCTGATGATCGCGGACCCAACATGGAAAGACATGGGTCTTTAAAAAGCCGCCCTATTCGAAAGTAAGTTCGCAATGATTAATGTTTTCATGCACCACTCTGAATTGGATGAGGAGACAAATTAAACCTTCAGTCTTCAAAATGAGCAAACTAACCAGATATCTTGATGTTGGAAGCAGGATTGTGAAAGCATCGCATCGAGCCCTTTATAGATCAGGCACAGATGAAGACGTGACCGCACCGGCGCGTGAATGTAGTTTACTTAATTTACCAGATCTATGGAATTTTGCATTCGAACAGCTCAAAAATTATCGCAGCTACTACTGCCCATAGTCGGATTTCACACTTCACCATAAGCGGAGGCCCGTCATGGCTAGATTTGTCGAGAACATCGAGTCTAAACGAAATTTTTCTTATCTTTGAGTTTTGCTCATGAGCTGATGTCAATTGATATTCGAAATACATTTGCGAATTGTCCGCTCCTTCATGTTTGTGTATCACTCATCCGCATAAGTCCAACCATCCAAGCCCCGAGTCAACTGAAACAGTCGGGCCAGATAAAATTCATTAGATATTGCTGAGCATAATATTCATAGCTGACCATCTCAATACATGACGATCACTCTAGCTACTACGCAAGCATGATTGACCAATTTTCTACCCCGCGTGGTACCAGCCGCTAAAATGGGGTTGTTCCACAACAGAAGCATTTCAGCCCACTCAAATTGTTAGGTACATGCAACATACCCCTCAATAAAAGCGCCAAGATTCAACTTTGCAGTGATGACACTTACGTTTGTGCATTTGGGTCGTAGTTTTTGGGTAAAGTATTTGGGCCACCTGACTCAAATCTGCGCAGCCCGCAGGAACCGTTGGTACGTGTTGAGGACCACTTCACGCATTGTACGACACAGTTTGAAGGGGCAATTATATAAATAGAGGCTATTCGATGTTCAAAACTCTTTTCAAACTACTGAACTAACGAGGATATATCGAGCAAAACGCACCGTTTATCCACGGGGTCTGCAGAGGGGGTACCACATACTCGCGTAATGATTTGCGGGGTACTGATCTATAACCGCAACTCTTATAAGATGCGATTCGAAGAAGCGATCCTAGAAAGCAGCTAAAATTAAAACTTTGCTTGTTTATTCAAAAACACTGAAACAAAAATACTGAAATGAGTGAGGAAAGCTTCAAAGACGAAATGACTCTCGAGGAGCTCAGAACCGTTATCACTAACGGCACGGAGTGTGTGACCATCAATAATAGTAAAGTGCCCCTTCGTGATGTGGTGGCAGCGTTTGGAGGCGACTTCACAAACTCAAGGCACGGTCCTCCACCTAGAAAGCTCGCAAATACGGCTCCAATGGGTCTCTTTGGCTTCAGTGCTTCTTGGTTTATGTTTTCGCTCGCACTTCTCCGAGCACGAGGCTATGACATTCCCAACGCCGGTGTGGGTATTTACTGGTTCTATGGCGGCATGATTGAGTTCATTGCTGGTATATGCATGTATCTTATTGGAAACTCATTTGGTACGCTTGTTTTCATCACATGGGCCGGCTTCTGGATGACCTTTGCCGGGTTTTTGACCCCGGCATTTGGAATGAGCACCTATTACGCCAAAACCCCTGAGGACTGGAATCAAGTAATGGGACTATACTTTGTGACATGGGCTATTTTCAGCTTGGTTCTGTGGTCCTTAACATTAAAATCGACGGTAGGATTCTCAAGCTTGTTCCTTTCGAATTTGCTCACCTGCGCTTTACTTGCTGGGTATTATATGACGCAGACTGAGGGTGTGAGGAAGGCTGCAGGTGCCTTCGCCCTTATCACGTCTATTTTGAGTGCTTATAACGCCTATGCCGGCTACTCCAATAAGGACAACTCATACTTCCACGTGAAGCCTGTCTATTTGCCTGGAGGCGATAAGCCCGAGTCTTCCTTCTAGTCTCATCCCTAGTTTAGTTCCAGTAGATATGTTTAAGTCAATGCGTGCATATCCTAGACTCGAATGAATGCTAACTTTGGAAGCGCTTATCTGTGGTCAAGGTCACCCTCAAGAATTTCTCACTTTCAGGACCGTCGCCCCTTTCGCTGATCGGCATAGTTAGCCATTAGCTTCTTATCAGGAAGTCAGTTTCTTGTCTAGCTTCTTCCACTTATAGCGGCACTGGATCCGTGAGCGGCTGCCGCCCATCTTCTCCGAGACTGTGGTCCAATTAATCTGGTCACTGCCCTGTTCAGCACACACCTCGCGCACAACAGTCTCCAGCATTTGCTCCTCGTCAGCCGTCCATTTGTTAGAATTGCGATGCCCACCACAAACCGCGTAGTTGCGCCATCTGTCGCGACAATCCTCGGGCATGCGGTGCATTATCATTCCGATTCTCTTCCATTGTGCACCCTTTTCATTATATAGTTCTTTGAGCTGGAGTTCTTCAGCTTCGGACCACTTGCCTCGCACATGAAATACATGGTATGCTCTACGAACATGCTTGTAAACAGAGGCACGCGTGCGGTGGGGCAGAACTGCACTGACAGAGTCCCAAAAGTTATCTTTGCGGCGCTCAGAAGCCCAAACACGTTCGCAGATCTGCTGCCGGCTCAGATTGTGCTGGCGGCAGAATTGATCCATGAAATCGTTTAGAGCTTTAATCTCTGTCTCATCAAACGACCCACCTAGCTCAGTGCCATCCCCAGTCCATCCTGGCCGGTCTTCAACCTGGAATTGTGACTGTGAACTTGACTGGCTGGAACGCGATGAGGGTATTTGCTCAGGATGGGGTGGTTGCGGCTGTGGGTGTTGGCGCTGGTGTTGGTGTGTGTGTTGATGTAGGTGTTGTTGCGTGTGTTGGTGTGCATTTTGGCGTACATTTTGGTGCGCATGTTGGGCTGTATGCTGGTTAGAATGCTGATGTGGATGTGGATGTGGATTTTGGGCCGGGTGTTGATGTGGATGTGGATGTGGATGTGGATGTTGAGGCTGATGCTGGTGCTGGTGCTGGTGAAGACCAGGTATTGCCATCGAAATTGCGAGATTTTCAAGCGGTGGACGTAATAACGGGTCGTTCAAGTTATGAGGAGATGCCGAACCGTGCCGCAGCAGAACGCCGTCGTCCATTTTCATCTCTTTTGCGGCCTCATGCGCTCTAGCCTCGCGTTCGAACAAACTAGAGTACTCTTGGGCTGAGTCTGCATCAGGATCCACGGTCCCCGTCAAATCTTCAGATAAATAACGCGTCCACGACGGGTTAGAAAACTCGTCTTCGAACTGGACAGCTTTGCGTTTGCGCGTGGATTCGGTGGCTGGCACCGAGAGTGTACGTTTTTGTGTCTGCTTTTCAGTCAGCTTTGCTTTTGATTTTGGAGAAGACAACTGGGACGCCGTTGATGGTCCATTCACAGGCCGCGCCCGGCTCAGCGTGCCGCCTACTAGTCGCATAACTGCATCTTCCACGCCTGAATCAAAAAATTGAAGCGGCTTGCCAATCTCGTCCTTTTTTTCTTCAGTCTGTTCGTTCTTATAAAGTTGAAGTAACTCTGATTCACGCTTCTTTTCATCTTCTACAACGTACTGGTCAAGATGGTCGATTTCATTCACAGGGTCGTGTAATGGCATTACGGGCGGATTCGCTGCCTTTATGGCCGCCCATTGGCCTTCTTTGGCAGACATATGGCGAGATCTACGCTGATTTTGATTCAACGCTACGTTTTTCCCCTTCTGTCTACCAGGGGTTACCCGCCAGTCTGTTTTGCAGGACCCAACGCTACTTCCGGGTAAAACCTGAGCGGTCGCTGAGGCAGGGCCTGTTTTGGTTTGGTAATGGGTGGTTCGTTGGATTAATCAGCATATTGGAGATGGTTTAACGTTTTTGGGATTTCATCTCAATAAAACGTTGGGCGACCGTGATCATTGCTCAGCTAAGCACGTGCTGATGCGGGCTCTAGTGGTTGTTGATGTTCAGAACGATTTTGTAGAGGGCCCTTTGGCCGTTCCTCAGGCAATTGACATTATTCAGCCCATCAATCGACTGATCTCATCCGGATATGACCTGATTGTGGCCACGGCCGATTTGCATCCACCAGATCACGTGTCGTTTGCCAAAACGCACGGACGCAACGAATTTGAAGAGATCGAAGTACCGATGGGCGAGAAAAATCGCTTGACAACGCAAGTCATGTGGCCAGTGCATTGCGTGAAAGGTACAGACGGTGCTGGATTTGTTGAAGGTCTGAATGTCGCCAATTGCGACGAGATCGTATACAAAGGCCAGGCTGCCAATGCCGAGTACTATTCGGCATTTGGAGATGTCTTAGAGGAAAATGAAACTCCGCTCGAGCGAATTCTAAAAGACAAAAGCATCACGCATGTAGATGTTGTTGGTCTGGCCTTGGACTTTTGTGTCTTGCACACGGCTCTTGGGGCTAAGAAACGGGGTTTCGAGACCACTGTTTTTGAAAACGTCACCAGAGCCGTTACTGAGGATGGCAAGTTGCGCGCTCTAGAAGAATTAAGAATGAATGGGGTTGAAGTATGTCACGGCTGAAAGATGGAAGATGGCACGTAATGAGGTATCTTGCTGGAGCCGTAATATACTGGCGAAGTCGTCTCGACTCATGGTAAATTGACGCTGGCGTTCAATTGTTCGATCGATATCGCATAGAACTGTTCGTTCATAAATAATCCTGTCTTATACAAAAAGTGTGAACCTTAGGCATTTATCCTCAACTCATGGTGAGGAATGGTCTGATATAAACCCTCCACAAGGATGTAACATACTCCCATTTACATGCTATGATTAAGTGTGGGATTTGTGGCGAGGCCCACAAGAAACGAATTTATTGCGGTTCTTGCGCGAACTACCTGCTTTTGCGTCCGCGAGTCAACCTCCTTAAATCATTGGATCAATCTCATGATCTCAAGACTTCGGTAAATGAGGCAATCGGTGCTGGGCATTGTACCCATCTTTTCGATGCTTCGAGTCCTCCCGATTTGAGAACTGGCCTGTTGGACGCGAAGTTTGTAGGGCTAGAACGGCGCATTGATCAGACACGAAAAGCTACGAACACAGTGAAACTCGAAATTCAAGAACTCAAACAAAAAAAACTTCAGCATCAGGCTACAGAGAAGTTGAAGCCTTCTCCAATGGGGACCAGTGCCCAGTCTTTCGATGCCAGAGAATATTCGAGCAAGTCTCAGCAGATGCATTCAGATATTTCTCTGTTGGAAAAACAGTACAAACAGGATTTGCATCAAACAATCCGGTTACAGCAGCGCTGTGTCAAAGATCTCCTGGAGGTTTTCAGTCTGAAGAAGAAACGACGGAACAAACAGCCTAACCCAGAGTACGATGTCGTTCTAGGGTTAAACATCATACCGGAACTCGCACAATTGAGTCAATACTCCACTGTCATAGTCAATTCCGGCATGGAAAGGCTATCGCATTTCACCGTGCTGCTGGCAGCATATATAGGCATTCAGCTGCCATACCGGCTTGTTCTGCCACAAAAATCCAATCCGTTTGTTCTGGTTGGTCCATATTCCACACCTTTCAATCTTGATCGATCTATCAAGCATCTCGTTAAAGCAATGATGCGCACAGACTCGCACGATTTCTCAGACTATTGTCGCATGCTGGCAATGATTTCCTTGAATGTTGCCTTTTTAGCCGGCAGATTAGGTGTTACGAACATCAACCTGGAAGCAGCAGCGAGGCCGTCAAATCTAGTTGCTCAACTTTACCTGCGGCTGGACTCCTTAACTCGTGAAAACCGACCTATTCAGGTCCACCAAGTCCTTCAGGCGGCTGATCTGGATGCGTTACACAGTCACATTTTGCATCTAATTGATCTAGATGTCAACGGTGGTAGTGCTGAGTGGGATGTTGTTGAGGTCTTTGAAAGAGCGAACGAAGCAATCGTATGATGCGGCATCGCTCCACAACGATATAGTTCCCGTCCGATATGTTCAGACGGGAACTCAACACCTTTACTTTATTCCTCTGTTTGTTTTACCAATTTGAAAATCATGCTTGTCATTATGCTACCAATTACATTCGCATCTCAACATCCTCCGAGGCTAGGATCTGGTGCTGAGGTGTCCGATCAAACCGAGCGTATTGCGGGTTCAAGAAGCCCTGGTTATAGGAAACGTTCATGGATGCGTCCGGTAATGACACTTCATGGTGCGAAATAGTTGTGGCCCATGAATCGTTGCCTCTCCTTGTCGACCATTCAAAATCATTAGCATCGGGCATAGGACTGGGTGCATCCATCATATTGCGAGTGTTCACGATAACGCCGCTAACTACTCTACCGCCCGCTGATTGACCGGAAGGAGTTCTTCCCGGCGGTAAAGTTGGAATATTTGGCAGAGAAGAGAAACTTGTGTCCAAGTTCTCAGCTATGGATGGTGGCCGCTCAAAATGTGGCAGATCGACCTGGAGACCGCCTAGATAGTGATTTCTTCCATTGGAAAATGTTCTTATAGATCCGGAACGAGACAATTCAGAGGGCGAATGATCATCAAGCATGCGATTGCGGACTCTGAATTGATGCGCATTCAAGCGAACAGAGGTATCTGCCGAAACATGAAGCACTGGTGGGTCTTGTTCGGGCTCAAACATGCTTGTTTCGGTGAATTCTTGATCCTCCACAATATCTTCGGTCATCTGTCTCAGCGTTCGAGTTATTCCTGGCGGCCGAAGTGTGTTGTAGCCAGCTAGCCTGATGCGTTCTTTTTCCTCTTCAACGGCCTCATTCACTCTTTCCTGCTGCTCTCTCACCAACTTTCTCAACTCTGCGCTGCCATTATACCTTCTGATTGCTGATTGGGTGTCGAACATGCTACTTGTGCGAAACATTTTGTGTGTTTTGTAGCGGCAGGGTTCAGTCGGTAGTAGGCAAGATCCGGGATCAAAATGCTATCAATGCAGTCCAAAATTCGATAGCTAGCCACTTTTCGCCGACTCACCTCTGCTCAACAGATATGCAAGAATTTCGAACGTGCCAGATATCTAGCTTTGTGGGGACCTCACGTTAATATACTACCTTTCAAAGCTAGGAAAGTTCAAGGAAGCCCCGAGCTTCCCAAAGCGGTTAATTGTTTACTATAAGTAGGGTTAGGTTGCAGCTAGGTCTTCCTGAAACATTAAACGCCAATAAGGAAATTAAAGGAAGGCACCAATGCAGCTCGAGTCTGGACTTAAAGCCTTTGAAGCGTTTCGCAGAAAAGCAGAAAGATCAAAGCGTAAGTTCGAGGTCAATTGAGGCAATCCCTCAACACATTGATGGATTGCTAAGGCTATAGGTCCTGCCAGGTATGCTGAAAAGGAAGCTCAATATCTTTGAGCAGTTCAGTAACTGTACCAAAAGAACATGACACTGTTTGTAAAACCAAGCGTAAATAATCAAGGCTCCGGTCTCTTCTCATTGAACTCATAGTTTCCTAAAAGCGCGGCTGATGCCTCAGACGTCATACGGGCTGGCTCGAATCTACCTATGCCGGGAAAAACAAAGGAAAAAATAAATACTAGCGGCCCTGATATATGTTTGAAATATTTGCTTCAGGTATGAGTCGGCTTTTGAGGCGATGTTCTGGTGTTGATCGACTTACTTCTTGTGTCCACCAAAGCCGATAAGTGTAAGCGTCATGCTTAGCCTTGCTCGATCCCTGCCTTGACTTTAGTAGGAGAGCTCATATCAGAAATCACTTTGTTTCAGTATATACACTACACAACATAAGAAAAATTGTGCGCAAATTCAATAGTTTATGGCCGCAGCGACTGACGCATGCAAGCATCAATTGTTGTCTTGGACAGCGTGGGATTGGCAACAACGCAGCAGTAGCCGCCTGCTAATCGTTCAAGCCTATGCCGTCGCATGATACGAAGTCTCTTGATCATTTTCTTGGTCGCCGTCTTGATTCTGGTCCTGGTTTTCGAAAAGCCAGTCCCAACGGCCCTTCTTGTGAAGCATGGCCAGAACTAGCACTACCGGCAAGTGGATCACACTTGCCCAGAAAAGTTGTCTCGCGTACTTTTTCTCCTCGCCAGAATGAGATGTCTTCTGGGCAAGCTTCTGATTACGCCAGAACAGAAACGAGGTCCATGCCATCCAGCCATTAACTACTGCCGAGTCCAGGCAGAACCAGAAGTCGGTCACACCAAAGTACGACAGACCGAAGCAAATGGGAAACATAGCCACAGAATGGCGTAACGCAACTCTTGCTGTAAGTAGCGGGTCTGTCCAAGCACTCATGACGTAGCCAGCATTCTTGTACTCGTCGGCAATGGCATACGAGAGAGCCATGAAATGCGGGAACTGCCAGCTGTAAAGCAGAGCTGCAAGCATCCAAGCGCCCGGGTCAGCCAGTGAGCTGCAAGCAGCCCAGCCCATTAGCGGTGGAATTGCACCAACTACGGCGCCAACCCACGTGTTGGCGATATGTTTCCGCTTGAGAGTAGTGTAGAGGCCGCCGTACAAAGCGATGTTGCTGAAGCCAAGCAGCGCTACAAGTGGAGAAACTCCCCAATAAAGAGCGGCCGTTCCTGCTACACCGGTTGCCGCTGCGAATCCAAATGCGTCTTTAGGTTTTAAGCGGCCGGACGGAATAGGCCGCTTGCGTGTGCGGGTCATCTGGACGTCGTAATCGCCCTCGCGGCCCATATTAATCGAGTTCGCCGAGGCAGAACAAAGAGCCGTGCCGGTTGTGAGAAGTGCGAGTTTTGCGAGCGACAGATCGTGCGGAGCGAGAGCATAAGACGACATGGTCGAGAGCACCACGAGCCAGGTCAGCCGCGGTTTGGCTAGCTCCAGGTATGTCTGGTATGTTGCTGGTTTTCTGGCTGGTTTGTCTGTGCATGAGAGCGCTGGAATCCCGGGCTTTGCCCATTCCGGCACTTTTTGGGCGGATTCTGCGTCGGACTTCAGCCGGCGAAAAATCGGCTGGCTCGAGGGGGTTCTGGCCAGCAGAGGCATAAATAAAAATTTTGACGACACAAAATCGCCCAGTTCGGGGTTTGGTCTCGCTCTGAGGCCTACAGTGCCTGCTAGAGGCAGCCCAGGCGGTCGAAGCCGGAGCATTTGGATATTAAATTTGTGTGATGCGTCAGACAGACATGGGCTGATGATCAGCGATAAGATTTCGAACGCGCCAGTTTGCGAGTGGGTTGGCGGCGACAAAAAAAATACGCTGATCAATTAGGTTGTGGCTGGAATTTGCGTGGGTTGAAGTGTTTTTGAGCTGGTTTTGCAACACCTGTTATAACTGCATTGCCGCGATTTTTATTGGTGCTTGAGCTCAAGAAACAGGCGGCTTGGGTGTCAGGGTTCTGCATATCGTAGTCGCATTCGAGCTTGTAAATTTTATGTATCCTAAATTTTTTTGTTCAGTAAGCCTTGGGCTTTCAAGTATTTATTAACTCCTGGAGCCTGGAACGGCTATCCGGGAATCTCCCCTTCAGTAGCCGCTTTTCGAGCATCCTACTGCAGCTCCTCCCAATCCCAGATCCCAATCCACCCCAAGCACTCCTATCGTAAACAACCAGGACCAAATCAAGGGCTATGCCCAACGAATACACGGCTTTCCTGCCGATTTTCAAGCCCGATGAGTTGGATAAAGTACCAATTGCGTCCCAAGTCAAGTCCGTAAACGCGCTTTTCATGCAACATATCGCCACCAGCGTCAAGTACGAGCAGCTCAAGTCGCCAGAAGTATATGAGCACTTCATCCGACCCATAGTCGAAGATATAAAGCACAGTCTAAATGGCGGCTCTCTATATTGTCTGATGGCAAACCGCATCCATTTCCAAACCGAGCGTGACCAGGATCTGAGCATGGCCAGTGTATGGCAGACGCGGGCCAATGCGTGCGAAATTGTTGCTGTTAGGCTGCTTCGCGAGTATTCCTCCGAGAAACTTGCCCGATCACTCACATTTGATTTTTTTCCGTTGAGCAACGGCGTTGTGAGCAGCTCCAATGTGCCGATCTGGCTGCGGATCTCAGCTATCGAGCTGGCGATCCGCGGCAAATGCAAACGATTCCTGGCGCACGCCGCCGTGGTCAAGATTGTGGAAGATCTGTGGATTGGCAAACTTGTGTTTGATCCGTATCTGCACAAATCGCATCGCATGGGTCTGCATTCCCGCCAGGAGATCGGATCTGTAGTGTTCGGCAGAAGAGGGCTTGTGTATCCTTACGATTTTAAGCAGAGCGGGCTGCTCAAACCATCACGTTTGCGAGTGCCCAAGTACCGCCAGTTTCTGAAGCTGATATCGACGGCACTATTTTTAATTCTTTATTTGTGGGTCCTGTCAGACCACGGTAACGGCCGCCTCGAGTGCTTTTTTTTGTTGTGGGGTCTCGGCTTTGCTCTCGACGAGACCACATACATCATGAACGCAGGATACTCGCTGTACATGCTGAGTCTGTGGAATGTCGTGGATTTCATGACCATGATCATGCTGCTGATCTATGCCGGTATCCGAGGCGTAGCTCTGTTCTGGCCCAGCCCGCTCGCAAGCTCAGACCACCTCAATCGCATCGCTCAGGATGTGCTGGCCTCGGCCGGTATTTTCCTGGTACCTCGTCTGTTTTGCATTTTTGATGCCTACGAAAGCTTCTCGCGAATGGTCATAGCCGTTCGCAAAATGTCTATTGCCCTCAGCATTTCGTGGCTAGTCATCGTTGCTTTTTCCCTCGGCTTCTGGGCCTCGTTCGTGTTTTCGTTTGCCAAAGGAATCTACTCGCCGTACGAGGTGGCCTACGACCTGGTTAAGATTTTGTTTGGCTACACCACCATTGTATGGTCGTCCTGGGACTCGTACTCCACGATCGGCCGCACCTGTCTTTTCCTTTATTTATTCCTGACTCAATTCGTGGTCCGCACGATTCTGACAGCAGTTCTGGCAGGTTCGTTCAGCGAAATTACCCAGAACTCCAAAGAGGAGTACCACTACCTACGCGCAGTCAACACTATATCCAAACTAAAAAGCGAACAGGCAACGGTGTTCTTTTTCGTTCCTCCTCTGAATTTACTTGAGTGGGCCCTTCATCCTCTCATATACTTGCGGCCCGTTAGGATCTACTTCCTGGTCAACAGATTTGTGCTTAAAGTCACGCATGCTCCTTTTCTCGTTGGCATCTTCGTATACGAAAGACTGTACATGAGATTCGACATTCGCCGCAAACAGGTGGCTGAATTTCAGAAACAAGATATGCAGCGACAACTGCAGTCTACTCTGAGCGGTCCTTCATCTTCGCATTTGGACCGGCCCTGGACTTCAGGGGCTAGCTCGCCGCGCTGGGCTCGTAGTCGGAGAAACGCTGCCTCGAAAATGACTTTGAACCGCACGGCCCGATTTGACCTGGTCAAAGAAGTATTCAAGCAACCAGAATATTTTGAGGACGACAACGAAGACCTTCTCAATACTAACATCAACCCGATCAGCCCGAGCCGCAGCCAACACCAGCATCAACATCAACATCAACATCAACATCACCACCATCGTATCCGTAACCTTTTGGATGTTCTTGACGATTCAAACGACGAATTTGCCATCGATGATTTCCCTCAAAGCCAAACGCTCTATGCCGGCACAGGAGCCACAATTAAAGGTAACCTGCCCAGACTGCACCATCGAGGCCGGCTTTATTCTTCTACTTCTTCAATGCTTCGCAATTACGGGGCTGCACAGCTGTCACCGGCGCGATCAGCAAGCTCTATCATATTTGCTCGGCGTAACAGGAACAACCAGCTCTCAGAAGGAGACCATGACAACCAGGGCAGTGCGAATGCCAGCGGCGAAGGTGGCAACAGCACAAATGAGACACTAACTCTTCCAGTGGATGAACTTGATCGGAACGAAGTGGAAAGAGACGAATTGATTGATCGCATTGATGGGCTAGAGAAAACCGTCAAGCGAATGGAGAAGCTTCTTGAGGCAGCGCTGGCTTCGAAATGAACTGATCATGCTAGTCGTCGATGAATAGGATTCTTGAAAGGATCTCCTAGCATCTAGCCGTGAGCAAATATTGCAGATGATGTTTCACCTATTCTATAGATCTGTTAAATGAGTTGAAGAAAACTGTACAAACTAGGGCAAAATTAATTTCATCAGTATTATTGGACATACAGGTAACACATGACATGGATACATGACAGGGCTGACTTGCACGTGACCCTGGCTGGTCAAGTGGGGTGATCTTGAAGGGAATATTTCTCCTGTAGAACGGCCAAAAATTATACTTCGTCTCCAGATCTGGAATAAACGGCCAAGGAATGGCGTCCCTGGATCTAATGCCGCGTCGGCAGTAGCTACCGTATACGGTCTGGATCGGCCCCCAGATGGGAAATTTCCATCCAAGAAGGGAAAGGGTACCCCCCGCATCCTGCTTCGATCGAGCCAGAATATATAAAGGTCACATCATTTGTTGTTTTGAACTGACGATTGTTGAATATCGCCCTCGTTGACTGACTCAGTTCAAAAGATAATATCCTCGAGAATTAGGTGAACTCTGCCGAATTAGTACTAAGTGTTGACCTGCGAACCGTCCGTCCTACCTCCACTTTTCTGAACACTTGCCCCCAATGCTGCGATCGACAATTTCCAAGCGGCTGTTTTCCTCGAGCCCGGCCCCAAGAATGGTCAAATTTAACTGGGAAGATGCCCTCAACCTGCGCTCGCAATTGACCGAGGAAGAGATCTCTATTAGCGATGTGGCCCACGACTTCTGCCAGGAGGTCCTCCAGCCCAAGGTCGTTGAGGGATACCGCACCGAGGTGTTCGATAAAAATATGATGAAACAGATTGGCGAGGTTGGCCTGCTCGGTCCCACCATCAAAGGCTTCGGCTGTGCCGGGGTCAGCGACATTTCGTACGGTTTGGTCGCTCGTGAAGTAGAGCGTGTCGACTCTGGCTACCGTTCTGCGATGTCTGTGCAGTCTTCGTTGGTTATGCACCCGATCAACACGTTTGGTTCGCAAGAATTGAAAGAACGGCTGCTGCCCAAACTTGCTACGGGCGAGCTGGTGGGCTGTTTTGGTCTTACCGAGCCCAACCATGGCTCGGACCCTGCTAACATGGAGACTACTGCCAAGCCCCATCCGACAAAGGAGGGCGTATATGTCCTGAACGGCGCGAAAACATGGATCACCAACTCCCCGATTGCCGATGTGGCTGTGGTCTGGGCCAAGCTTGATGGCAAGATTCGCGGTTTTGTGGTCGAACGCTCGCGGACCCCGACCGGCACATTCGAGACCCCTGCCATTAAAAATAAAACTGCTCTGCGTGCCAGCATCACTGGCATGATCCAGATGGACGGCTGCGAGGTCCCCAAGGAGAATCTTCTCGATGTCGAGGGCCTCAAGGGCCCCTTTGCGTGTCTCAACAGCGCCAGATTCGGCATTGCCTGGGGCACTATGGGCGCGCTGGAACAGAGCATCCACCTGGCCCGCAACTACTCGCTTGAGCGCAAGCAATTCAACAAGCCTCTGGGCCGCAACCAGCTCATTCAGATGAAGCTTGCCCAGGCCCTGACCGACCTCAACTACGGTCTCTTTGCCTGTTTGCAGGTCGGACGCCTGAAGGAGAAGGGCGAGTATGCTCCGGAGATGATCTCGATGATCAAGCGCCAGAACTGCGACCGTGCTCTGTACAACTCGCGGAAACTTATGGAGGTGTTTGGCGGCAATGCGGCCAGTGACGAGTACCACATCACGCGCATTGCGCACAACCTCCAGGTCGTCCAGACCTACGAGGGCCAGAGCGATATTCATGCTCTGATTCTCGGTCGCCAGATCACGGGCGAGAGCGCGTTCTAGGGAAAAAAAACTAGTCACACCTGTAGTTCAGCTAATTGTTATCGGTTTTGCTGAAGCCTGCAAGGGTCAGCCTCGAGCCGCCGGGCCCTAGATACACCATCCAAGGCTAATAAATTATTTACGTATATTACAACTAGGAACGTCCGAAATGCCAGTGCCTACGAATTCTCGAACGTGTCCTTGAGCTCCAGCCTCGGCGCAATGTTCATAGCCATGAGTTCCTGGAACAAAAGCTTCGCCGCATATGGGATCTTCAGACTGACCAGATACTCGCCGCTTTCGCACACAGAACACCACTCGTGCGTGCCCATAAGACCACACTTCTGGCACACGTCCACATCAAAGACGTCCGAAGACAACATGAGTCGCTCAAGCAACAGCTGCGACGCACCGTACGCGATCACACAGTCGCGCTCCATCTCGCCCAAACGCAAACCACCGTCGCGGGATCGACCCTCAGTGGGCTGACGGGTAAGAACGGCCCGCGGACCACGCGGACGCGCGTGCATCTTGTCCATAACCATGTGCTTAAGTTTTTGGTAGTAGATGGGGCCGAAGAAAATGTAGGCCTCGAGCGGCTCGCCAGTGATGCCGCTGTACAGCATATCCTTGCCCGAGTAGTTGTAGCCATGCTTGATGAGAATTTCGGACATGTCTGCCAGCTTGGAGCCGCCGAAGCACGTGCCGTATTGCAGCGAGCCGTCCAGCACACCGGCCTTGCCCGAAACTAGCTCGATCATCTTGCCAACCGTCATACGCGAAGGGAAACCGTGGGGGTTCATGATGATATCCGGCGAGATGCCCTGATCCGAAAACGGCAAGTCCTCTTGCTGAACAATGATACCGCAGACACCTTTCTGGCCGTGCCGGGAAGAGAACTTATCACCTAGCTCGGGGCGTCTTGTCTGACGCATGAGAACCTTCACCAACGGCTGTTCGTTTTCACTCGACGAGAGCAGCACCTTGTCAACATACGATGGCTCAGGACCCTTGTAGGACATCGGCACCTCGCGGAACTCGAGAATATTGGAAGACTCGCCCAGGGCACTGTCGTCACTGATCGGCACAGCCTTGTTGATGTAGACCTGGCCATTATCGATCTTGCAACCGACGTCGGCAAGGCCATCGGGACCGAGCACAGCGTGTGCAGGGATCGGCTGCATCTTTTCTTCGCCCTCGTCGTTCCGGTGGGCGTGTTTGCCGCGGGCCACCTCCATCTTGACGCCTTCCAGACGGTCGGATGTCTGGTTCGGGTAGCGTTTCAGCGTGGCCGTGGCCTTTTTCATGGTCTGACAGCGGCCAAAGCCACGATCGATCGACGCCTTGTTGAGTACCAGCGCATCTTCAATGTCGTAGCCCGAGTAACTCATAACTGCGACAGTCGCGTTCTGGCCAGCAGGCAACTTGTCGTAGTCAATGAGCTCGATTGTTTTGGTTTTGACCATCGGCTGCTGCGGGTATACCATGAGATACAACAGCGTATCGATACGATTGAACTGGTTATACGAAATGGCGCCAATGGCCTGCTTGCCCATAGCACACTGATAGGTGTTACGGGGCGACTGGTTGTGGTGCGGGTACGGAATGAGGCCGGCCACCGCGCCGAGAACCGTGAAAACCTCGATCTCCAGGTGGGTGTGCTCCGGCGTCATGTCTTTTTCGTACAGGGCGATATAGCTGTCGTTCTCTTCGTTACAGTCGAGGTACTCCACCAGGCCCTGCTTCAAAAAGTCATCGAAGACCATCTCGCCCTCGAGCAGTTTCTTGATGTGGCTGTTTTTCACAAGCGACTCGCCGTTCTGCAGCACAATGAGCGGACGGCAAATACGGCCGCCATCAGTGGCAATATGGATAGCGGCGAAGTGCTCGTTGCAGTAGATCGAGATGAACTCGCTCAGTCTGCCGTTTCGTCGCAGCTGTCGGAAATGGCGCACAAACCGCTGTGCCATACGCGTCACACCAACGGGAGTACCGTTCAAAAAAATTCCGTACGTGCCCGGCGAATGGAACGCCGCCGCGTCGATCAGCGTGATCTCCTCCATACCCAGCTGGAAGCACGCGCGCACGATGGGATCCTCCTCGTCGTCCGTGGTGATGTGTGTCATGAGCGCCAAATTCTTCACCAGACCGCAAGCCTCACCTTCGGGCGTGTCCGAGGTGCACAGCATACCGAACTGGGACGGCTGGAGGGCACGCGGACCACTAACTTTGCGCGACTTCTCGAACTGGGAAGAGATACGGGTCATCATGCCTAGCGCAGCAATGTACGACAGTCGCGACAGCACGTGAGTGACGCCGGCACGCTCCATCTTGAACCGCTTGAGCGACCAGTTGCCTGTGGAAATGGCGCGGTTGATGCCCATTGTGATGTTTGACGAGTGGATCGATATGGAGAGCAGAGCATCGAACTCGTTTGTGCGGTTGGGTTTCTTCAGCACCTTGTCGATGTTGGCCTTGAAGTCCGTGTTGAATTTCTTGAACAGATCTTCGAACAACAGCGACATCAGCTGGCCGGCCAACTCGAGCCGTTTGTTACCCACGTAGTCCCGGTCATCCACCTGCGACGGGTCCGCCATCGCCATGACCACTCTGCGGGTCATGATCGCGAGATACAGCGACTTTTCGCGGAAGTCTGCCTTGTCCACCTCGACAGAGATGTGCGCCACGATCGTCGTGGCCAGTGCCTCCAGACCTTCCTGGAATGGCGTGAGTTTCGGCGTGTGCATGCGTCGCACTGTTTTGACTTTCGAGCCCAGGTATTCTAGCGCCTGCTGCTGCGTGTAAATGCCCATCCGCATGCAGTTCTCGAGGTTCACTGCAAAAAGCTCTTGGTATTTGGCATTGTCACCGCAGACAAGCTCCATGATCTCGTAGTCGGTCACAACACCAGCCGCTTTCAGGATCACCACAATCGGAACATCTTCGGAGACGGAGTTGTGCTTGAGGTAAATCGCGCCATTCTTGCTTAAAACATACGTCTTCGACTTGCGCTCGTGGGTGCTGGACGTCACACTGGCCTGCACAATCTGCTTGCTGGCGTCGGCCTCGACAATAATACGATTTTTCGAAAGCTGTTCCTGCACAAGAATCACTTTCTCCGTGCCGTTCACGATAAAATATCCGCCAGGGTCGAGAGGGCACTCGTCCATCTGCGCCATTTCCAGCTCGCTCTTGCCCACCAAAACACACTTTGAAGACCGCAGCATAATCGGCATGCGCCCAATCTCAAGATTGCGGTGCACAACAACCTGTCTGCCCCGCGTGTACTCGACATCAACAAAGATGGGAGCCGCATAGGTGAGATCGCGCAGTCGGCACTCGTGCGGTGTGATGGACTTATTGAGCAAGGCATTGACGTCTTTGCGCTGAGGAGCTCCGACGCGAATATCCAGATACTTGAGATAAAAGTCCGGGTCGACGTCACTCAGAATTTTTTCGTTCGCCCGCACGATTTTCTTGATGTCCGTCTCGATGAAATAGTTGAACGAGTCCAGATGCTGCTTCACCAGACCCTTGACTTTGAGAAACGCCGGCAAAAGATTCCATTTATCTTTGACCGTGTCCACTGGGTCTGCCAGCGCTTTTCCCTTGTATTCGGGCTTCAGCAGCTCCGAGAAGCTGTCTGTTTCGGCCATGTTAGGCTTAGGAAAAATAGCAGGGCTTGAACTGAAATTTCTTGGGAGGTAATTTCTTTGGGATGTAACGGGAGGTAGGGGGGGGGGGACCTATGGCTGAGATAATCTTTTTTTTTCCTCTGGCCTAGTTGATGTGTTGGGATACGTGGACGACTGTCTGGTAGCGGCTCACGATAATTTACATGGGGTTTAAACGCAGAGTAAAGTTTTGATGCGTAAATGGTAAAAGTTCTGGACATAAACGTGGATTTTTTCTGTTTTTTGGCAATAATCTATCGGATCCTTCGCAGTACCGGGCGTACTAGGTAGAATTTGTGCGCACACAAACCCACACCTGCAGCCAGCGCCCGCTCTTTAAAATTCCCAACTGACTCCACACTTTCTGATCCATCTTTTGATCTCCACTTGCGCCAAGCACTTACCCCATCTTTCGCAGTTTTAGAATGGAATACGAAAAAGCCCAGGCTGCGGCCGAATACATCCGCTCGCAGGTCGGCGACATCCCCAAAATTGCCATCATTTGCGGCTCAGGCCTCGGTGGAATCGTGAACGAACTGTCTAGCGATGCCGTCGAGCTGCCCTACGCCGATATTCCTCACTTCAAGTCGTCGACTGTCCAGGGCCATGCTGGAAAAATTGTTGTGGGTGCCATGGGTCCGGCTAAAGTGCCTGTTTTCTGCGTCGCTGGTCGTCTGCACACCTACGAGGGCCACGATATCAAGGACACTGTGTTTGCCGTGCGGGTCTTCGCTATACTGAAGGTGCACACTTTGATTGTTACCAACGCTGCTGGAGGTCTCAACCCAGACTACAAAGTCGGCGATCTTATGGTGATCAACGACCATCTCAATTTCCCCGGAATGGCTGGGCTGAACCCCCTGAAAGGCCCCAACTGCGAGCAGCTGGGCGATCGTTTTACCCCTATGAACAACGCCTATGCGCACGAGTTGAGGCACAAGTTCTACAACATTGCTGCGGCCACATCGCTCGGCCGCAGCCTGCACGAAGGAACTTATGCCTTTGTTTCTGGTCCCAATTACGAGACGGCGGCGGAGTGCCGCATGCTTCTGGCTCTGGGCGGCGACGCTGTTGGCATGAGCACTGTTCCTGAGGTGTTGGCCGCCCAGCACTCGGGTATCAATGTGCTTGGAATTTCTTTGATCACTAACGAGGCAATCACCGCTAAACCGCGCGCATTCAGCGAGGATATCGATACCTCTCCTAAGGTCGAGCCTACTCATGCTGAGGTCCTGGCCGAAGCCGACAAAGCTGCCAAAGATCTGCAGGGTCTGGTTACAGAGTTTGTGAAGCAAATTTCGCAGTGATTTTTTGATATTGACCCGGAGAAGAGCCTGAGTCTGTCCACGCGTGTGACCACAGAGTGGGCTATATATTGTAATACCATGAATCTGTATGATATTGGCTACAGGGCGCTACACCAAAAATGGGTACGCGTTATTTGAGCCGCTATTACGTTGCAACATATAATTTACAAAGTACATTTGACCGCGTTCTAACCGCGCATACTACAGCTTGAGTCCTAAGGTCTTTGTCTTCCGAACACTGAGTGCTGGCCACCTTCACCGACACCCAAACCGTGTGTAAATGCAATTTAACTTACTTTGAATCCTAACTCTTCACTGTTCGACCTCGCCAGAAGCAACCCAGTCGCCCTTGGAGTCCTCCTTCCACAACGTGATCTTACCATCGCCGCCACTCACAGCCAGCACATTGCCCGACAGCGACCAGGAAACACGCCAAACAACATCTGGGAATTTTTCGCTGCGCAGAAGCTTCTTCTCCCACTTGCCGTCACCCTGCTGTGTCCAGATAATGACGGTTTTGTCCTGGGACGCCGAGGCAATGTACGACTTCGACAGCAACGATGGCGACCACGCCACGTCCCGTACCCAGTCCGAGTGTCCCTCAAGTGTCTGGTCGAGAGTGAAGGTTCCCTTGGCAGCATCGTGTTTCCAGATTTTGACGAGGTTGTCGCTGCCACCAGTAACAATACGGTTGGCCTGCGAGGCACCTGGCACAACTGGAGCCCACGAGGCCGCGTTCACGCCAATTTGGTGGGCCGTGAAAGACGAGGTCTTCAGTTTGCCGGCCTCTTTGAACTCAATCACCGAGACATAGCCGTCCGACGAAGCAGAAAGCAGAAGAGCACCGTGCTCGCTCGGGGCCCAACAAACGGAGTTGACAGAGGCATGGTGGCCCGTATAGGAGGCAATCTGCGCCCACTCGCCGTTCTCCTCGCGCCAGAACAAAACTTTGCCGTCGTAAGAACAAGAAGCCAGAACTACACCGAACTTGGGGTGTGCCCAGGACACCTGCCAGACGGGGCCCTCGTGGCCGCGGAGAGTTGCCAGGAGCTTCTGCTGCTCGCCCTCGAGCTCGTAGAGCTTGATTGTTTTGTCGCTCGAGCAGGTGGCAAGCCGCTTGCCGTAATAATCCAGCTCGGCGTCATGGATCAGGTCCGCGTGTACATTAGCGATCGACACCATAGTCAGCACGACAGACCTGCCGGGACCGAACTGTTCTTTTACGTGATGGTTGATGCGATGGTGGTTGAGGCGATGGTGGTTGAGGCGATGATGATGGATGTGCGAGGTGCGATTGGGGCTGGGAGAAAGTGAGGACTCAAACTTGAGCTTTCGACTCAATTGTTGGGAAAAAATACTTTTTTTATATACATGATCCTGCACAAATCTTCCCCATTTGGGGAACAGCCGCAACATTGAGGCCGGCGTTCTGAATGACGTCTCTATGTTCTAATCGAGGGAATATCAAATACGATTTGTTTTAAAATTCAAAGATTTGCCTCTGGTTGCGCAATGCTCTTTTTCAGGATTCCAAAACCACAAGACACTTTCTTGAACCCCAGCTCTGGCTTTTGTCGATGATCACCACACCTTCTCGTAATCGCTCTATCCAGCTCTCTTTCTATTCCTCCTGATGCTGGGCGTCAAGGAATACCTCGAGTCGCTACCGGAGGCGGTGCTCACGCGGCTTTTCAAGTCTCCAGCGGCTTCTCTGGCCATTTTTCGGCTGCTGAGTCCGCTGGCTCGCACGCTTTTGCTTCAAATGGTGTTTAGAGATGGGCCGCTACCCGTGGAACAGGTCGACTTGCTGGTGAAAAAGGGCTATCGCCGCATTCAGATCGACGCTTTGCAGCAATTACGCAACATGTTCCTCATCAAAGAAAAATATGCCACTAAAGAGCTGGCCGCAAACGAAGTATTCGTCCAATCTTTGCGCTGTGCTCTGACTTCCGGCGAGGCCAACCATCAGTTCGGCGACCCTGTAGACTCACAAAAAAACATTCCCTCGGCAGACCAGCTGGCTGTGTATGCACGCGTAAAATGGGAACAAATTCTGCACTTTATGGTTGGTAGCGGGAGCGCAATGGCCCTACCAGCCAGCCCTCCTTCTCGCGCCGTGCTCAGGCTGCTACTTCAAAGTGGCCTCATGTCTGGTATGTCGATCGATCGCCTCAGTATTACGAGCGAGGGCTTCCAATTTCTTTTGCAGGACCTGCGGACCCAGGTTTGGTCACTTCTGCTTTATTATTTGAACCAGGCATCCTCCATCGATATTGACGAGGTAGAGGTCCTTAACTTCATTTTTGTGCTGGGCTCACTCGAGATCGGCAACGCTTACCGTTTGGACACCCTCAACTCGGCTCAGCGCACAATGCTTGAGGATTTGAAAGAGCTGGGCATTGTTTACGAACGCAATGGCATGTTTGCAGCAACCATCTTGGCCGCCAATTTGACCGGAGGAGACGAGACTGAAGGCACAGATACCTCGAGTATCCACGATATAGCAGACGGTAGCGCGGATGCACCTACCTCGGCCAATAACTTTATCATCATCGAGACAAATTTCAGGCTGTATGCCTACACGGACTCGCCCCTACAGATTGCTATTCTCGATCTATTTTGCCAGCTACGTTCGCGCTTTTCGAATCTAGTCACTGGTCGACTCAATCGCGAATCAATACGAAAGGCCTTCAGAAACGGAATCACTGCCGACCAGATAATCCAGTACCTCACAACCCATGCCCACGACCAGATGCGTGACCCCGAAAAGAATTTCGTGCTGCCTCCGACTGTTTCTGATCAGATCAAGTTGTGGCAACTGGAAATGGACCGCATGCAAGTGAGTCGCGGCTTTTTGTACCAGGGCTTCTCAACTGTTTCGGAATACCAAAATGCGTCAACCCATGCCCAAGACATGGGTGCTCTGCTCTGGAAAAACGACAGCAAACGTATGTTTTTCGTAGACGAAGAGGCAAACAAGCCTTTTATGGAGTACATCAACCGCCGAATGAAGCAGGCGTGATGTACAGCTACTATTTTATATTCTTACATCTGTGCCAGCACTATGACGTTTAGGATCTGCTCGTCCAAGTATACGCTGCGCGAGTACCCTGTGATCACATTCTGCAGGCTCAAGACCCCACTTTGGATCACGTTCTTGAGTGCGAGCCAATCTGGCGAATTTGCTTTGATATTTGGCTTCGGCCTACTTCGAGCTGATTCCGGTTCTAGCTGTGGTTCCGGCTGTGATTCCGGCTGTGATTCTGCTTGCTCCGGTCGATTTGGCTGATCATCAGGATTATACTGTTGGGGATGTGGCTGTTCGAGTGCTGATTTCTCCTTTGGCTCGTGGCTTGAGGCATTAGCACCGTTAAGCGGCACCGTTGTGTTTGTATTTATAACTCCCTCATCCATACTACGCTTGACCCATAGGCTGCCTAGACTCTTGACTCCTGAGCGGTGTGCCACTCCTTTGACGAATACAGCCGACGAATCGACCAATCGCTCGGTGGCAGCCAGAATTTCCGTGGCCTGTGCCTCAGTAGCACATCCAATCGCGGCGAAGTTCACCAGGTCTGTGTACAGCTTGCGCAGCTTCCGCCCATTTTGACGGTAGACGTTGTCTAAGTCGTCAAAATTGTTATACAAATGCACATTTGCGTCGAAGACTTGCTGCTCGTAGGTGTCCAAAGTGTTCAGAAGATCGGAAACAAGCTCATCGTCACAGGCAGGAAGGGCCAGGCACTGTGAGGCGAGCAGTGGCCAGACCAGCTTAATTCGCATTTGGGTTCTTCTATCTGGGGAGAAGGCTGCGTTGTGGACTTCTTATGCCGAGAGACAGGTCAGGGGAGTCTATTTACGTGTCTTTGATATACACACCGCGACTAATATACAGCCAGCCCGATGAACTTCATAGCATTTATGCGGCCAGCCGCTGTTTCAGGGCCAGGCCATATCAGGCCAGAGTGGCTGTGGGCAAGGCGCAGTTTAAGTTTATTATGGCTGGCGAGGGCTTTCGTGATGTGTTTGTAATGTGATGATTAGCTTTCAGATAACGCAAGTAATAAATAGGAAATTGCGAATATGCTGCAAAGAAATTAAAAGTGTCTAGATTGCCTCAAATGCACTTTCCGTTGCCGAAGTAGCCTGCGGATCCCGGATGTTCTGCGTTCACCTGCTTAAGTTTTAGTGAGCTGCTGTGGCCTCTTGATTCGGTGCATGAGTGCATCTTTCCATCTCGATTGTCGATCAGGACAAAGCTTGGGGCTGGCGGACCTCCTGGCAGCATACAACTCGCCACAGCAAGCATCAACATCCTAAAATTTTTAGATTATATATTTTCTGCGCCAATGTCGCTTAATACAAATAAACTCGTTACGATTCGCGGTTACCTGAGATCCCGCGGCTCGCCACACTCTTGATTGACCATTTTGCATTTCATTCGGTCGCGCGAGAATGAGGTATAATTACAATCTATTATCATCTTATGTTGGCCGAAGTCGCTGTATGGCCAGTCAGATCTCGGGCATGCACTATCTAACTGCACCTCAACCCTGCACACTCTATTGAAAGTAATACATTTCGATAGACGTATCTTTTGCACAACCATGTTCCGCAAAATGAGTGTTCCTGCTGCTCTGGCTCGCAGCTACAGCCAGGCCCCGGCTCTGCGGACGCTGAAAATTGGCCTGATTCCCGGAGACGGCATTGGGCGCGAGGTTATCCCCGCTGGTCGTCAGATCCTCGAGGCGTTGCCAGCCGAGGAAGGTCTTGCGTTCGAGTTTGTCGAGGCAGATGCTGGTTTCGATCATTTCAAGAAGACCGGCACTGCTTTGCCCGACGAAACGGTCGAACTGCTCAAGAACGAGTGCCACGGTGCGCTTTTCGGAGCAGTTTCGAGCCCCACCACCAAGGTCGAGGGCTACTCGTCGCCTATCGTTGCTCTGCGCAAGAAGCTTGGGCTCTACGCGAACGTGCGTCCGGTCAAGTCGGTTCTGTCCGGCGATAAGCTCACTGACATGGTTATTGTTCGCGAGAACACCGAGGATCTGTACGTCAAGGAGGAGAAGACGTATGTCGATGCCGATGGCAAGAAAGTCGCCGAGGCCATCAAGCGTATTTCTCAGTCTGCTTCGGAGAAAATTGGCGCCATGGCACTGCGCATCGCTCTCCAGCGCCATGCCCTGCGTCTGCTGGACCCGTCGTCCTCGCACCACGACTCCACCAAGAACGCCGTTGTGACGGTTACGCACAAAAGCAACGTTCTGTCTCAATCAGACGGACTGTTCCGCGAAACCATCCGCTCTCTGTACGACGCCACGGTTGCCAGCGTGCCCGAGTACTCGAAGGTGTCGCTGCAGGAGCAGATCGTGGACTCAATGGTCTACAAGATGTTCCGCAACCCGGCCGAGTTCGACGTGGTCGTGGCGCCCAACTTGTACGGTGACATTCTGAGCGACGGTGCGGCTGCTCTGGTCGGTTCGCTCGGTGTTGTTCCTTCTGCCAACGTCGGCGATAACTTCGTGATTGGCGAGCCTTGCCACGGCTCGGCTCCCGATATCGAGGGCCGCGGCATCTCGAACCCAATCGCGACTATCCGTTCGACTGCTCTGATGCTTGAGTTCCTGGGTTTCCCCTCGCCGGCTGCTCGCATCTACAAAGCCGTTGATGAGACCATGAAGAGTGGCCTGGCCACCCCGGATTTGGGCGGCTCGGCTACCACCTCGGATGTCACTGCTGCTGTTATTGCCCGTCTTTGAGCGCACAAATTAGCAAGTTGCTGTCTATAGTTCAGCCAGGTCCCGAGTATAACGCTGGCAAAGCACCAATGTGGCCGGCCTCATTAGAATACCTCCAATGTATCTTCCATATTACGTTACCTATCTCCACGAGCTTGAATTGCTTGTTGTTCCGAATATTTTTTCGAACAAAAGACCTTAATTTTTCCAATCCTCCGATTGGGGCAATCGCCTGTTTGAACACTACTCAATCAGCCCCTCTACCGAAACAGCCCAAAAAATCCCCTGGTTGCGGCTCTTACTCACCTCCCATTTCCTCGAGACCTGCTTGGCCAGGCACCCAATTACTTTGAATCAAAGGCGCAACTCAATCGAGCTCTGCCGCCAAAATGTCTGATGAAGATGAAGATTTTGAAATTATAGAAATGGCACCGTCTTCGGGGCAGCGCGCGCTTCTGCAGGACTTTCAGTGTCCTATCTGCCTTGACAAACCGGAAGTCATGGCCGTCACGCCCTGTGGCCATATTTATTGCGCCGATTGCATTTTCCCAGCCATGTCTTCAACTCGCGATGCCACTAAACGCAAGGGTACGTGCAGTATTTGCCGCAAACAGATGAGCTACACGAGCGTGACGTACTTAGAGATGAAAACCGAGCCCAGCAACAAGGACAAAGGCACATTGGAGAAAAGCAAACCGAAAAAGAAACTGGATGTTACAGAGGTGAATTTTTGAGCCAGTTTCTTCAAGCTGATTCTATGGGCATTTTTGATCGTATTCTGGGAACACCACTTAACGACTTAACGACTTAACGACGTACTAAATAAATTATTTGCAGCGAGAATCTCGGCCCTACACTGACACAACAAAATTAAACGCGCTCGAAGCATGCGGCAAAAAAACCAATACCTCCATCTTCCACGGGTTTCACTCGCACACAGGACTCAGCCAGCTCGGCAGCATTTGCCATGCCCGCGAAGTGCTCGGGCTCGCCACGTCTGTTCCAGCCAGGCAAAACGCTATCCCGCGAGCGCAATTTCCACTTCTGTGCAATTTCAGGCACCTCTAGCAGTCTTCTGACGACTTTTTCGTTCTCTTCAGCATGAATAGAGCAGGTCGAGTAGACGACCGTTTGGGCATCGAATTTCAGGGCGTGGCTCACGATAATAAACTGGAACTCGGCCAACTTGTCAAGCCGCTCACTGTTTTTTGCCTCTTCGTCCTCCTCATTCGATTTAGCATCCACACGCCCGAAAATGCCGGAGCCCGAACACGAAGGATCAACAACCAAACCATCGACCTCAAAGTCAACTGGATTTGCCGCCGTGAAATCCTGCACCCTCACATCAACGTTCTTCAGCTTGGCAACATTCAGCATTTTTTTAAGGATCTCGCCCCGCCGGGGATCTCGCTCAAACGCAGTCACATGCGCGGCATAGCCTGCGAGCTGCGACGTTTTGTTGCCAGGGGCGCTACACGCATCAATGTAGCTCTTGGCCGGGTCCGGATTCAGAATCTCCACAGGCATGCAGCTCGCTCGGTCCTGGATAATGAGTCCACCGCTTTTATAGAGCGGCATCTTCGCCACTTGCGTGTTTGGACTCAGACCGTAAAGACCCTTGATGTAGTCGTCTCTGTACCAGTAGTTGGGTCCCATGGGCAGCTTGAGTGCTTCTGTGCGGGTAAATCCCATTTTTTCGAACGCATCTTCCAACTCTTCAGGGCTAGATTGCCGAGGATTGCAGCGAACCCAGCGAACGGGTGGGCCGCCAGACGACTCCTGTTTCAGACCAAATTTCACCTTGTACTTCACAAATTCGCCATTGAGACGAGTCTTGTGCCGCAGAATCGCGTCTTTCTCTTTGCATTTCGCACATGCGATCCGCTTGGCCCTTGAAAGCAGCAAATCGTGCGCCATGCACACGGCCACCCCTTCATCTAAACTTTTTTCCCGGGCCAGAATTCCCGAAGCTTTGACCACCTGCTGGAGAAGCGAGCGATATTTCAAAGTTTCCGAGACCAAGGCATAAAGCTGGCTAGCTTTAGGACCTTTGTGTTTGTTATAGATCCGGTTTCGTAGGGTTCCGGAGCCTCCGTCCAAATAAGACGCTGCTTCTCTGTATATCATGGCCTGCTAGGAAAGATGCAGGGGAGATAGTAGAGATGCAGGTGTGTGTAGGTCTTAGGTCATGGTCTTGACCTGGGTTGGAAATTTGTACAATCGTGTTTGGGTTGTCCTCTTTTTATTTGATTATGATGTATGCATTGTTTGTATAATAAATAGTGAAGTTCATTCTCGAGTTGGGGGATTAGTGGCCGCAATAGCCAAGCTTCAGACGGACCCAATATGTCTTCTAACTTGAGCCCATATGTTTTCAAATTGGAATTTACATCGAACTCCAAGCCAGTCATACTTTCTGATAGCTCTGGATTCTCACCTGTACTCCGGCTTCAGAACCCAGACCTTGGAAGGCGCATCCCACGTTGCAATTTTTCTCAGCATCTGGCGCAAATTTGCGACCGCCTGGTCCTCTTTCAAAGAAATTCCGCAGGCAGAAACAATCTCAGCCGAGCCAGCTCTAAACTCCTGGGTCTTGGCCAGGTAGGTCCTGATTCTCTCGAGTGATTGCTTATGGGGCCCAAGAATGGATTCGGGAATAGAAGCTGCGCTCACTGGCAAGCTCTCGAGCTCTTTCTTTTGCCGTAGATTGGCCAGAATGGAGCTACTAGATTTGGCGCCAACCTTGGCCGATCCCACGTTGGAACCAAACTTTGTTCCAGCACCAAGAGCACCCGCATCAACAACTTTTCCGGCTTTGCCAAACCGGCCTGTCCAAGTCGGAGTGCCGATTTTCGCGCGCCTGGCCTCTTGACGCGACTTGTTAATGGCCTCTGCCGCCTGGTTGGCAATCCGTGTGGCTTCTCGTTCCATCAGAACAGTGTCGGGCCGCGCTGCATCCATAATCGCGTCGTGTTCTAGCGTGGACTGCACGCCAGCCTGGGCAAACAATCCCTCGAGCAACCGATCATCCTCTTTCTCTGTCTCAGCTTTGCCCGCTTGGTAGTCACTCTGCCGCGTGATTCCGGCCAGATCCTGGATATCGTCGTCATTTTGCCGTGGCTGTAGCCGTTTCTCGGAGCCCTCGAACAACCCACCGGTTTCTGTAGAGCCATCTGCGCCTGTACTGCCTCCCAGTGAAAACAAATCGTGAAGATCGGTGTTCTTGAAAAAGCGTTTCTGCTTCGGGTCCTTGAGGACTTTGTTGGTGAGGAACTGTTTGAAAATCTGCCGGTGATATATTTTTTCTTCGATCGATCCGGCGATCATCAGTCTGTATATCATCACTTCCTTCTTCTGGCCCAGACGCCAGGCCCGTTCGCGGGCCTGCATATCCGTGCTCGGGTTCCAGTCCGGATCGTAAATAATGATGCGATTTGCTCCGGTCAGATTCACACCTAAACCGCCAACTTTTGTCGTGAGCAAAAACAATTGAACACTCTCGTCCCGATTAAACTTCTCGACGAGGCCTTGGCGGACGCCGATATTGGTCGAGCCGTCCATCCGGAGGTACTTGAGACCCAGACTATTGGCAACAAACGGCTCAAGGATGTCGAGCATCTGCCGTGTTTGACAGAACAGAAGCGTGCGGTGGCCCTGTTCAACCCACAGCTGCAGCAGGGCCTTGACCACCTGCATTTTGCCGCTCTTGGCCGGGTCGCCATAGTTCCGTACTGTTTGCATCACATCTTTTTTGAGCAGATCTGGATGGTTGCACACTTTTCTCAGCACATCGACGCCGTATAAAACCTGCCGCTTGCCGGACATGATCGAGGCCAGCTCGTCGCTTTTCAAAAAATTGAGGTACTGTTCCTTTTGCGGGCGCGTAAGGTTGCAGAACAACACTTTTTCGACCTTTTGCGGCAAGTCGCTTGCCACATCGCTTTTCATTCGCCGAAGGAGGTAAGGCGCAATCAGGTTTTTTAAAACAACCGCACACTTGTACGCAGTTTGCACCTGGACATTGGACGCATTGGCATAGCCGCCGACATTGATGGGCACGGCGAACTCGTTCTGGAAAACAGGCAAAGTGCCGAGCTTTCCGGGGTAAACAAAATCAAACAGACTCCATAGCTCAATCAGATTGTTTTGAATAGGGGTACCACTGAGAATGATGCGGTAAGGTGTCCTTAGCTGCTTGCATCCGAGCGAGACCTCGCTGTTCGGGTTCCTGATCTTGTGACCCTCGTCCAAGCAGACATAGCCCCAGTTCCGCCTGAGCAGCAGCTTAGAGTACACTTTCACGCCAGCGTATGTGGTGATGATGACGTGGCCGGTCTCGAACATTGACTCGACGAGCCGCTTGGCCGCACTCATGGTGACCGAAACTTTCTCTGTGTCGAGCACGTCGCTGTCTGAGTCGTCCAAGTCCATATTTCTGGGCGCAGAAAGGCCAGAAATACCCGTGCCAATCGTGTGGAGCACGCTGACTCTCAAGGCAGGCCACCACTGGTGCAGTTCGGCCACCCATTGGCTCATTAAAGTAGCCGGGCAGACGATCAGCGCTGGTCGTTTGAGCTTGCCAGAGTAGTGCAGCCCGGCGAGAAATGCTGCGACCTGCACAGTTTTGCCCAGCCCCATTTCATCGCCTACAATGCCGCCGGTTTTCTGGGCATAAAGTTCCCACAACCACCGGACGCCAGTGCGCTGGTAGTTGAACAGACTGGCCCAGATGTCGCCGGGCATTCGGAAGTCGTTGTTCGAATCGATAACTTTGTCCTCGAATTCGGGATGCGGTAGGTGCCATTCATCTTTCGATTCGTCTTTCGACTCGCCATTCAATTCGTCTTTCGCCTCTTTGCTTTGGTCTCGCAATGATCTACGAATACTGGACCATCGCTCTAGTCGCCGCTGCCAGACCGCAGGGTTGCCGTCGTCAATTTCAGGTTTGTCACGAGACTCGGACTCCTCGGACTCCAGAAAAGTTTCCTCATATTCTTCCTTGTACTCATCACTCGGGTTGTCAGTTTTCGAGGGATTATCAAGCAATTGCGGCATCTCGTCCTCGGTCTCTGAGTCGCTTTTGACGTCGATAACTTTCCGCTTGGACGTGCGCTCCAGCATCAAGGAGGGTTTTTCGAGCATCTGCATCGAGCGTTTGCCGTTTTTATTTGTGGCCTCCTTCGAATCCTCAACTAGTTCGCCGAAGGGAGTGATTTTACCCGTCCGCACCTGAAACTCGTGCTCATTCTCGCCATCCTGCCGCCTGGACTCGGCCTGAGCACTCTCTGGCTTCGTGTGGCGCCTTTCGTCCATTCGCTCAAGAATATCGCTTTCGTCGCCGAGCAGTTCCTTCATTTGGACGTCTAGTTTATCCAGATCTTCATATGCTCGCTCGCGGACCGAGATTTTTGTAGATGCAGAGGCAATGCGTGCTTCGATCAGCGCTTGCTTGCCTCGAAGATCGGCCATTTTCTTGCGTGTTTTCTCGAGCCGTCTCTCATCCAGCGCATTTTCGTGCTCGAGAAGATCTGCTGCGGCCTGGCTCGCCACTTTCTGCTCGAGATCAGCCTGGTCGACCGTCCATCCCAGGCCTTCCATCGAGCAATTAAATTTCGGTGGGAAAAGGTCAGCTGTTTGGTATAATTTAGCAGGTTGCTTTGAAAGCCAAGCATGTCGTGAACTGTCTGCTTTGAATCTGGTATTGGAGAGGAAGTGAGAAAAGTACAAACATAAAAAATAAAAAATGATTATTTTTATACAGAAGAATTACATTTTAGCTTTCAATTCGCGCGAAACTTCAAAATCAGCATCAGTTTTGCTTCGCACCTCATCGAGGGTAACTCCCTCCTGCAACTCCGTCAAAAGCAGGCCCGATTTGGTGACTTTGAATACCGCCAAGTCAGTGATAATGATAGACACAACTCCAGCACCCGTCAAAGGATTCTTGCACTCCTTGACGATCTTCGGAGTGCCATATTTCGTGGTATGAGTGGTGCAAACCACCACTTTCGTTTGCTCAGGGTTCGACACCAGATCCATAGCGCCTCCCATACCTTTGACGTTTCCTGGCACTGCCCAGTTCGCCAAATCGCCTGTTTGCGAGACCTCCATGGCTCCCAACACAGTCACATCAATTTTGCCAGAGCGGATCATGGAAAACGAGTCGTGCGAGCCAAACACCGAGGCACCAGGCATCATCGTAACCGTCTCTTTGCCGGCATTGATCACATCAGGATCCACCTCCGACTCAACTGGGTACGGCCCAATGCCCAGCATTCCGTTCTCAGATTCGAAAATGACATCGACGTCCTCAGGGATATAGTTAGGAGCCAGCGTAGGCAGGCCCACACCGAGGTTCGCATAGGTGCCGTTATCAAACTCTTTGGCCACGCGGCGAGCGATTTTTTCCCGTGTAGCATCGATTTTAGACTCGCCATCGCTTTTGACCGTCCGTTTCTCAAAATGTTTTTCAGCGGTGGACTGGATCACATGGGTAACGTGGATACCAGGCACATGGACCTCGTGCGGCTGAATAGCGCCGGCTTCGACGATTTCATCTGCCTCAACCAGAGTGATCTTCGAGGCCTGCGCCATGATCTGGTTGAAGTTCATTGTTGTTCCTTTAAAAACCAAATTTCCCAGAGGATCAGCCTTCCAGCACTTGATCAGCGAGACGTCTCCGGGCAGGGCCGTCTCCAACAAGTACTTGCGGCCATTGAACTCTCGTGTCTCTTTGGGTTGCGAATGCTTGACCACTTCACCCTTCTCGTTGTGTTTCATGGGCATTTTGCCTTCCTCGACCCACGTATTGACTCCGGTGGCCGTGTAAAACGCCGGGGCTCCAGAACTAGCAGCTCTGACGCGCTCCGCAATGGTACCTTGCGGCGTCAATTCGATCTCTATTTTGCCGGTCAAGAAGCCCTTGAGCAGAGTTTTCGAATTGCCCAGGTAGGACATGATCAGCTTCGAGACCTGGCCGGTGTTCACAAGCTTGTCCAGGCCTAGATCATTGATGCCGGCATTGTTTGAGACACAGGTCAAATTTTTGATGTCTGGACGCTTCGCGATCTCAGTGAAAAGAGTCTCCGGAATTCCATTGACTCCAAACCCACCACACAGCACCGTTTGGCCAGCTTTCAGAGAATTAACAGCCTGTTTCAGGGTAGTCACTTTCGAAACGGCTCTGACAGCCAGGGAGGCATGCATTGCGATAGCCTAACAGTAGATCGCACAAATCGAAGCGTGAAGTTCAGAGAGAGACAGATGGAGGGCAACTGTTTAAAACGGTTTTTAAGTCAACTGTCAGATCTGATTACAATGCAGCCCTAGCAACCTAACAACCTCGGCCCCAGAGATATAGATCACTTGCCTGAGTGATTCTTGTTGCAGCACGCCCTTGCCCTTGTCAATGATCGAGTCGCCGAGTCACAGGAGTCACCGCCCTTAATAATCTGAACCTTAGTCCTGCACCGAGAGTAACTCTTACAAGTACCCACATCAGTACACACACACACAAATGGACGCCGATCGCGCTGCAGATCTCGAAAAAGTTCTGGACGAATTGTCTACTCGAATTGTTGCATACGTCAAAAAAGCCGATTCGCCCGATGGATCTGTCGGCAAATACCAGGACCCGAAAGGACTGGCCAGCAGCCTGAATATCAAGCTTTCTGATGAAGGTGAAGGTATCGACGGTCTTCTGCAATCAACTGATCTGCTTCTCGACAAGTCGGTTGTGACGTGGCACAAAAACTTCTTGGAGAAACTCTATGCGGGCACCAACCCGGTCGGAGTAGCCAGCGACCTGCTCCTTTCGATTCTCAACACAAACTCGCATGTTTTCACTGCTTCGCCGGCTATGACTGTGATTGAGAAATACACTGCCCGCAAATATGCCGGGATGTTCGGTTTCAACGGACCTCGGGCCGGAGGACTCACGTTTCCAGGCGGTTCTTACTCGAACATTACCAGCATGCACATGGCTCGAAGCATGCTTTTCCCCGAAACAAAGACCGAAGGAAACTCGTGCGTGAAACTCGCTATGTTCTCGAGTGGCCACAGTCACTATTCAGTCGAGAAGTCTGCGATTTTGCTTGGTCTTGGCTCGAAAAGCCTGTTCAAAGTCAAGGTCCACCCCTCCGGCGAAATGGATGTCGAAGATCTGGCGGCCAAAGTTGCTGAGGCCAAGGCCCAGGGCTACCAGCCATTCTACGTGAACGGCACAGCTGGCTCTACTGTTTACGGCTCGTTTGACGACTTCAATGCCATCGCTGACATTGCTGAGCGCGAGAAAATGTGGTTCCACATCGACGGCTCGTGGGGCGGCAATGTCTGCTTCAGCGAGACGCAACGGCGCCGGCTGGCCGGCTCGGCTCGGGCCAACTCAATCACCGTCAATCCGCACAAAATGCTCGGAGTCCCGTGCACTTGTTCCTTCTTGCTCGTACCCGAGGAGTCTGTGTTCCAGACGGCAAACTCCCTGCAGGCTCCCTACCTTTTCCACTCTAGCAACCCTGAAGATGAGAACTATGACCTTGCCGACGGTACCATGGGCTGTGGACGTCGTCCAGATGCCCTCAAACTTTACCTTGGCTGGCAGTGGTACGGAACTAAGGGCTACGGTGCTCGGATCGACCATGCCTACGAGATGACCGGTTATCTCGCGCAGCAGGTCGCAGATGCGCCTGACTTCCACTTGTTGTCACAGAACCCTCCTCCTTGCTTGCAAACCTGTTTCTTCTATGCGCCCAAGGGCCTCGGTACCTACGACGAGAACACCAAAGCCACGCGGGCTTTGGCCAACCGGATTTTCGCAAAGGGCAAGTTCCTGGTGGACTACTCGCCGCATCCCGAGCATGGTGAGTTCTTCCGCGTTGTTTTGAACGCTCCTCAGGTCGATAAAGAGACCGTGGATAATCTGCTTGCGGAAATCAGAGAGGCTGCCAAGGAGCTGGGGTTCTCGAATTAGATAAATAGACGCATATTATTTGTTTTTAATGGAGCAGGCGATGCAAGATTGTTAGTAACAATTTTCCGATCCACAAAAGCTCTCTATTTTTAAATGCAAAAAAATCAATGTCCCTCAATTTTCAATCTGCAATCTCAATAAATACATCAGTAGGCATGGTACGGCTGGTCCTGCTTCTCCTCCATCTTGTCGGACTTTCGTTTGGTCGAGCAGCAGCAAATGCTCAGCGTCCAGAACACAAAAGTTATCAGCGAGGCACCACAGGTGACCCATGCCATAGCAATGCCTGGCGAGCCGCGCGACGCCTTGACGCCAGTAGAGCTTTCGTATGAGTCGTTGAACTTGCTGGTGAACATCGAAAACGCAATCGTCGAAATGATTGCGGCCAACGCAGCCGATAAGAAGGCCAACAACGACAGGAAAGTCATACAGCACGAGGCCCAGCGCGAAAAGAACGTGAGAAACGTGCCCACGAACTCGATGAAACTCAGACCAATCGTGATAATAAACAGCGACCACAAAGCGTACCACAACGTGCGCAGCTTGTCTTCGTACTCGGTGAATTCAGACGTGTGGTCCGTAATCTGCAGGAACTGGCCCAAAATCGTGTCGTCAGTCAAACTAGTCGCATTGAACCAGAAAGGCATCTCTGGCGTGAGACATTCCTGGATGTCCGAGGACGAGCTGCCATAGCAGTAGCCATTCACACCAATTTGGTAGTACTTGGAAAGCCCTACAGCTGAAACAATGCCAGAGATATCAATATTGTCGTACTGCGCATCATTTAGGTCAATGCTCACCATGTACAAGTTTTTGAGCCCAGGAGCGTTCTCGTAACAGCCCAGGAAGGTAACGAGGCCGGCCGCTAAAGTGAGAGCTGTGAATAGCAGCGGGAAAACAATAATCATACAAGTTCGAGTGGCAGTCATGTTTGCGAGTTCAACTTGACTGTGTGTGTGTATGTGTGTTGTTGTTGTCAAGTTGCTGTGAAACAGTGGGCGACCCTGTACTGCACTTATAGTGCTTCTCGCCCTAGCCTATAAATACCAGACAGATGCGAGGGCTGCAGCAAAAAAAGGTGGCTCCCCTTAAACCAGGGTTAGGGCTCGAGTCGAGACCCGCAGCTAGAGCTCAGGGACAGTCCTCAGCGGCATGAGCGAGTTTGAGCTTGTTTAAAGAAACTTTGTGAAATTCGTAGTGGGTTTTCTTTGGGGACGCGCTGAGAGTTAACACGCCGCTTGTTAATTTCCAGTTTTTTCCTGAAGCGTTCCCCCGCTGCCCCACTCGATCTACAAGTGCATGCCCGAGCTGGCCTGCGCCTCAAGCCAGCCATCCAAGATGTGGTTCTTTTCTTAGCGATCCCGATTTGGTACAGAGAGCCTCGTTAGTGGCAAGGAACGCGGCCCATTGGTGTCTATAGCTGCGAGCCGCTAATAGCATCCTCGATAGCATACAGATACTAACAATACTCGTCCCTAAACAGGTGGCCCATGCAATCTAATGCTTAAGCTTAATAAATAATTACACGACGGCACTACATGGTCGAAGACAAATTGCGCGCTTGCTCAACCAGGGCCATTTCTCGATCGCTCATGCTAGGAAGCCGCATTTGCTCCACCGCATACCGATAATCGTCCAGGATTTCTTTCGCGTCTTCAGCGTCGATGACACTCAGGATGTCCAAAACCTCCGACGAGAACTCGGGCTGTGCGGCCAATTGTTTTTCATAGAGCTCCAATTTCTGGTCCCAAAGTTTCTTGTAAAGATTTGATGCTCTTTTTGGCAGTGTTCGTCTTTGAGTGTTGACCTCTAGCGCGCACACACTCAGTTTGGCCAGGAGCCTCATCACCGTCCGATACTTCTCTTCGTCTAGCGGGACCTGCCCGGTGTACGACTCGCAATAGTTTCTGAATTCCTCAATATTGTAGATGTCTCGGTCTGTGATATTTATGGGATGTCTTACCACCTCAAAAGCGGATGTCATGTTCGCCAAAGCCACTTCTCTCACGGCTCGACGCGTTTCTTCTGGGATATCGTCGTCTTTTTGAAGTTCGTGAAGAATTCCGTCGAGCTCTGACGTCAGCAGCTGGTACACTTGCCGCAATTCCTGGCATGTGAAGTTTACTTCCATTGTTCACCCGTAATTTTGGTTTCAGACCGAGATTTCAATTCGGAATCGCAAACAATCTCGTGTGAAGGGAAAGATAATTTGTGAAACGCGACCTTTAGTCATGCTCACGTGACACCCCGCACCCCACACTCTGCCCGCCTATCTGGCCGCCTCTAGGCCCTGCCTACATGAACAGAATCTCATCGCAATCTTCATTAGACTGCCACGCCGGACAATAAGGGCATTTGCGGCGGTTGGTGTACTTGATGCTAAGCCAAGTACTTGTTGAAACCGCATGGCCACATGAAAGCCGCATAGGTGGGTCTTGCAAAGAAGTAGCTTTACGAGAAACCGGGCAGATAAATATCGGATGGAAGCGCAAATCTTCTGGCAGCTCGACTTCTACCGGTAGCTCTTCAAGCCCTCCCTGCAATTTTGAGGCACTGAGTAGCTTGCTGGCCTTTTGATACTGTTTCAGACAAGCTTCGCCAGCCTCAATGGCTGTATCCAGGGGATCCCTAAAGGAGAAGTCGTGAAAAATGCAGGCAATCTTGTCAGTGTAGCTGGTCTTGAGCTGGCGTCGCAATACAGAAATGTGCTCTGCAAAATCCGGGCTTCCTGGCTTGAAAAGCAGACCGTGCGCAGCCTCAATCATACTTTCTCGACTGAAAGAAGCGTCCGCCAGCTCGCGAGCTTTGGCCACCGCCTTCCATGATTGGCCCTGATTCATGGCCTGAAGCAGCTCTAACAAATCAATTTTCTCATAAGCCTGCTTCAATAGCTTTTGCATAGTTTCATAGCGTATTTGACGATCGAAACTTGTGTATCCGGCGATGGTAGCTGCCTCTTCATTCGCATTTAATGCTTTGACGGTCTCTAGATTGAGAATCCCGGCGATTTGCTGATCGCTAGCAGAGACTCGTTCGGACTTGGTTTCATTCTGAATGTGATCCAAAACTTCGCGCACTCGAGTGAGGTCTGCGTTCTCTAATAGCTCAATGACTGTCTTGTTCCGTATGGTTTCAGTGTCAGAATCAATGATGCTTGAGTAAAGCTCACGGTGCGACTTGATCATATTGCGACGCAGAAGACTGTCCAGTATGACACAGTCAAGATGGTAGTAAGGATTATCGCTGTCAACAAAGGTTCCGAATATTTTGAGCTCTTCTTCGGGTAGCATGGGCGGCAAAACGGCTTCGAACTCTTTGGTGCTCTGGGTCAGCTGCTTGTGGATCTCTTTCTCCTGGGTTTTAACTTGAGTGCGAGCCTTCCTCAACAGTTCAAGTGTTCTCTTTTTTTTATTTACCTCATCAGCCGTATCCAGCCCCGAGATCTGGCCAATTGCATTTTCAATTGTCGCACCTATTTTGAGCATTGGCGGCAATGAGAATGTGTGAGGGACTGAGGTAATCGGTCTGGCGGCATTGGATATGGCGTAGTCAATCGCAAGGGAAAATAAGTGAGCAAATGAAGACTACATTCTGCCTTTTTTAAATTTTAATTGCTCTGCTAATTCTTTTATTCCACCCACTAAAAGAACTTACTCAATCTTCTGCTTCTTTTTAACCGGAAAGAACGACTCGATACCCTTCATAGGTTTTGTATAGTCGCCTTTGTTCCTGATACTGTTAACTTCTTGGCTGACCCGGTAGTGTTCAAGCTCGCAAGGCTTTATGAGATCTCTCGCAGATTCCCAGCTTCCCAACACCCACTTCGATGCATTCTTTTGCTCGATAATAGCAGGCATACGTTTGTGCACTTTAGCCATCTTACCCTCTGCTGCCAGAGTAATGATTGCAAACGAATGGCCATAAAACTCATTGTAGTCGTAAAGAGCCAAAACACATAGTGGCTTACTTTCAGGCTTGAAGTAAAACGGTTGCTTGCCATTCCATTCGTAGTACCCATCCATCAGCACGACGCACCTGTGTTTGGTTACAGACTGCCACGTTTTCGGTATTTCGCTCACGTCTCCGAACAAATTTTCAGAGCGGCAATTGTTGGTGGCAAACGATGGCTTCTCGTTTTCTTTGATATAGCTAGGAATCAGCCCAAACTTCATCGTGGTCAGCTGTAGCGGGGCATCTTCTTTGCTGTCACCTGTCGGCTTGGTGGTGTTATTAGCAACTAAGGCCGTCATAGTGGGTCCTATATTAAAGGATTTGTAATTCTCAAAACTACCTTTGGTTTCCTGGCCAAAACTGGTCTCAATGCCTACTTTCTTAAATTCATTGACCACAAACTCGGGCTCCAGCTGGCAGGCGAATCGTCCACACATGGAAGACGCTTGGGATCCAGTCGCTCGGAATCCAGGTCTTCAAAAGCGGCAACCTTATTTATTTTTCTTCTTTTGAGAATTTTGCTCGAAGGCTCAAACAGGTTGATAGAGAAGTGAACCTTGTCCCCACTAAGCTAAGAACGTACGTAACTTGAACTAGTAGCATAAGTTAAGTTGTGTAGACGAAGGACACTGTAGTACCGTCAATCTAGCGTTGAATTGCAATATTTGATAAATAATATACAAAAACCAAATCAAACCATTACACTCTTAACTCGAATAGATAATATATGCCAAGGATTCGTTTCGTCGTGCGAGCCCACAACAACAGTTAAACTACCCGAGTCAAGCGAGATAGCGGCGGGTATGCACCCTTACCCAGAGACGCACCCGCATCTGATAAGACGCACCCAATCCAGATTGTAACCCTCTCTTCCAAATCCCTCAACATGCTTCTTGGTTTGTGGGAGTCAAAACACGAGCAAATCGTGCAAATGAAACAAGCCGAGAGAAAGGAGCGAATTGCCGCGCTCAAAGCTTACCATGAACCTTTGACGAAACCTGAGCTCGAGCTCTTGAATCTGACCGCCGAGGAAGCCGTGGCCAAGGTCAAGGCCAAGGAGATTACGCCCCAACAACTCTTGAAAGCCTATGGCAAACGCACACTTGCTACGCAGCCCGATACAAATGCTGCCACCGAGATTTTATTTGAGGACGCCGAGAAATGGGCCGAATCAGCCAACCTCGAAGGCCCCCTCGCAGGCTTCCCTATTTCACTGAAAGATTCTGTGAGCGTAAAAGGCTATGACAGTTGCATGGGCTACTCGTCAAAAGCCATGAATCCTGTCAAAGAAGATTCGCCGCTGGTCAAGCTGCTCAAAGATGCCGGTGCAGTTCCCTTTGTCAAGACCAATGTGCCTCTCACGCTTCTCTCGTTTGAAAGCTACAACGACGTGTGGGGCACCTCAGAGAACGCGCACAAAAAGGGATACACTCCCGGCGGATCATCTGGTGGCGAAGGAGCAATTCTTGCGGCTGGTGGTTCGCGTCTTGGCGTGGGAACTGATGTCGCTGGCTCGGTGCGGCTGCCTGCGCACTTCTCGGGCGTCTACGCACTACGTTGTGCGACCCAGCGGTTCCCCAAAACCGAGAACAACACCACCTCGCCTGGTCAGGACGGAATCCCAGCCATCACTGGTCCGATGACCCGCTCGCTTGCCGATCTTAAGTACTTCATGAAGGCTGTAGTCGACATGAAGCCCTGGGAATACGAGTACTACTGCCTCAATATGCCTTGGCGCGAGCCCGAGCTTCCTAAGAAGCTCAGATTCGGTGTGATGCGCTCAGACAAAGTCATTGACCCGAGCCCTGCCTGTGCCCGCGCTCTTGATCTGGCCGTTGAAGCGGTGAAAGCCGCCGGCCACGAGGTCGTCGAGTTCGACCCTCCGGCCGCGCTCGATGCCCTGCGCATTGCGTCTCATTTGCTGATGAACGACAACGGCTATACCGTCACCTCCAACATGAACTACGGAGAGACCGTTGATGTCGGAGTCTGGCGCGCTATGTGCTACGGATTCCTGCCCCGCTGGATCAAGCGCCTCTATGCGTGGTACCTGGAGCGCCGAGGAGACTCGGTTTGGGCTGCACTGGTGCGCAATTTCGGTATGCAGACTGTGCCTGAGACTTGGAAGCTTTTGTACGAGCGTGAGAGTTACAAGGCGCGCTTTTTCAAGAGCTGGAAGCAGCAGAAACTCGACTTCCTGTTGACTGTACCGAACGCCACGCCAGCTTTCCCGCACAAGGGTCTCCTGGATTCGTTCTCGTCTTGTGGTTACACCTTCTTGTTCAACTTGCTCGATTACACCGCCGGTGTCATGCCTGTGACCAAGGTCGACGCCAAGAAGGACGCGCTGCCTGCTGATTTTGACTTCCGCAAGCTGAACGGTCCTTCCAAGGGCGCGTACATCCATTACGATGCCACCAAAATGGCAGGTCTCCCCGTTGGTGTTCAGGTCGTTGGCCAGCGGCTCGAGGAAGAGAAGGTTTTGGCGGCTATGGAGGTAGTCGAAGAGGCTCTGAACAAGAACGGAGTTGTGTACGAGCAGCTTCCGATTAACTAGTCACTGCGTTAAACTGTCACTGCGTAAAAACGTTACTGCGTAAAATTAAATAGGCGAACCCTGCCCAGTCTGGCGCCAAACTTGTCGATTTGGTTCCAGCAAAGGTGGCCAGACATCTTCAGGTCAGTTCACATTCTCATCTGTCTTTAATTGCTGATGCTACATTATGAATTAGAATAAAATAGAAGCAAATGGCTATGCCCTCAACTGCGCTTCGACCTCAGCAAGCTCAGTCTTCAAGCTGACTTCTTCAACTGTTTTGACCAGCTCCTTGGTCGACTTGGCCATATCAAACGACACTCCTGCGAGCCGCTGCTTGAGCTGACGCGACGCGGGCTTGCTGTCTTCCAGACGGTTGAGCTCGTCGTGTAGCTGCGACATTCTGGCGCTGCAGTCGCTCAGGTTCTGAAGAATGAACGAGCCCTTATCCTTCAGCAGCCAGTTGCGCGTCTGCTTCATGTTGCTGCTGGTGGCAGCGATCATCTTGTCTACCAGTAAGAAAATAGTGTTCACTTTGGGTTTGAGCAGCCCGCTGGCTTCCGAATCGCGGATTCCAGAGAGCAGAGACTGGATAGCCTCGACGGTCTCCGAGGTCTGTTCCTCGAGGTAGGACTGCAACTCGGTGATGGTGGAGTCGGCCGGCAGCACGTAGCGCTCCTCGGGTTCTTTATGTTTCTCCGAAGAGATGAGCTCCATTTGGAGTTTGCGTTCCGTCTCCAACTGACGTTTCGAGGCCTCAAGCTCGCCGTTGTCGAGAGTTTCACTGGGCAGCTCGAGCTCGTCCAGGCGCGACTGTAAATTGCTGATCTCGTTTTCTTGCGCTGGCGACGTATCTGTTTGCGGTTGTTGTTGCGGTTGTTGTTGCGGTTGTTGTTGCGGCTGGAGCTGTGGTTGGAGCTGCTCAGTCTCGATTCCCTCTGAGGGCCTGATCCGGGCGGCTTTCAGGAGCTCAACCACGGCAAAACTCAAATCAGAACACGCAGCATCGAGCAGCGCAAACGGAAGCAGCCCGCCGCTCACCGACATGTTGCGCACGACGGAAATGAGCTGGTTGGCTGTCCGCGAGATGAGCCGCGTGTGGGTGCCGAACGGCTGCTCCTCGGACGACTGCGGCTCGCCGAGCTCTTTCGTGAGCGCACGAGTTGCCAGAACGAGACTGTGCAGTCCATCGAGCAAGCCTCCGGAATCTGTCCGGCTGCCCACCAGCAGGGCATCCATTGATTGCTGAAACCGTTTCACTGCCGCGTCGCTCAGAAGGCCCTCGTTTGCGTAGAATTGCCGGCTCACCAGCGACGCCGGCGCCAGGGCGTGGCTCAGTTTCGAGTCGACACCCGAGCGGAGACTGCGCAGCTCGTCCATGGCCTGCAGGTGCCGGTTCTTCCATTCCTGGATCTCGATGCGCAGCTCTTGGACCTGCTGGGCCTGCAGCTGGTTGGCCTCGCCGCGCTGCTGCGTGAGGCTGCGCATCTCTTCGAGAAACAGAGACGCTTCGCGGCGAACCTGGTCAGTCACGCGCTGCTGGTCTTCGAGCTGCTGCTTGAGGGCTCTGTGTTCGGTCAGCGGCACGTGCGAGAGGCTCTGTTGGTTCTGTTGCAGTTGTTGTTGCAGTTGATGCTTCAAGTCTGCGATTTCGCGCTCGTGGTCGGAACTGAGACTGCGAGACTGCAGCTCGGTTTGAAGGGTGCTGTGAGTCGTGCGCAGATTTGTGTGATCTGACTGCAGACTTGTATGGTCTGACTGCAGACTTGTATGTTGCACCTTCAGATCATTGAGCTCCTCCTGCAGAAGGCCAAGCTTTTCCTGCAGCTCGACTTCTCTCTGGTTGGCGTCCCGAAGAAGATCGTGCAGCGCCGCATTTTCTTCCAGCGCTTCCTTCTTGAGCTGCTCCTCTTCTTTGAGTTTGCTAGCAACATCGTCAAGGTCACGACCAACCTCCTTATTGTCATTGTTTGAATGGGCTACCTCTGACTTCACGGAAGTATCTGGCGACTTGTATGCATCGTGCACAGCCACAGACAAAGACTCGTTGCCAGCAATCGAGTCATTATCGGATTCGAATTCGGGTTCAGGCTCGTGTTCGGACTCGGACTCGTCCTCGCCGTCACTGATCATCACACTTTTCGTTGGCTGGACCTTCGAAACAATGACTTTCTGCGCAGCGTTGCCTGGCTCGGGACTGGCCACATTGGGACTCTCGCTGGCCAAACTGAGGCCGCGGCTCAGATCAGACGCGTCGTCCACCACTAAATCTTTCGCGCTAATAGAGTCATTCATGTAGTCTGCGTCCAGAAGTGCCGGATAGCGCCGCTCATGCTCGGCCGCGAGGTCCTTGCACATTTCGCCAAATCGCAGCGTCGAGAGCGAGCCCAGCTGGTGGCGGGCATTATTGCGTTTTGGGTGGACGTCTGCTCGAGCCGGTAGCCGCTGGCCAGGCTGGCAGTTTGGGTTTGTGCGGCGCAAAAGCTCATCGTGGATGTCTGTCGAGAGCTCGATGAGGTGTACGAGCGAGAATTTGGAGAGTTTGCGGAGGCTCATGCTGATGCGGTGGTGGTGCGGCTGCAGACCCGAGATAAAGACGGTGAATTCCCTGTGGAAGCTGCGGATTTCCGCGGGGACGTCCCCGAGCCCGCCAGTCGAAGGCATTCCAAAGACGCGTCGAGAAATATTGAAATTCGGGGTAAGGGGGAATATATCTGAAGGTCGGGACGTGATTCTCTAATCTAGGCTTAGGGTCCGTGGTGTAGCCTAAGCTGAACGCTGAATGCTTTGGAATCGTTGGGAGCCGGGTTTGAAACAGCGGTTACGCTGAAATAGATACGATATACGTTGAATGAAATACGCACAAGACACACAAGTAACATTCAAGAAAACCCCCAAATTGTTTTTGGAAAGTATATGACGGCTTGATCGAGACTCCGAACAAAAAAAACACTCCGAACAAAAACGCCTAGCGCCTTCCAGCAACTGCACACATGCAAAAACATTCAGACAACGTCGCAATTCACATATGTGTGATTCAGTCTTCCTGAAACACGGCCGCAAACTTCTTAGAATAGATTAATATTTATTCAATATCCTATCAACAGATATCGGGACTACTGTCTCAGCTCATGGTATGTACATCGGGTCGCTGATCTCAAACAAAGAGAACTCGCCCTTCAGCAAGCGGCTCTGGGCAAACTCAAGCGCCCGCGTGGAGCCGTGCTCGGCCTGGATGGCGCCAACAAGCGCGAAAATAGTGGCTGCCTGCACCGTCTGCTCGCCCTTGTTCCCGCTGGGTTTCCAGAAAATGTGCTGCGAAAGTCCGGCTTTCTCGCACACCTGGGCGACTGCCGGGGCGCTCGACAGCAGCTCGATGGCGTTTTGCGTGATATCAAAGTTGTGGCCGTTCACGAGAGTAGGCACCTTGTCTGCCGGCGCGGAAACGGACGCGGCGGCGGCCGCCTGCAGTCGTAAGATGTTGCGCCCCGAGGCGGCCAGTTTCTCGTTGTAGGGCTTTTTGCCGTGCGCGAACGACTTGTGTGTGAGCGCCTGGAGCACGAGCGGCTCGCTGAGAGCGTACTCGGCGCCCAGAAACCGCTGGACGGCGGCGTATTGCTCGGAATGGCCAGGGTACTGGACTCCGTGCGGGTTCTTAGTGTACTGCTCCTCGGGCTTTTTGAGGCCGCGAACAACGGGTTTGCCGTTTCTGACCACAACAAGCGTGCGTCTGTGGGACAGCGAGGCTAGCGGCGTACTTTTAATGACCGCATGCCCACAGAGTCGTGGGCTACGAGCGGCCTGATTTGCGAAAAATCGCCAGACTACCATGCTGACGTGAGAGAACGACCAAAATTGCCGGGAGTCTTTGAAATTTTGTTTTTTCTTGGGTGGCCCGCGAAAAATCGATTAGGTCATGTCATGTAATGTAATATTGTAAATAGCACGGGGAAACAAAATTATTTCAAATTTCGTTCGCAGCACCACCGGGCCTTCTCTTCTCACATTGGAGTACAATGGACTTCTTCAAGCTGCTCTCGCGTGGTGCAAACCTGCCGCGCCAGAAACTCAATGAAGAAAAACCAAAAGCCAAAGAATTGACCGTGGAACGCAACATGTCGTTCTTTTCCAAACCTAAACGGGTAAAACAGGCCTCCGCCGCTGAGGGCGATTCTGAAGATGAGACCTTCGATTTGGTTGTGAAAAACGACGCAGATGCTCAGGCTTTACGCTCCAAAAACCGCTCGAAGGTTTCTGGCACGGACTTGCCGCTGCCGATCGGATCTTTCACGGACCTGATCGATCGCTTTGAACTCGCCAAACCGCTGAGAAACAATTTGTCCCGTCATAACTTCGATCATCCGACGCCCATCCAGAGTGACGCTATTCCAACTTTGTTGAATGGCAGAGATCTTGTGGCAGTAGCTCCCACGGGTTCTGGTAAAACGCTGGCCTTTTTGGTGCCCGTGCTGCAGGCGCTTTCGGCCAAGAAATCCGCCGATCCAAGCCACAAACTGCTGCGAGCAGCAATCGTGTCTCCGACTCGTGAGCTGGCGGCTCAGATCTATCAGGTCGCAGTAGAATTGAGCCGCGGGCTGCAGCTTAACGTGGCTATTGTCGACAAAAAAATGCTAGCGAAGCTGCGCAACAACAACGCTGGCTCGAAGCAGCACGTCGATCTTGTCATTGCGACGCCAATGCGGCTAATTGAGGCTTTGAACAGCGATCTTTTGCATCTTAAAAGTGCTGAATACCTCGTATTGGACGAGGCAGACCGTCTGCTGTCTGACGAGTTCGCGCAACAGAGCGACGAAATTGTGGCTCAGTGCACTAATCCGTCGCTGTGTAAGGCAATTTTTAGTGCGACAATGCCGGCAAATGTTGAGGAACTGGCCACAAGTATCATGAACTCGCCAGTGCGTATTATTGTCGGCCGTAAGGAGGCGGCCTCGGCTCTGGTAGAGCAGTCCCTGACATTTTGCGGTAACGAGTCCGGCAAGCTGACAGGAATCAGGCAAATGCTGAAAGGCGGACAGGTTGTGCCCCCCATTCTCGTTTTTGTTCAGAGCATTGTCCGAGCCAAGGCGCTTTTTCATGAGCTCCTATATGACAAGGTCAATGTCGATGTGATCCATTCGGAACTCACACAGAACCAGCGTGATCGCGTTGTCAACTCTTTCAAGCAAGGCGACGTCTGGGTCCTAATATGTACCGATGTGCTGGCTCGCGGTATTGATTTCCATGGCGTAAACCTCGTCATCAACTACGATGTCCCTCCTTCTGCCCAATCGTATGTGCACAGAATCGGTCGTACCGGCCGCAATGGCCGCAAAGGTAAGGCTGTAACTTTTTACACGAAACAGGATACGGAAACCATCCGTCCCATAATCAATGTGATGAAGCAGAGCGGTGTGGAGGTAAGCGATTGGTTATTCAAAGCCACGGAGAAGGCTTCGCGGTACAAGAAATCTCAGATCAAACGTGATGATATTTCTACCGTGCCCAAGGTCTTCAAGCACAAGAAACGCCAGCATCGGGAAATGATTGAGGCATCGAAAAAACGAGCAGAGACGGGAAACTGAGGTTCATTTTGTATTGTGAAGCGGCCGAACATAGGGGCAGCGGTTTAATTTATTAACTTATACGAACAATGACAATGTAATATGATAACGGTGACCGGCGAGCTTGATAAGTATGACTGAATTCGAAGAACTGCAAGTTGACCTTTACCCACATTTCTGAAATGCAATTGAACGAATTCGGCTGGAGAGTCGGTAAAGACCTCAAAGACTTTAAGCGTCCCCCTTTTCCCTCGAATATCAGCCTCGAGGGTCGGCATGTGAAACCGGTCAATATGGACATTGCGCGAGATTCTAGTAAATTGTGGGAAACTTTCAGCAAAGACGACGATTTTGCCGCTGCATTCACGTACATGCTGCATCCCGCGCCCAAAAATTTCGAGGAATTTGTCGCGTACCTGGAAGACATCGGTAGTGATCGCGAAACGGTTCTGATCACTGTCCTGTCTAGAGAGAGCCAAGAGCCCGCCGGGTACCTTTCGTATCTACGGATTGCACCTCAACATGCTACCTTGGAAGTGGGACGTATTCACTTCCCTCAATGGGTCCGCAAAACCTTGCTTTCGACTGAGACCCAGTACCTAATGATGAAGCATGCCTTCGATCTGGGCTATCGGCGCTACGAATGGAAGTGCAACAACCTGAACGAGCCCTCAAAACGTGCTGCTTTGCGTTTGGGGTTTAGATTCGAAGGCATATTCAAGAACCATTACATTGTGCAGGGGTACTCGAGAGACACTGCTTGGCATGCCATTACTGACGACGAATGGCCTGCAGCCCAGAAAGGCTTCGAACTGTACCTCAACGATTCAAATTTTGTTAACGGCAAGCAGATAAAAAGTTTGAAAGAGTTGAGAAATGACGATACAAGAGTTTTATAGAACCGGCCGAGGCAATTGTGTATAGCGTTACAGGACTTACTTGAGCGCTGCACACATCTACGCAGGTAATATACCGCGTCCAGTTTGTGCTTTCGTACCGGCATTTATAAAGTCATTCTTATGTTTGAATCTCTAAGCGTGCGAATAGCTTTACGACATTTGTAACCGTGCAGTCAGGCTCGCATTTATTAAGCTCGCATCTATAATACATCATATACATCATTTTTTACCGTGTCAACTGAACTGCTGCAAGAAGCTTGTGACTTGGTCCATCATCGGCCGGGTTGTTTCGTGCACAAAAGAAAGTGCTGGCTCGCTGAAAGCCACTGAAGAGGAGGACTCGCCAGTCATGCCAAAGAGGCCGCTTTCCTTGCGCAAATCGCGGTCTAAGGCGTCAATAAACAGCAGATCATGCCGCACAGAAAACCAATAGAACACCTTCTGTTTCTTTTTGGTGCGAACGCATTGGTATGTGTGTAAAAGCTCGAGAAAATCTGACTTGGCGTCCTCGAGCTGGGCATCCGATGGCACTCTGAGGTCCCGTAGATCACTGAAGACCCCCTCTTCGAACTTCTTTTTGTGTTTGATGTTCCGTCCAAATGCCATAAACCGAAACATCAAGATTCGTACAATGTCTGTACCTGTGATATAGAACACACCGTTCCATCTGACGCAAGAAATCTCATCACCGGTAGGCAGCTTATACCTTCTTAAGACGTCTCCGGGACCGAACATCGAAGGCGCAGTCGCCAGAAATATTTTAAGCGCGAGAAGCTGCTCCCAAACCATGCTCAGATTCTCGTAGGACCGCTGAGATTCGAGCGAAGCTGAAGTATCTTCGTCGCCCAGCTGCGAGTGCGGGGCGGTTGTGGGCGATGTATCTTTCGATGATGAGGTTCTCTGCATTTGTGATTCAGCTTGTGATTCCGTCGGGGATAAATAAAGTATGAAACGTTTTTTGAAGTGTACAGTACCGACCGCTGTTCGATTTTAGTTGTCCTCAGCCCGGGCGTGGACCTGCAGGAGTGCTTGAATTTCACGACTTGACAAAACTACCTCGAAGAAAAAGCGTGCGCTGAGCAATCACCAATTCAGGATGAAACCGAGTATTCGATTAGATTGACCGAACAAGAAAACCCAAACTATGCAAGACCGCCAGCGGGTTTATTCGAAGTCGAGCCACTAAGCAGATCTCGCGTACCTCTATCCCTGGCAGATGTAGGAGGAGGTGGTGTCTATAGCTCAGGGTACCTGCCTTAAGCGGAGGCAGGGTCAGGGCCCGCCGCATTGGCTAGTCAGTTCTTAAGCGTTTTTTGGAAGCTGCATAATGGCTGAGGAATGATCTTGGTAATGCAATAAAGTTTACCATTTTCAAGGCAGATTCGTTGTTCGAGATCGGCACTTTACACCTCTCATAGTCGCACACCAGGAGCGCAACTTCACCCGCCTAATTAACAGGCAACTCTGGGCCATGATTCTTGAACCGAAGTCGTTCTCGCAACGGATTGGTTTGAAACCAAAATGCTTGGTTAACTGGAGCCAAAAACTTTAGTTATCAATCGAGTTAAGCTCGAAAAATAAGATGATGGTCCAAAATAAATCGAAAAGAAAAGTAAATCAAAAAGAAATGGTCCCTGGCGGGATCGAACCGCCGATCTTGGCGTTATTAGCACCACGCCTTAACCAACTGGGCCAAGGGACCTTTTTCTTGCTTTCAATGGTTGCGGATAATATATCAGTCTTGTGAATGGAATACTTATTGCTTAGCTTGACATTATTTCGATGCGATACTCCTAGGAGAATGCCTCAACTTTAGCATTTAAGGCCGTTTAGTTGCCAGCAAAGTGACCCTTATTACCTGATATTGGGCTAGAATTCTCGTTTTTCTCACGGGAGCTTCTTTTTTCCCCCATGCACATTACTTTTCTTCCCAAGCGCTCTTGGTAGAATTCATTGCTAATTGCTAATTGCTTATCGTTTCATGTTTTCCCCCACCTACTAAGACATACTAACGTAAACCACAAAGCCTCTTAACTGAGCAGTAGCAAGATTACTACATCCAGCTCGATCTGCACTGCACCGCAAGTGCATTTATATAAACCAGAGTTCCTTCATCTTGACATTGTCTTTTCGCAAACCGCCCAATCTCAAATGATTATTCTCGAGGAAAGATATTACTACTACAATGATTACTACGGCAGGTCCACGTGGAATCGCTGGGGCCGCTGGCTGTTCTGTGGCCTGATAGTCGCCGCAGCGTTGGTAGCTGTCATGATGTTAATTCGCACAATTACTTCCAGGAGAGTTAGAAAGGGACAGCAACCCGTGTATGGCACTGGATGGATGGCTCCCAACAACAATCAGGGCTATAACACGAACCAAAATTACGGCCAGAATTATAACCAGGCTCAGCAAGGCTACGACAGCCAGAACTATAATCAGAACCAGGGCTACAGCCAGCAGGGTTATGGCACAAACTACAACAGCGGTAATCAAAACAACAACTTTGGCAACAGTTATCAGAACCCGACTAGTTATGGACAAGATAACAACGAGCCTAGTGCCCCGCAAAGTGCCTACTACCGCCCTGCTGAAAGCGCGCCTAGCGCAGACTACACCGCGCCTCCCAGCGGTGCACCTCCTAGTAGTTCCAAGGCAGATGATTATTACGCACCTCCCACGGGTCCTCGTCCTACCCAGACCAAAAACTGAGCAATCTGTAGACATCTGTAGGCTCTGTATTTATATTCGTCCTGATGATTGAGTTAACGGACAGATCATTGCTTCAACTAGTGTCGTGACTTGGCTGATTCCGACTGCTCAATGTCTAGTACTGAATTCCATTGCATATGCCTTTTGAAGTTGTGGTCTAGACTCTACACAAGTTATACTGGCTGATTCGGTGTCTATATTGCAAGCGCCTAGACAGCTAGTTTTAGCGTAGTGTTTGCCTCTTTATGCGACATACGAGTGGGCCTATTTTAGACCCTATGGCTGATAGCAGCCGCTGAATACTGTTAGCGCGACAAAGTTTTTACGGCATCGAATTTGATATATGTGATCTGATTTATGTTGTTGATCGACCCGAAAAACTCAGGAACTGGACTGCGCTCGACAGTTTCTCGAATTCAGCCCTTACCCTCAGAAGTTCCCCAGATTTTGAATTTATCTGCAGGGTAGGGACTTCACGTAGCCTAAGTATACAGCTATTTTATGTTCCTTACAAGCAGAGGACTGCACTTCGGGCTGTAGCCCGCTTGCACTAATATCGCAAATATGAAATAAGTCTGAACATATTCAAAGTCGCAATCTGGTGGCCAAAAAATATATGACCCGGCGCGGTAGCGCTGAATGTGGCAAGTGTAGGAGTTGGCAGTACATACTTGCTGTGAAACTTGGGTCGCTGTTGTCGCCCTAGAATTGCCGCGAAAGTGCAAAAGCCGTGAGGTGGCTTCAATTGTGATGGTTGTTGCTAGCCTGGCTTATGCCCAGGGTTTCAACCAAGAAAGCGTCTATGAGCATCAGAAACTCATGGTTGTGATTGCAGCAAGCTTCAGGCAGCAGAGTTGAGGCCTAGAGCTAGAATAGACTGAATTTTCATTAATTGTTTTCGAATAACTATCCTGGCAATGTTTGGTCTAATTCAGGCCTCAAAGTCATCCTCAAAAGTAGGGACTTGGGGACACAATGCCGGGGTATCTGCGCCCCCTCCCCCAGCCTTTGAGAGGGCTTAAGCAGTGGGATGTAATCATAGGATCCTGTACTAAACTGACTGCATAATAGGTACTACACGCGTTGGTGAACTTCTCGAAAACAGAAGTAATCATGTAAAAAAAAGATGAGAACAAATTCTGAAGTGTCTAATTTTAGGGAAGAACAATCAAAAACCGTTTTTGCGCTCCAAGTTAGAGGCCAGAGGAGCGAGGTGGCACCCTCTTGGTGCGGCATATGACTAACAGCACGCATCCTCTTCGCATTTCTTTTCTTTTTAAATGAAGTATTATGAAATAGAATTCCCTACCCGTTGTACTTCACCGTAGTAAAAAATGTACATTGACGAAGACCCATCGCAACCGCTTCACAAAAGACTCATTGTCTGGACTTATTACAACACAAACTCAGCCTGGCAAAGATGGGGCCGCTGGGTCGTTGCAGGCGTCATCTGCATTCTTGGTGTAGTGGGGCTTGTCGCTGGAATTCTGATCGCAAAAAAGATCAGAAAACGCAGATACAATGCACCCGGCAACCTTACTGGTTGGGCCATTCCTGAAACAGGAAATCCTCAGCCGCAACAAGGCATCGACGGCTTCAACGAGAGTTCAGGCTACAATCCAGCGATGCCCCAGGCCGCTTACTACCGTCCAGGAACCTACGACGAAGCAGTGCCTCCTTACTATCCGCCGCCCGAGGGAGCGCCTCCTGCCAAGAATATCCCCTCAAGCATGGATGAAACTGCACACGAGGCAGATATCGAGGCCTATGCTCCCCCGTCAGGCCCGCCCCCTAATAAGTCTCAGTAAATTTGACCTGCCCGCACAGCAAAGCGCTTCTTATCCTAATTTTATTTGGGTTGATCACTGAACACACACAGTTGGCACTGATATTGCGGCGAATGTTGAAGCACCGAGATTCCCAGGCCAACTGTCTGCAGTTTTGACCACAATTCGTATAATTTATTGATAAATGAGGTTTTTCCATCTGCTTGAGTCGAACACACTAGGTATGCTGCTCATATTTCACAGGCAGCGGCAATCTGCTGAGCCTAGTTACATGAGAAAATGGCGGGCTGGAGCCTGACAAAATCGCAGTAAGGGGCTGGAGTTTTCCAGCAACAAAAATCAAGATTTGAAACTACGTGCTAAACTTGTGCCTTATTTACGTACTAAAAGTGTACAGCTATCGGCTTATGCTCATAGCTTTGAGGCTATACCAATCTTGTTCCTTTGTAATTTAAGTTTTCTTTCCGCTTACTCTTCGAATTAAGTGAGCCGAAACACGGGCTGAGACACAGGGGTTTCAAAAAAGCTTGGCAACGTGTACGCTCTCCACCAAAATCTTGATTCATATAGTACGTCATTTATTGAAAGGAGATTCGAGGCTTCAAAGACTGCTTGGAAGCGATCTACAACGCATGATGCGGAGATAAGAGCTTGTCACGCGTCTCCCCAGCAGCTGCAGTCCTGGGGATCTTGAGAGGGGGGATCAGGATCGAGTATATTGCTTCACAATCTGACGGCGTTCTCCGGAAAAGAGACCATCTGCCTTGCAAGTATTACCCAGCGTGATTGGCGTCAATTTTGGGGTCCGTAGTAATTGCCACTGCTGGCCTCCATTTGTGTTTCATATAATTAACGAAATGAGAAATAGCGCACCTTGACCTAACCCCACACCACGGTTTCTGGCCCCATCTGCCTATGCTGAGCCAGTACTCTTTCTCATCTGCCGTGAACGAAAAGCGCTTAATTGAATTAGAAACTCTTGGTAGTGTGCAATCTTTACTTTTTGTTTACAGAGGCCCTTCACTGAGTCCAAGCAAAGTTATAGAAAGATGGATAGTCATAATTCTCGCGAAAGTCTGAAGTGGACTTGGGAGCCGAAGAACATGGGGCTAAGGCTAGTTGATCCTGAAAATGAAGCTCCGAGGGTACATTTTCAGTTAGACAGCCCAGTAGGCGGCACATATTTTCGCAATATATATCTACTCGGTTGTTCACACACACACATATTCAACCTACCTGGAAGGCCGTGGGTTTAGATCTCTGCTTGACTACTAAAGCATTTGCTGTTCGGGCCGACCAGTTACTACTTTGGGCGACGTGGTGGCCCGAGTGGGCAGCTAAACGTGCATTGGGCGACAGCACACGGAAGCAAAAGAAACTACCTACGATTGTGCTGCACTTCGCTGCACGTACTTGTGGAGAAAATGGGATTGGCGAGAGAGGGGACAGGGAAAATCACGCAAATCCCCTTGCACCCTCGCGCAATTTTAGACGCGGGTCATAAGGCCCGAACAAGATGAATCAATAGAAACAGGCGTCTTGGAAACGGATAAAAAACATAATCCATCTTTTCCGCGAAAAAGTAGACGAGGCATAGTTTGGACGGAGCTAGCGATTGACTAAGAACATGCACCGGGGATCCCTGCCTCTGTGAGCCCGTGCATAAAGGGACAATAGGTAAGGCTCGGTAATGCGACATTGCACCGTATTCCAAGGCAATTAAGCACCATAAATTTCATCTGGTGGATAAGGGCGTATAGAATAGCAATTGTTTTCGATTGTTCACGCCATCGCTGGCTCACAGAGCTCCTTAAAGGTTGCTGTCTCGGAGATCGTCCCGTAAATTGTAGATCTTTGGAAACCCTAGGCCCAAGAATGGAAAGGCATTGCGGGATAGTTGTTGAAAGTTAGTGAGCCACAGGGTGGTACATAGGCCACGGGGATGATGGCGTTAAAGATTTTGTGGGGACCTTCCATGATATATTCATCGACTCAGGTTCTCGAGCTCACAGATTTGCGTGAGTCTAAGAAGTTAGATCTTGCTGGCCCTGAAATGGCAGATGCACTGCATGCTGGATCGGCCCTTTCCCTGATCCAGAGTGCATTGCATGGGGGCCGGTTCCCGTCCGTGCGCGCGCCTTTGCGCAGCTATTTCACTCACATGTTCATGCGAACCGTGAACAAACTACTTAAACTGGTGCTGGCCCATCAATTGTGTATTAATCGCTCTTGTGTCTCTTCTTCTCTTCGCATCTGATAACGGATTCGCCTTTGCTCTGATGAAAAGTTTTCTGCTCTTCGGCACTAGCGTCTATGCGGCGGCTCTCAAAACCCCGGGCTACATCCAGCTGAAAACTACTGGCAACTTCAGCGACATACCCAAGACAAATGTCGCTGTTCTGGCTGCTGAAAATGGCTACGACAGCCTCACTGTCACTAGCCACTACTACTGGTATACAGTTGATATTACTGTAGGAACTCCTGCACAGGATGTCACCCTTATGATCGACACTGGCTCAAGCGATACTTGGCTGATGGCTTCCAACTACACTTACTGCGACACACATTACTGCACTACCGATAGCAAGTTCAACAGTAGCGCCTCTTCCACCTTCTCGCCCAACTCCACTGCTTTCCGCCTCGGTTATGCCGACGGCTCTGGAATTGAGGGACAGTTTTTCCAGGACACTGCAGGCATCGGCGGCTCGGACGTGGAGAAGGCTAATATGGCCATTGCATACTCCGGTTCTAGCATGAATCCGATTTTTGGGCTTGGTCTGAAGAGCACCGAGTCCACGACTACTGGAGTCAGTGATGGCACCTACCAAGGCACCTACGACAATCTACCCTACCAGATGCAGGAGCAGGGCCTTATTGAGTCTACTGCGTTCTCTTTGTGGCTCGATTCGCGCAGCTCCAGTACCGGCAACATTCTTTTCGGTGCCGTGGACCACGCCAAATACAGCGGTACTTTGACGAAGCTGCCGATGATTGTCGATGCGAACGTAGGTGAGACGACCGAGCCAAACTTTATCAAAATTCTTATGAACGGCATCAAGATCAACGACTGCCAGATCGCCGACTGCGCGACACCGTACCTGCTTGACTCAGGCACGAGCTACGCCAACTTCCCCCCTGAGATCGTCGATGCGATCGGCAAAGCGATCAACTACACTATCAAGAGCGACAACGATCTGTACCAGGGTCCCTGTAGCTACATCTCTGACGAAGACACCGTGACTTTTAATTTCCAGGGCCAAGACCTGACCATCGCGCTCAACAATCTGATTAGCCGGGATTCAGAGGAGTGTTTCCTGCAGCTCGTCAAGGGATCGACCAGTCTCTACATATTGGGCGATGTCTTCCTGCGCGGATGCTACGTGGTCTACGACTACGATAACTACGAGGTCGGTATTGCTCCGGCAGTCTTTGATACGTCCGATAGTGATATCGACGTTATTACGAACGGCATTCCTCTTGCCACTGAAGCTCCCAATTACTCCACGACCACTTGGAACACTGATATCACGACCTACTCGACCTGCTCGCTTTGAGCGAATGGGGCTCTCTTATAAATCTAGATTACAAAAGTTCATATTAAATTTCGAGGACGGCTTCAGGAGCATACTGCTTATTTTTGCTAGTGCTGTGATGTGCGGACTAAGGCTTTTCGATATGAACGGCAAGTCAACTTGTTGTAGTCAAAAATCTCAGTTCATGTACAACATTATACTGGCAAAGGACGCAGTGGGGTTAAGTGCGGCTTTGAGACAGCTCCACTTTGCGGCTGCAGTTCGGTAAACACGCTTTTCAACAAGAGCTCAGCCAAGCTCCCAAGATTAAATAAACCTTTTTTGCAGTGCCCAATCAAAAATTGGTTCTGTCCGCGAGCTCATCAGTCTTTCCCTCAAATTATCGACTGAATATCACCGCATACTTGCATACATTTACCTGCGTCTGATGACGAACCACGGATCTGCGGGATCGCCCAGTCTATTGCGGGAAGCGCAGCACGAATTTTGTCTGGTACCAGCGGTTTATATTCAGTACGCTCTAATTAAGAGTTGAATTCGCATTACGAAATTTTATTGTTTAATAGCCATATACCTAGCCTTCCAATGAATTATACATGGCAGGAAAAAAGCGAGGTCTATGCAGCGGAGGAATATCGAATCAGACTGCGGGTAAGGGCGTGTTTCAGACTGCGCTGCACTGACCAGATCTGTTCCCGATAGCGCGAAAATAATCAATGCAAGAAACAGGACATGCGAGCGTCGAAAATGCATGAGAAAGTTTCGCAGCTCGGTGGGTTGAGGCTGGTTTTACAAGTAATTAGAGCTCCAATTGCTCTTCTAATTTTCGACCGGGGCCCATCCTGTCGTGGCATCGCGTGTCAGAAGGCTTTATGAATAGCGTGAATGTACGCAGCCGCTAGAATCAAGACCTAGAAAACTTGGCCCAGCTGTCCGCTGTGGTGCAATGAGGCTCAGTTCACACACTCACAAGTGTATGATCCTCAATTCTTTCGTCGAGAGACACTAAATTAAGTATCTGCTACTGTGAGCTATTCTGACACTTTCAACGTACTGTTCAAGACGTCAACGGTTAACAAATTACCATGTTTTTGATTTTGAGCTCTATCAAGGACTGAACGCGGACGTTACAAACAGCGAGCGAAAGCATTGTTGACGGAAAGCCGGGGGATATCCCATTCAATTGCGTCCTTGATGCAGCCTAATGTTGGCTCGGATCCAGGCCAAGAGCACACCATATAAATGACTACTATTCGGATGTAAAATATCATCAACCAGCACAAATTAGATTAATGGCGAACTTCTTGTTCACATCAACAATTCGCCAGCTAGCAACGTCAGTACGATGCTAAAGGGCTTGATCTACAATTTCGCATTACAAGAGTTTTTGAGATCATGGGCTTAGTTTTGATAAAATTTGGAGAGATAAGTTCGGGCGCGCCTCGGCTTGCAAGAAGCAAGGCTGTGGGCTTAGCCATTGTACCTCTACTCGCAGCTTGTACCTCTACTCGCAGCTTCTAGCATACCAAGCTTTTCGAAACCACAATAGCAGAAGTCTCGATCCATCAAAATTCGACGAGCGAGCAATACACACTGTGACAAAGCCCGCGCATTATACATAATTTTGGCCCGAAGAGTATGGGCACAAAAAAGATAAAATCTGAAACAGCAAGCGGCCTTCTTCTGGAAGACGCACGGCGGTGATAACCGGATGGTCTCAGCGCGATTAAGGCTCTAAGCGCAGTAGATAGGGCTCGTTTAAGACTTTGATGTGGATCACATGAAGGATGCATTAGAGAATAAGCCTCTGCCGTAGGTCAAAGGAATACACCTAAATTTTAGTGAATGTGCCGCTTAGGACTTTCCGGAAAGTTTCGGCAAGGAACTGTCACCCGGCACGAGTCAATCTGAACCTCCCGAAATAACCTAAGCCCAGCGCGGCCACGAATGTCTACGTGAGCCTCGGAGCGAACGGAATGAGAGAAATCTGCATTATGCATCACGCACGGAGAAGGACTGCTGTATGGCGTCGTTCATCTGGCTGCTAGAGGTAGCCGAATATCACAGAATAAGTGATTAGACGGTGTTTGAACAGATAAATAGATATGCCCATGGTTCTTCAACCACAGTACGTACGGTCTTGGCGCAGAAAACCTCCAGGGTGTGCCTGACTTCTGCGAGGGCAGCATGTGCCTTCGCTGTGCGTATGTGATGCTTCTTTATTTGCTGCGCGATAAGGGGGTTCCGGAGGTTTTTGGATAAGCAAAGATATTGCGAGTAATCTAGGGTGGGGTTTGCAGCCTTGAACAAAGTCTTGCAGGGGGGATTGTTTAGAAAACACTGCCGAATTGAATCTTCAGGCGTACATCCAGCAGCTGGAGGTGCGTAGTCCGGCCATGCACAGTCAGATAGATCTGCAGCTTACTGCATGAATTCGCAGCAAGCATACGTAGCTTGCACTCATAAAAAAGAGCCTCCTGGACGCAAATAGACACCGAAAGTAGCTCCAGAATACTCTACCGTAAACAGGAATCCTAGAACAGCTCCGAAATTTTCCTGGCTACCGTGGCGGGTTCACCAGCGGGAACGATGCACGCATATGCATAGTTACTAAAGCTCTGATTCCTCGGTGCATATGTGTTGCCGGAGCCGACTAGCAATCGGGGAAGCTAGATTCTATTTGTAACCACAACAACCGACCTTAAACATCGTGTTCGGACTTTACTTAAAGCCCATCTCTTACTCGAGGCGTTTAAATGCACTCAACCTGCTACTAAGCCTCAAACTTCGCCATTCCGACAGTCGACGCACGCAAGCCCAGTTCTGTGCCTCTATGCAGCAGGGTTAGAGGTGATCCCTTAAAAGGTAGTCTGGGGCTTGCAGTAGTGCATTGACACTGCCCAGTCTGGGTTATTGTGGAAAATCCTTAGCCGGGGTAAGCACAATATTCCGAAACACCTCGAACAAAAGCAGCCTTTGCGCCTCTGTATTTACGTATCTATTTTTATGAAGAAAAGTATTAAAAAAAGGAAAAAAAAGCACTGCCCGTTCTCCGTAGGAACCCTCCTCCACACACGGTCCATCCCCACATCTCTCTGCTGATTCATACATGAAAGGCAAGGATACCGCATTAGGGACAGTTCCTGGATGTGTTGGCCGGAGCTGTTCTGAGGCCTTGGGCAGACTTAACACAAAGTTCCTAAGATAATGCGTGTGAATTTTGTGCTTTTTCAGCTCTTTAACCGTAACTCCGAGCGCTTTCAAACCTGCACATAAATCGCGCTGTACTGCATGAGGCTACCCTCTGTACAGATTAAACCAACCCAGGCGCCATTGCCCGAATATATAAAGGCCGCGTGAGTCGATTATTAGCACGTTCACACACAATTAGAACTATGAACCTCGCTCTGCTCACAACAGCCGTTCTAGGCTTCGTCTCTGCTGCCCCGGTCAAGAATCAGGGCTACATCCACCTCAAAACTAAAGGCAACTCCAGTAGTACGCCGTCCACAAATGTTGCGATCTCGAACCAGGCATACTACGAGAATCTGAATCTCACAAATTTATACTACTCGTACACATTGTCTCTCGGCATCGGCACCTCTGCCCAGGACGTCACCGTGCTGGTCGATACGGGCTCCAGCGATCTGTGGGTCATGGACACATCTAACCCCGAATGTTCGTCTATTAGTTGCAACTCTGACTCTATGTTCACGCCTGGTGACTCTTCGACATACTCGGCAAATAGCACCTCGTTCAGCATCACCTATGGCGGCGGAACCAAGGCCAGTGGCCACTATTTCCAGGACACTTTGAGTTTTGGCGACGATGTCTCTTTGACGGGCGCAAACATGGCTCTCGCCACCAATTCAACGGCACCGACCGCTATTTTTGGTATTGGGTTAATGAGCACCGAGGCCACGGTCTGGGAAATTCTGAATGGCAAGTATACTACTGTTTACGACAACATCCCGGTGCAGATGAAGAAGCAAGGGCTTATCGAGTCGACGGTTTACTCGCTGTGGCTAGACGATGCTGATGCCGATACTGGCAACATTTTGTTCGGTGCAATTGACCACACCAAATACAGTGGCACGCTCACGCTGTTCCCGATCATCAACTCGTATGCCGGGACGGCCACCGATCCGTACTCTCTGGACGTGCTGCTAAATGCCATCAAAATCAACGACTGCACGGTGGTAACTGGCAATCAGGCCATGCTTCTCGACTCAGGAACTAGCTACGCGTACTTCCCCAGCGACGTTGTCGAGGCGGTGGCCAATGTTGTTGGATACACCTTGAAATCTGGCTCAGACCTCTACCAGGGCGCCTGCAGCAACGTCGACTCTGACGACAAAATCACCTTCACTTTCCAGGGCTCCGATATCGAGATGCCGCTCAGCAACTTTATTAGCCGTAACACCGGAACCTGCTATCTTTTGATGGTGCCTTCATCCGGCTTCCACATCCTTGGCGACGTTTTTCTGCGCGGCGCCTATGTCGTCTACGATCTCGACAACTATCAGATCGGCATGGCTCCTGCTGTCTTCACTGCTACTTCCGACAACATTGAAGTAATCACTTCGGGCATTCCCAGCGCGACATCGGCCGCAGCATACTCCTCTACGGCGACTAACAACGCCGTGACCACTGTTTCTTCTTGCACTCTGTGAAAACCTTTGCTTCTGCGAAAACGACTTTTTTGGAGAAAGGTGAGTTGGGGCGAGTACCCACACACTATAACGTTCAGAATCAGTTGTAAGACTGTATATTTATATATCTTTGAGACAATTGGCTATACTCGACTTGGTGTTCCGCTTTTGGTGCTGATCATACGGTCTTGAGAGGATCGAAAAGTGACGATTTTGTTATTTTCATGTCAACTTTTAACCCTTTTTTTGGTGTTTTTGCTGAAAACAGTTCATATTATGTAGAAATAAAAAACTTGCGCTCTTTTAAAGCGCAAAAAGAAACTCCGATACAGGGAATTGAACCCTGGCCTTGACGGTGAGAGCGTCACGTCCTAGCCACTAGACTATATCGGATTTGTTGAAAGTCTAGCCATAGTTTTGAATGTGACTCTATCGCAGAACAATGTGGGCCAGATTATACCTGCCTTGTCTCTAAAGCTCGCCCACGGCAGCCCAATATAGCGAAATATCAATTCAACAGTAAAAAACTATTCAAGTCTTAGCACCTGAGTTGCTAAAGGCACTAAGCTTTGTCGTTGAAGACATGTCGTATTCCTGGAATTCAGTATGGAATTTGCAAGATTAGGGCTCTGATTAGCAGAGAGCATTGATTCAAGTTTTCGTCAAGGTCGTTTTTCATTAAAAAATACATCTGCCATTTGGTCGGAACCGAAAGCGTTTCGAACGAGATCCAGGAATCTGAGTCGCCATACACAATCTCAAAATCTCGCTGATGTTTAGTCTGTCAAACTGTATCTTAGATTATCCGACAATTGAGCATTAGTTGAATCAATGATGAAGACTTATCGGGATATAATATAACCTTTGTGAGCTTCCTGGGTTCGTTCCGAATTGAGAAAATTAGCTAAAGCTTGGTAGTCTCGAGCGATATCAAGACGAGGCTTCTTGCAATGCTAGATTCTTTCGCAGCTAATAATAGAAAAGGTTTAAAAATAATGATGTAGCAACCCATCAAAGATTGTGGTACGAACTGGCTGTAAGCCGATCACATTGTGAAGAAGAATTATGTGTTCGACCATAATGTACTGGCTAGACAAGAGTCTGGTCTGCTGTTAGAGATAAGAATAAATGATGTCAGACAAAGTCTGGTGACATGCCAATCCTGGAGAGACATACTCTGGACAAGAGAATTATTGGAGGAGCGCTCTGTACTCCCAAGTTATTATGGCCCATGCGTTAGGCAAGCGTAGAACAATTATAAATATTTAGTATTTGATGCGATGAAGCAAGGTTTACAAAAGCGGGTGCAAACATTCTGGGTTAAGAGCCAGGTGCCTGGACAAGTAGTCAAAGGATAGAGGTCGTATCAAAGCTTTGCACGAGTTTCGTCAGTTATCTTTATCACGGAAGTGGCCAAGTCATATTTCAGGCACCCGTTTATCGATTCTTGACTCTATGCTATAGCAGATTCTTATTTCTGAGGCTATAATGGATGGCTTGTGCTAAATTGCGCATGGTAATCCAGGTTTTTATTGAAGGCACACTAAGTCAGTCAGAGCTCGGGCTCGAATTAGAACTGCATCGAGCTAGACTAAAAGGATATTCAGCTAACAATCAAAGCAACGCCAAATCCTGAGAAGAATTTTCATCTGCTACTGGATACATCTGGTTTTCAATAAAAACTAGAGTGTTGCATACATTATTGGATTCGTGATACAACTAAGTTTGTTCTATATATATTGACAATAATCGGTTACCTTCAAGAAAGGTCCCTTGGCCCAGTTGGTTAAGGCGTGGTGCTAATAACGCCAAGATCGGCGGTTCGATCCCGCCAGGGACCATTTTTTTGATATTTTTTATGAATTGCTCCGTTGCTTTCATATTCATATTTGTATTTTGAGATCATTCTTTTTGATGTTTTCACGAACTGCTCCGTGGCTTCCTTTCGGATTAATATTTATATTTTGCAACTACCACCGACATCTCTCGAGACTTGTCTATCAACAGATTTTCGAGATTTAAGACCACAAGGCTTGATTTCTGGTATCTAGGGGTGCAGTCCATTTCTTCAACGAGAAGCCGTAAATGTTCACGTTCACCTTTGCTTTAAAACATTCAAATAACTAACAGACGATATCGTCCAAAGATTTCTTGGGAGGATTGGCCCCTTCAACCTCCACCTAAACTTCAAAAAAGGTCCCTTGGCCCAGTTGGTTAAGGCGTGGTGCTAATAACGCCAAGATCGGCGGTTCGATCCCGCCAGGGACCACTCTTTTGAATTTTTTATGAATTGCTCCGTTGCTTTCATATTAATGTCCGTATTTTGCAAATACGACTGATATCTCGCGAGACTTGTCTGTCAACATTTTATCGAGATATAAGATCACAACGCTCAATCATTGATACCTAGGGTCGCAATCCATTTTTCAACGAAAAGCCATGAAATATTCACGTTCACCTTTGCTATAAAACATATAAATAACTAACAGACGATATCGTCCAAAGATTCCTTGGGAGAATTCGTCTCTTCAACCTCCACCTGAACTTCGACATCCATCGATTCGGAAACAACTTCTGGTTTCTGTCTGGTAAGTAACTCCTCGGCCCGGCCAGATTTCATTATAAGCTTCTGCAATTGTGCTTTGTCGAGGTACTTTTGCACGTCTCTGCCTGCTCCGGCAGCCGCTTCCTCGGCGGTGTATGGCCCGAATTTGAGCTCCTTCAGCCTTCTCTTGTGAACTTTACCTTTTAGATGTGACTTGAGAGCGAAGTCTGTCTCGTAGTAGTGAGCACAAGGAATGCAGTAATGCTGAGCCAGGCCAGGGGTGTATTCGTCGAAGGCCTGGTTTTCAAGGGCGTGGATACGCTTATCGGACTTCATGTCGTCATTGAGCACCTGATCGAGCTCTCTCTTGAACCGCTTGGTTTTGTATTTTTTTGAGGCCAAGTATCTACCGTGGCCCATTTTCGAAAAAGTGTTAGTTGAGATGAAAGGTTCCCAGGAAAGTTTATGCCCGGAGCGAGGATACCTGGGCGAAAAAAAGATTACCTCATGCCCTTGCCCAGATACGGGTGGGCATCTGAATCGCAACAGGGATGTATATGGATAGGCTTTAAGAAATACTAGTCGAGGTCGGAATCATCCAGATTTTCCAGCAGCCGCTCGTCTGTACGTTCCACAACTCCACATCTCACCAGGAACAGATCCACGTCTTTCAAGTTGCACGAATTACCGCCGATAGTGTCTAGAGTCACCTGCTGTCGGACCATGGCCCCGCCTTTGTAGACCAGAATCGTTGGCGTCTGCGTCTCGTTGTACTTGTCGTTAATTTGATGGCAATCTATATCAACAAATTTGATATCTTTGAAGCGTGGAGCCACCCGCAGCAGCAGAGCATTGAGGAGACGCGACTGAGTGCTGGAGGATGACGAGATATGAACCACGACCGGGTACTGTTTCGAGGTCTCTGTGATTTCCTCGGTGTACTCAGACTTGTAGATATGCTTGACCTCGCCGAACCGTTCGCGCGAGGCCTGCTGCTGGATCTCGGCTATTCTTTTTTCGCGATACATGCGAACAAACTCCTCGTCTTCCAGACCATCCTCCTCGAGCTCGTCCAGTTCTCCGAGGCTGCGGCCCTCTAGACGGTTGGCGTGGGCCTTTTCGATCGCTTCTTCGAACGCTTGCTCAAGTTCAAGGGTCGGGGACGGCGGTTTGGGCGGGATAATGCCGTGGTGTCTCAGGAGATCGTTCCACTCTGTGTCTTCGTTTGGGTTTTGCATTATGCCGCTGTACTAATGACGGCTGAGGCCGTGGTGGGATATACGCGGTGGGACTTTTTTCAAATTATGAGAAGAGTGAATATCATTTTACATGTATCGCAAATAGTAATGAACCGGAGCTGCCGCCATCGCCGCGTTATTAATCTAAGCATTACCAATCTTACCAATCATGCAGGTTTGCCACCGCCACCTGTCCCAAATTGCTTAGGGCTTAGGGCGCGCGACTCCAATTGCGCCCACTCACGTCTAGCTTTTAGACCGCCCAGGCACCCTCTACGTTAACAATGGCTCGCCGTCCCGCCCGCTGCTACCGTTACTGCAAAAACAAGCCTTTCCCCAAGTCGCGGTACAACCGTGGTGTCCCCGACGCCAAGATCCGTGCCTACGACCTGGGCCGCAAGCGCGCCTCCAACGACGAGTTCCCCCTGTGCGTGCACCTCGTCTCCAACGAGCTCGAGCAGCTCTCGTCTGAGGCTCTTGAGGCTGCCCGTATTTGCGCCAACAAGTACATCACCAAGATGTCTGGTCGTGAGTCCTTCCACATGCGTATCCGTGTCCACCCCTTCCACGTCCTCCGTATCAACAAAATGTTGTCGTGTGCCGGTGCCGATCGTCTTCAGCAGGGTATGCGTGGCGCTTGGGGTAAGCCTGCCGGTCTTGCCGCTCGTGTCAACATTGGCCAGATTCTGATCTCTGTCCGCACCAAGGACTCGAACAAGGCTGTTGTTGTTGAGGCTCTCCGCCGTGCCCGCTACAAGTTCCCTGGCCAGCAGAAGATCATCATCTCCAAGAAGTGGGGTTTCACTCCTCTCGACCGTGATGAGTTCCTTTCTCGTCGTGAGAGCGGCCAGGTCAAGGACGACGGTGCCTACGTCAAGTTCCTGAACCGCAAGGGTCCTATTGCTCAGAACATTGCCGAGTTCCCGGCCGCGTTCTCCCAGTAAGTATTGGTGTAACTTAAGCATGCTATAAATAATTTTGAAATCGAGGTTGCGAGCTGTTGCACTAGTGGCTTGTCATGGTTATTGCCCATCATGGTTATTGTTTTTCAGATGTGGACCTCGTGTAGCAACTGGGTTCAGACCATGAGCACTCCTTTACAATCGAGTGCACATGCTAGCTGGAGCCAAAACCGGGGACAAGATCCAGAAAACACCTGAATATAAATTAATCGTAAATACATAGCACATGCAACTGCAGCCTCAGCTAGCTCAGTAAACGGATATACGCAAGAACTAGGGCAAACGTACCCGTGCAGACACCGATGAGCCATTGCAGCACTTGCACCTTCGTGCCTTCGATCTGTGTCTTGAAGTTGCTGAGTTCCTGGTCAATTCGAGCATCGATTTCCTGGATTTTTAGCTCGTGCTGCGCCGACTCTTCCCGGGCCCGGCCCTTTTCGAGGTTCAGATCGAGCCGCACGTTCGCACGCGCCTTAGCCACGGTTTCCTTGAAAGTTTGCTTAGTTTTTTCAACATCCGTAACAATGCGGTCGTGTTCTTCCTGAATGCGGCCAAAATCGGCCCGGTCGAGGTTCTGCAGCTCGGATTTCAGCTTCGTGAAGTCTACCTTCTGCTGGTACACTCTTCTTGAAAACTCGTCTTTCGAAACGAGATTGCTGTTCAAATTTGCCACTGTGTCATTCAACACAGTCGAAAGTGACTGCAGAATTGCGTTTGCTTGCCGTGGAGTGAAGCCTTCGCGTTCTAATTGGATAGCAAACTTGCGAGTATCGAAGTGGAACTGCTGTCGCAATGTAGATTGTGTCGAGAAGGCTGCATGCCTGAGAGTAGCTGTAGCAGCTGGGAAATGAGGGTTCAGAACTTTAAGGCGCAAATTTGTGGTCCTTAATACCCGAAGCGTGTTCATATTGACGTGGTGGAACCTAGCAGGTACACTGAGGATACTCAAGACTCATTCGCGGCCCCTCCCATTTTGGGTAAGCATAGCCGGGGAAGCGTGGAAGAGTTGTTTGGAACTAATTTGTTGTGGTTTTTCCATGACGGAGCAATATCCCAAAAATCTGGAGTAAATTAAGATGGGCATGGGAGATTTTGCGAACGAATTTTACAGGGTGCAGCCTTCGTTCCGCATTGTCGTCCCTCAATCGAACCCCGTTGCTCTTTACTCCGTAAACTACCTGGAATTTAGCTAACGTTCAGATTATTTTGTCACTTCGGGCCAGTTTTTTTTTTCTTCAATCGATTTACTCAACTTCATCAACCCCTTCGCTAGCTGCAGCACATGTATCCAACATCATCTCGACGACTCCACGCCAAATCAATTAGATTAGACCCGAAAGAATACGACCTAGCCCTAACACCATCTTTCTACTATCCACCTGAAAATTAAATCACAATCAAATGTGGAGACGAGTAGCCCCCGCTCTATGCGTGGCTCCTCTTCTGGTACCCCAGAAACCTGCTAAAGGTCTCTATTTGTGGGGCGATAACTCCAAGCAGCTTCTGATTAGTGGCGAAGAGGCCCCGAAGCAGGCCCGCCAGCCGACAAAGGTGGCATATTTCGACAACCAGAGCCTGCGAAGCGTGGCCGTGAGCTCAGATTTGGCGGTGGCGGTAGACTCGAAAGGAAACGTTGTTCAATGGACGCAGCCCGATAATCAGCAGGTTGTTTTGAAGGGCAAAGGCATCAAGCACGTCTTCATTTGCAATGGCATTGTTGTCGCCGTTTCTGGCTCGGATGTGTATGCATGGCCTGCTGATAATTACAAAAACGTTGCTAAGTTCAAATTCGTGGACGCATTGGGCTGGTTTGAGCGCTTTGCCGAGGCTGGAGCTGGCACTTCGCACGTGGCGCTGAGAACGAACAAAGGTCGTGTTTTCACCGCTATGACTGAGGAAACCGGCGAAAAGTATAACGGACAAGCTGGATTGGCGGCCTATTCCGTCTTTGATGGCCCTCCTGAGCCGCAACAGCTTCGGCAAGTCAAGTTATTGCCCGGAAAGGCTTCCCAGATCGCCTGCGGCTCCCACCACACACTCGCTTTAGTGGACGAAGTCGCATATGGATGGGGCTCTAACCACTTCGGCCAGTTACTCTTGCCCTACTCGTTCAAAACAAGCCGGATTTCTGTGCCATCGAAGCTTCATTCGCGACTGAATGGCGGCCTGGGGCCCATCAAACGCATTGCTGCCGGCGGCGATGTCTCGTTTTTACAGACCTCGGACACTGTTTATGCCATTGGAAGGGGCGAGCACGGTCAGTTTGGCAGTGGATCGCTCGCCCAGTGCCAGTGTGAACCGTTAAAAGTGCCTGCCCTCAGCAATATCAAGGAATACGACGAGAAGCTTGGCCGTGAAGTCGCTTTAAGTGTCGAGCAGTGGCAGGTCGGACCGACCTCAGTTTTTGCTCAAATAGGCAGCCGCTGGATGCATTGGGGTGGCAACGAAAGCGGCCAGCTAGGCACCGGCGGCTTAGCCAAGATGTTGAAGCCGCAGGCCATTGAGCGATGTGGATTGGGTTTACTTTTTGATGGCGATCAGATTGTTTCGGGTAGCGGCGTATCAGCTGCTTTCACCAAGGCCTGAGAAAGTTTATGGAACATATGTGAATAGAACGATCTCGGAGCCAATGTTAATGTACATAATTTTGAGTCGACATTGGCTGGGGTAAGCAACCTGATGAATGGAGAAGCAGCTCGGTTATGAATTTGGCCTGTCTCTACTAAAAAAAAATTGTTTAGTGCCTTCAATTCATAGAGAATGTCCTGCCCTAGGTCCAGGCTCTACAGATGGCAATAGTTTCAGTCCACTGGCTCTTCCGCGCCCTAACCCAACCACACCCTCCGAAATTTCAATCTAATCGCGCGCGCTGACAACCCTTCTATATATTGTCGAAATGGCATCGTTGTCGATGTTCAACCACGCCAAAAAAAAACAGGCGTCTCTTCAGGCAGAGCTCGATGCACTGAGTCTCGCGCCTGAAGATTCGCCCATCAGCGCGTTTGGCCAGGCACAGGCCTCAATTCACGCGTTCCAGAGAGCAGTGGACACGTACGAGACAAACATCACAAAGGAGCAGGACTCCGACAAAAAAAAGGAAGGCCTTGAACGGCTAGCTAATTTTAAGAGCCAGGCCGAAGAGTACCGTGCCAAACTGGCCCTCTTGAGAACGAAACGCGACGAAGCACATGCCAATGATAATCGCCAGGAACTTTTTGCCCGGAGAACCAATGCCCCGCAGCAGCAAGGCGAAAATCCGTTCGACTCCCGCCCTTCCGATGTTACGAGAGAAGAAGGTCTGGCACGCGAGGGCGATGTTTTGTCCTACGCTGGCCAGCAGCTGGACGAGTTTATTGAGCGAGGCCGTGCAGTTCTGGGCGATTTAGGTGACCAGAACGACATTCTGAGGGGTACTCAGCGTACACTGCGCAAAGCTGCGGGTACCTTGGGTATTTCGCAAGAAACTATCCGCAAAGTTGAGAAGCGTGCGCGTGAAGACAAGTATATTTTCTGGGGCGCCGTGTTGGTGCTACTGTTTCTTATGTACTTGATAGTGCGCTGGATCAAGTGAAACTCTTCTGGATTGGGACATATTGGTTCACTATTTAATTTTTTTGATTATTCTTAGCCTCGGGAGTCGACACGCGTCTCCTCCTTCTTATCACCGCAAAAATGAGGGTGCCTACTGGCTAGTGGTTGAAGATCTGATTCGACTTGCCGCCAGCTGGATTGTGGCATGATGCTTCAGGCACTGCTAACAGCGTATGTAAAAGGAAGAATTTCCAAATTTGACTGTTCGATGCCCTGATCAATGACCTTATTCGATGCGCACATATGATATAATAAGGCTGAGTACGGAAGGTAATCAGCGTGTACAACTAAATGTTCAGTTCGGCTCCGTAGGCTTTCGACGCAAGCTTATCGAATATCACTATTCAACTATTTTGCTCAATATTTCGCGTCTTTAACCAATACATAATCTTTGAGGCCACAGAAGAAAAGTTGAATGACGGTCAACACAAGCCACATAGCATATGACCCTGTTTAAAAAAATGTAGTTACCTACGAATAAATAATTTAGCAGACAAACGACTCCAACTCGTCGACGTCCAAAGCATCTGGGGGCACATACTCCGACGTGAGGTCCAAGTCCCATTTCGGGGACTGGCACTCGGTCAGAGCCGGGCTCATGGCACCCGCGAGACCGTCCACGCCCAGATTGTCGTAGTAAAGGTTGAATTTTTGTGGGTTTGTCGGATTGGGTAGCTGTGTGCGGAGCCCTCGAGCAGCGAGCGCTTTCTGGTGAGCAGCCATGGAGGCAGTCAAAGAAGCAGGCATCGGCGGCATTTGCATTGCTTCAAGAGATTTCAATGAGGCGGCAGCATCAGCAGCTACAGCATTAGTAGAAGAAGAGGCGGAAGCGAGGCTATCGACAGACTGCGAGCGACTCGACTCGGACACGGGAGTAGCGGGAGCAGTGCCTAGAGCATTTTCCTGAGAAACGCTGGGACTGACTTCCAGCTTCCGGCGTTTCGGGGACAGCTCGAGCTCTTCTACATCAGAAACGCTGTGTTCTGCTTCGGCCGGAGGGGTTGCCAGAGCATCCACCTGCTTGGTTTTATTTTTCGAAGACAAAGATGCCTCGGACTTCTGCTTGATCGAGTAATCCTGTTCTTTTTCCTTTTCTTTTTCTTGGTCGTGGTCCGACTCTTGCTCACCAGCAAAAGTATAGACCAGACGGCGGGGCAGGTCCTTAGAAGTCTCACGAACCAACGGCAGTTGTTGCAGCTGCTTTTTTGAGGGCGAGGACGAGTCGCTGTGAAATTTGCGGAACATGGCATTCAGTTTTGTAGACAGAATGCTTGACGTCATGCTCGCGAGCTGTGAGCCGTGCTGCTCCTCGAGTGCAGCCATAAGCTCTTTGGTAGTCATGCCTCGCGGCGCGTGATCCCGCAGGGTCGAAATACAGGCATCCATCAGAAAGGCGTTCATTCTCTCCTTCTCGTCGACTTCCGAGCCCTCCTGCTTGGGGTCTACGGCCTCTGAGTGTCGGCGTTTGTGAACCATTTTGGTCAGAGTCCCGGCCAAACGGTTGAAGAAAGTGGGACTGGGTATTTTTCAAGCTTGGGGGGTGGGAGGTACGGGACAGTTGGGCGGCTTCTTAATTTAGATGTCGATCAAAATGAAAGAAGTCAAGAGCTGTCACTCGTAGTAAATGACCAGAAAGATCTAAGTAAGAATAAAGGTCGAAGGGCGATGTGTAAGTACCAAACGTTGAGTTAGTTAAAACCAACAGTTCTTAGCGGCTGCAGGTCCCTCGAGGCAGTGGGCCTTAATAAAGCGTTCGAAGGCTGACAATTGTTCAGAGCGCCCCTGACTGGTCGTGCATGAGCCAGCATGCCTAAAGGGCATGAAGGAATTGGGCTAGGGTATTGAACCTGCTGGCGTGCATGATCGCTTTGAACTGATAAGCCCTAGTGTTGAGTCCATCTTGCGATTTTTATTCTAAAATTGTAGGTAAAATTAATTTCGAGCTGGGTTCTATTATCACAGAGAATCTCAGGCTCGAAAAGCCTGTCTTTCAGTGCAGAAGCGAAGTGCTCTATTGGCCAACGTAAAGTTGCAAATGGGCCACCTACAAACAGGGCGAGGGTTGTATCTGACTACAAACCCGTGCCCCAAGACCCATCTCAGGTTATTTTTTCTCAAACAAAATTGGCAGCAGGCATATGATGTAAGCCACTAGGATACAGGGAGACCAGAGCAGTGGGCTAGGTGGGTGGTGGGCCCAGCCGTGGAACTCACGTACGTTTACTATACCAAACGGTTGAATTAGATAGCCGACCCGCCCCTTGCTCCCGTCTAAGAGGCGTTCTTTCTGAGGCCGATGTCGTAAAATATAACAACCGGAAATAAAAAATATCTTGTGCAAACTCAATAGGGCCCATCTGACAGTGTTGCAATACCTCAAGAAACAAGATCTAACAGCCATGAAACCGTCAATCTTGCGTTCTTTTTTCTGCCACCACTATCCACAAAATTTATCTCGCTAGTTTATAAAAATCTATGGAAGCCTCTGCGACGGTCCCTCTTCGGAAACACGATGCGGGGAAAGACGCACTATCAACTGATTGCAGAGCAACATTTGTGGAAATAGGGCACTTCTAACCTCCGGATAGTCCTGGGTCGCCTGAGTCATTTGCCTGTCGGTGATGCATCGTGCCACAGCAAGCAGACCTTTCTAGCGGTGATATTCCAGCTCTCTGGGACGCCGTGGTTAGGACTTACATGTCGGAGCTAAGTTGCTTAGAAAAACCGCTCAAGCAATATAGAACAACATTTCGACTGAGCAGCTAAAGGGTTCCGGCCTCTGCCGCCTCGCTTTTCTGTAGAAATAGTTGGAAGTGTGTCAAACTGCAGTTCTCAAATAGGCCACGCCTTCTGGAATATCCCACGTCTCACGTGCATAAGCATACTCACTTTTCCATTATGTTTGAGGTGGCCTGCATAAAGGCGCGGTCCTTGCTATAGAAGTGTAGTGGAGGCTTAAGCAAAAGATCGTTTGCGAACAAAAGGTTTGAAAAGAGACGCTAGTGTATTAAAAGTCAGGACCTAGTGCGAGTTCGGGCCCCGGGTTGAACCTTTGGAGTCAAAATTCTGGAATGCCGTGTGTATCTAAGTGATAGTGCCCTTGCCCCGACTAGCCTCGTGGCCTGGCGAACCCTAGCCTCGTTCGCATAACACCCCTGACTTGATTTGAAGCGTTTTACGCAGAAGGCTAGCCGGCCTGGGGCTGGTACGAGCTTATTGTGCGCTTCACTAATATCTCTAAGAGAAAATGTCAGCGGTAATTGTCCAAATGTATTTCTAAATTGGGTAAGGGTACGGTGTGAAGATCACATGACATGTACGGCAGGCAAGCCGAAATCTAAATTCAGCAAACTGATATGGGATGCGCTAATCGGGCGACTAAAAAACACTCGACAGCTCGAGCCATGGCGCCGAGCTTCAGCTATGGTCTTGACAATCGCACTTGGCGTCACATCTTTAGTAAATATATATTAACACCAGTTTATGCCCTTTGTACAATTTTTATTCAATGCAAAACGACTTCTCCTATAAAACCGCCAGCCTGCTGTTCTTGAAATAGACCAGGACGAGCCCAGGCACAGTGGTCTCACCAGACGTATGATTGTCTTGGCAAACTAACGTTGTGAATTCGCGTTTTCCCCGACTTTCCAGATGATCTTGGCGCATCAATCGTCAGATAACCCAGGCACTTGCGACCACTAAGCGAGGCGCAGCTGTTTAGAAAGCTTGGGCCACGTTCCGATACTGTGTTTGATTCTGTAATGGTTTCCTCGGTTTATTCGAGATTCCCAAATTCCCCTAAACCTTGTTGAAATTCAATATTTCACTAGCTGGGTCGATCAGATCCTGATATCAGCGTTACGTCAAGCCGCGTGACCCAAGATTCGCCTGTGGTAGGGTAGTGAAATTTTCATGCTCAGAATTACGCTGGGTTCACAAGCGATTTTGGCCGCATATGCACGCATGCAGCTGTGGTACCCACACAGTGAACTTTTCAGCACGCCAATCTAAACTGCGCGCTGCCTCGTATGATGAGCCGCACCAAATGCACTCTCTAAAGTGCGGGCATTATGTTCTGCCAGGCCTATCAATACTGCCGTTTTTCACTTGAGCTTCGTCGGCGTGGAGCGTGAAGCACGATGTAGCAATGATACGTCTAGGAGTATAGCATGGTGCTACCTGCTGGGAAATTGAAGCGTCAATTTTGATACCGAGTGTAACGCCTATCTTAGCTCCAGACATTATCTTCTCCGGGCCAAGCCATCAGCTCGCGGCCATTCTTGCGGTGCATGGCTTGGAATATTCTATAGGTAGACTAGAGGGCTCGAGTCGTTTCATCAAACACATCAAATAACATAGTTTTTGAGTCTGTATCGACGATGAGCAGGCTAATCCATGCCTCCTGTACGCACAGTCCTGAGGTGCTCGGGACTCCGGATAAGGGGCGTGTTGCAGGGACTATCACTCTTAGCGCCCCCACGAGCTGATGAGCCCTGTTCCAAACGAATGCGACTGAACTGACTTGCAATAGAAAGTGACGGGTTAATGCTACGGCTGTGCTACTCGGAAAAAGCTCTCAATACGAGCCATAAAAGCGGCTCGTTGCCAGGCATCGGCGATGGATTATCAACTGAAGTTTCACAGAGGCCAGGGCCCAGCAGCTAGAGGATCATTAGGAGATGGCAGCTGCATAGAAGTTCGGCTGCAGGATAAACGGTGGGTGGGGTTTTCGCGTGCATGTCAGGCTGCACCCGCGAGTACCATATCGTGGAGGTTGGGGTTCCTTGTACCAGTCTCAGCCTAGGGGACAGGGGACCATTCGGGTTCAGCCTCACACGGCTGAGCGCGATCGCGTGCCGCGTCTCCATGGCAGCTGTTATTGGCGACAATTAGCAATGCAGATCTACTTGACGGCCTCAGCCGTACATTAACTGGCAGAGACCTCAAGGGTTGGTTGCTATTTCCGACGAGTGCCCTTCATTAGCTTGTTCACAAAACTCTGCCCACTCCGACCGCACCGAAAAATTATCATTTCACTCAGGCAAATGCCCCATCGGCCCGCTGCCCACCGTTCTCTCGGGTCTGTGGTGTCCCGTGGGCATGCTCTCGCTGGGACCCCTGAGGTTGGGATCCCTTCTCAGCTGGGACCCCACAACCCTGAATTGCGACCGACGTGCGATAGAGTACATATGAGTTCCCCAAAATCGGACTATCTGCGAAGCGAAAAAATATTTGTGCTCGAAAGAACTAGCTTATAATTCCCTTTTAGATCATAAGAGTGCTGAAGGTGGAGATCACCCGCATCCTAAGCTGGAATAGTTCGGGCTGCAGCGGGTCACAGCGCCCAGTCGAGACAAGTGATAAATGGCCTTTGAGCAGTTTTGCAACAGTGAGCGATATATTGCAGGAACGCCAGCGCAGTGAGATGCGGGGCTCGTTTTTGCGAAAAGCTCGAGCGAATTTCGCTCGGAGCGGAATTACGTTCTTTAAATTTTTTTGCCGAACAGGGCCGCCCCGCTGCGACGCGGTCCTGTAAGCTCCTGTCGGGAAGAAAAAAGTGGCATATTCTGGACACGGGACCCTGGCGAACTAGTTTCTGGGGTAGGTTTCATGATTCAAGCTGAGTGCATTTGATAGTTGCGAAACATTGAGGCATACTCCAAATCACGTTTGCATATGTAAAATAGCTACAGCATCACGAGCTTCTATGAACGCATAATTTCGGGGCCGGGTTTATTTGCCCGCCAGGGGCACGTCTGATGTACGTTGATCCGTGCGACAATTGATACAAGCCATACTTGTGATCAGTAGAAAGCGTAAAATAAAGAGATGGTGTCAGTTTTGAGAAAGTGTAATTCCGGTCTGGGTTTTAGAAGGGTTTGGTGTTCGAGCTGGAGGCGGGGCCAGGCTTCGGATAGTGGGCTGAATTGCCGGAGCAGCTACCAGCGAGTGATTTTGTTGAGGACTAGTTTCAGGAATCAGGATGCAAACACTGTGAATTTTGGAGATTTGATCAGAGCCAAAATCAAGTACGGTTCGCCGTTAGGTTGGCCTGTGTATTGGTCCGCTAGTCTGTTTGAAGGACCAAAGATATGCAGTTGGACTGAAGTAGACGAAAAAGATACCGGAGCCTAGTGTAAGTTGGAAAATGCTTTCTAAACTAGATGTATTCAGCCATGTTGTAGAGGTTAATTCTCAAGTGGCGTATGGGGCTCGATGGTCTGGCCTTCTCGCAGGTTAAAGCCTGGGTCGTATAGAATTCCCGCTGAGAGAATCGAAAGTCAAGTTTTTATTCAACAAACACTAAAGAGATTGAATCAATGTTGTGGCTGCCTCGCGTGCGAAACGTTGGAGACCGGAAAATCATCCCACGAACGGAAGCTAAATGGAGGCCCCGACAAAAGCAAGGACGACAAAAGCGAGGACGACAATGGCGAGGACTGATGTCCAGACCATCTCCAATCGAATCTCCAGCATCTAGTTGTAGGCTTATCATTATAATTATGAACAGGCTGCCAGCAGCGTTAATAAATCATAGCATCCTCAGACACCTCTGAGTAGACCAAACGACGGCCAGACCAAGCGTGGCCAGACAGAACACTAGTTCCAGGCGTACTTGTAGTGCTGGGACGCAGCAATCTGGAGGCCGGCTGACGTCGAGTGGTGGAAACTCATAGGCGGCGAGTGGTTGTCGGGTGTGCGGGGCAAACGAGCAGACATAGGCGACTCTGTGGCCGACGAGGCGGTCGAGAAGCAGTCGTCCTCGTCGAGCTGTGCGTATTCGCCCGCGGCAAACTTGGCGGCGAACGTGGGCACGAACTCGGACGAAAAGTAGCGGTGCAGCATTGCCGGGATCGAGCGCGGGTCCGGAGGGTTGCTGAAGCGCGTGTACAGGCATTCCGGCGGCGAGAGCACTAGCACGACCATGGCGTCCGAGCAGTCGGGCACAGACTCTGCGAGGCGGACGCTGCTGGGCTCGCCAGCAAGGCCACACACAACTGCGCACGAGATTTCGACCGCCGCAGCGGCCACAGCCCGCGAGCCGTAGGCAATCATAGCGCGATCAAAAAGCGCACACAGGCACATGTACTTGGCCATGCGCTCGATCTCGGCAATCTGGAAGAGCCCGGCATCGGAGACAGCGTCGTCTTCAATCAGTTGATGCAAAAACAGCTCGAGAAAGTCGTACGAGGTAGGGGCGCCGACATCCCAGTCCAGAGTGTCGAGCATGTGTCGCTCCATCTCGCTGAAAAGATGTTCTTCAAACGCATTGGCACACAGAAAGGCCAGGTCCCGTGCCGACGGCACCCGCTCCTTATTGTCAGAAAACTTTGCTGCGAGCCAGATAGATACAGTGCCCACAAGCTGGTAGTGCCGTGCGTAGATCACACGTTTCGAAGCGTAGCGATCGAGGATAGAAACGGCAAGACCCAAGGTCTCGAGTTTGAGGCCAAGCGCCTGCTGGGTTTGCAGCAGAAAATCCAGAAGCCGCGGCCGCATCGACCAGCGCAAGTCTGGCTGCGCGTCAATCAGATGTATGTGTGGGAACTTGACAATCTCCTGCTCGCTGAGAGAAGCGTAGATGTCGTCGTAGTATTCGTGAAGAGCCTCGTGGGCGGCTTGTTCGATTATGCAGGTCATTTCATGAACGTTTGTTGTGTGTAGACGTTGTGTGGAGGCGTTGTGTGGAAGGTCGTATCTAGTGACAAGCTTGAAACTTGGTCAGTCGAAAGGGCTTTCTTATGGGGCGTTTGAATAAGTCGTTAACGATGACGTATGGAAGTGATTGCAGCTGTAGGCGACAGATCACTTTGCAGGGAGAAAAGGAGTGGGGGTTTGGTCCTAGTCGATTTCGTTTTTTTCTAATGACGCTGCTAGTCGAATCTGTTCACAAGACCAAGGGCAGTGCAACAGTATAAGTCTGCAAGAGAAGCGTAAATTGTCCGTTATAATACCGTGAATCAGTCGGTAACAATAAATAGGAGAAGAAGGGAAGGCACGTTACCACCAGCTAAGGGGTCTCGAAACTTTTAAAAAATCAAGTGAACAGAGAATAACAGTAGCCTAATAGATAGATGATGCTCGAGTAAAGCCACCTATACTTGAAGGAAGGGTAAATGTAGCACAAAAAAATCAGAACACCACACAAAGAGGGGGGGGGGGGACTCTCGGGACTCGTGGGTGACGCTCACATTTTTGTACCTGGCTGGGCGATCAGTTTCAGCCGTGGGACAATGTAGGTCATCTGCACCTATGCACAGCGGGCTTCCCCAGCTGCAGGAAATTCGCGCGTGCATTTACAGCTCACCCAGGCTGGATACACACCCTTCACCCACATACACATATCGTCTCTACATAAACGCCGTAAATTTAGCCGCGCTCTGCCCTACATTACACAGTGCAGCTGCTGGGTTGCAATCCGAGCTGATAAACAGTCGCAGACGTGCAGACTCTGGGGTTGCACCCGTTTCATCAAGCCAGAAATTTAGCCAAATAATTAGACATTTCTCATCCGCAGACCGTCTTTGACTCCCATTTCATCAAGTTTCATACACACTTTTCAGCCGTGTGGCTCTTGATCCACTTTTTTTTTTTTTCATCGTGCGCACACACACCCTTTTCCAGCTGGTCGCCCAGGTGAGAGACGACCCGGAAGTGCAAGGCTTGGGGGACCCAGCTGTGAGAGATGGGCTGTTTTATAACGCTTTGGCAGGACTACGCCAAACAGGAAAGAACATAAAAAGCTAGTCCGCAATTTGAAATTTAGCAGCTAAGGTATGGTATATTCCGGCGTGTAAATCTGTCATTCTGAAGGCGATTGCTTGTCAAACGTAGTTTCTGTTACTAGGCGGCAGTCGCGGATACGGCTGAGCAACCCCTTTCTCAGCCTAGACCCTTCCCTGAGCGTACAGGTGTGTCAAATCGCCCTTCCCACACCCAGTCTGTGAATTACACGCTTCACTTGACCACCCAAGCTCTACCCTTACTTATGCACAGATAATTCGTAAACAAATTAGCTCTCGTGCTAAGAGCTGCAGCCCTAGCCCGAGCTGCAATCCCGCAGCCTCCCGCAGCCTCCGTCTTGATCCACGACTGCTAGTGGCCAGACTCTCTGACGACGATTTAATTTTCCGCGAATCGCTGGGGCCGGCGCAGATGGAAAAAGGGATAGCCCCTTGGCAACCGGCAGATCGGACGCAGCGAAGACGTCATGGAACACTTGCTATACGCTGAGCCCAGGCCCGAGTGTCCTAAAATAAGCCTTGGAAATACTCGTTTCCCTCCAAAGACCAATGGGCAGCAGATGGGCCTCTGGGCCCAGCAGCAGCTGGCTGCCTTCCAGGCCTGCAGCTAAGGAGATTTGCGGTCCTCCCAAAGCTGTCAAAAATCAGATCCGTGGAAACATTTATGGCACCATAGTTACATATTTCGTGATCTATCTTATCAGTATATCACGGACCTATCTGGATTATATTTTCAGTATGGCACCGCATCCTTCGAAAATATTCACAATTGTACCACTTTCCTTTTGAGGGATTGAAGGAAAATGGCTCTGCAGGACCGTCAGCTAATAGCTCAGCTAAGCTCAGCTCAGAAGGAGGGGGGCCAACGGCAGCTTTCCGAAGATCCCAGTCCCATAATAATCGAGTCTAGACTCATAGCTACATACATATGCAAGAACCAGAGCATTCAATACCGGCCTCACTATCCACTGGCCCGGGTGAATACGAAGATTTCATAGACTAAGAGTTGTTGGGTTGCAAAAAATTTCGCTGAAATACACCGTTGCCAGGGGCAGACCACTAAATGGTGTTGCTACGGCATGCGAGGGACTATAAACACGCAGGACATGGCATGGTTCGGGCTCAATTAGAGGACGAAAAGAAGAAAGGGTTGCAGCCATAGAAACCAAGGGTGAGGCTCTGTGTTCACTCCCTAGAATGCACGTCATATATATATCTTGTAATATTAAGGACTGGATTTCGAAGTTGGTACTTATCCGCGTAGAGCCAAGAACCTACAACCACGTGAGGTCAATTTCCACTATCTCACGCTTGTCAACCCTGCGTCAGCTTGGCGGTGTAAGGGGACACGGCTGAGTCTGTATGAGCGGGCGTGTTGGTCCCTGGCCTGAGATATCGGCTGTCAGACATGATACCATCGACAGGGACTGATGCAGATTATTTCCCCAAAACTCCTGGATCAAATTCAATAAGTTTTTGGTAAAGTTCAGGGAATTTCCAAAGACAATCTTTGAGGTTTGCGATTCTCGCATTCCATGTCGCAGCCTGTGGGCCGCGGTTGCCCCGGCGGGGGAGACCAAGCGAGCCTGTAATCTCCGGTACTGCTTTGTGCGTTCTCGGTTCTACGGTCTGCGGTCTGGTGGGACCCACGGGTCGCGCATTCGGGTCAAAGGCTTGCGGTAGGGGGTAGGGGACCGAAGCTGCAAGTCACTGCCAGACCAAGATTATACGGAATAATATTCCCTGGTGTAGCACCGTTCACTCCCAGAAGAATCAACTGCGATCTGGGCGCCAAGTGAAAAACCGTTTGCTCGCAATCGACTCGTACCGTCAGCCGCAGGATGCTTGAGTCCTGTATGTCTAACCACTGGCGAGGCGAAAAACAGGTGCACCCAGACAACGCCATGCCGCATCTCCAAGTTGCATAGTAACCACAGGACCTTGCAGACCATGAGCAGGCTAGAGTCGATGCAATGCAAGCTTACATTCAAAAGAAACTTCGCAAAGATGAATAGTTTCCAAGTGCCCAGGAGCCATGATTTAGCAGAGAGGCCATAAGGTTTATTCGCTCCTGATCGTATTGCTTTCCCGCTCACGTCGCCTCACATCGTGCGGCGATGATCAAGTAAAACAGACTGATCGCATACATACGATCCCTAGCATTGTCGTCAGATCACACCCCACGACAATTTCGACCCCACATATGAGACTTGCGACTTTCTAAGAAACCTGAGGGTCTTATCATAACTGAGCCACGTGGATTTCAATTTGCTAGGTTGTTAATTTTATTTGGTTCCTTACTGCTTCTCGGCTTCACATCTTTTTACAATCAGATTATGCTGCTGCCTAAACTTCAAGCTCGTATTTGTAAGGTGCCGATAAGACCCATGAATTCGACTCAATAGCGCGACCCATCATTCTGGCTCATAGAAGGCTTGTGCCACATGTAATTTTAATTGACACATGGTGTCTATTTTGTGACAGGCTGTGAGTGATAGCGTGGATATTCTATTTTCGCCCGAATGCGAACTGCTAGGGGTTAAGCTGACCTGAAACTGCAATTTGTGGCGCCACGGATGCGTGCATCATCTTTTACTGCAAGTCTATGGCTCCAGAAAGGGCATATAGCTCCGAAGCCTAAGAAGGGTTCTAATGTGTAATTGAAAGCCCACAGGCTCTCTCGTATAAGTTGAGTGTTGCTACACAGCAGGTCTAGCATCCAAAATTACCTGAAGTGCCCTGCCCTGATCAATTTTGATTGTCCATTGGTCAGTTCGAAAAAGGGAGCATGTCATCTTTTTTTGGGAGCTTGAAACCTCGGCCTAGCACCTCGAGTGACTGGAAAATCCTGCATTCAGTCATCGTAAAATGCTGGCTGGCGCAGGTTGATAGAGCTTTCCAGCAGAAAAGCCCCCGGTAAAGTAGGCCATAGCTCATACTCACTTCGGCCATCTTGGCTGTGACAGTATATGCGCACGGCTGCACAAAGTCATGAGCTTGCAGGAAAGGCCCGCGACCTGGGGCAGTGGCCAGCTCATCGCGAGAGAGTAGCCGTGGGTCTGCGCACGCCGAGTTGCGAGCGAGCCTGTGCGCTCAATTTTATTGGGGCGATAAAACTTTTTCTCTTTGAAGCAATGCACTTCTTAGGATTAGGCTTGACACACGCAGCTGAAGATCTGATCTAAAACCTGGCTTGAAACTCATAAGTGGATGTCTTTGAGACGGCCTGTCCGATTCGCGTCGGTCCGTCACTAGGGAAACAAATGGCCCTGCGTAGTCTCCAGCACGCATATGCACAAGCACCACGAACGATCACTGCAAAACGGCCAGAGTATTTCTCGGAACGAGGCGTCGGGCTAGGGCTGCAACGCGGGCTCGTCAGACGTACATGCTAAGAGGTTTTCTCCTCTCGGGGCGACTAGCACATGCAATGCTTCCGTACTCAACAATGTAGCTTGAAAAACGCTGCATCAACACAGGAATTATACTGAGTAGCTGTTGATATAGATTTTAACAGGTACTGAGACTGTTTAATGTTGTGAGCGAAGTTGCTGGGCCTTCGCTAATTTACTACCCTGCACGTGATTTAAGCGAGAAAAGTCCTTACCCAAGCCCCTGCTTAGTGCACAGAACCTACATTGCATTTGAAGCAGCAGGCCCAGGGCAAGCGAAGTTGGTAGTGACTTTGCCGAGGACATCAGCAGTGCTGGCACTACTGGCCAGCCTGGCTGGTGCCTTCGCCCTTCCAAGTGCGGACCTGCTCAAGCGCAGCTTGAAGTCGTTCCGTAATACGTGGTGTGTCGGCGATATCCCGGATTTCGTCCACCGCTCCGTAGTACTTGGCCAACTCCTCGTTGGTTTTTATTTTCAAAGGCCCGCTACGGATCTGCAAGTTGGCGATTGCATGGTCGAGGAAGCTCGCCGCATTTTGCGTCGCAGCAGGCGTTGTTGTACTCGCCTCTGCTACTGGGTTTGAGACAGTTAGCATATGTTCGTTGTTCTTTTCTTCATCTGCACATGTTGGGTTAGGGCCACTCGTAACGGCTTTTGAGCCTGCAGGAGACCGCTGAGACAGTTCCGATCGAGAGGTAGTCGCAGCAGAAGGCTGATTCGCGCTTGTGTTCGGCAACGACCCCGAAGATTTAAAATTATCTCCGCTGCTGCTATTCGTCTTAGCATCAGCTTCGGTCCCCGCCAGATTGATACCATGCGTGCTTGGCACCGATTCGGAAACACACTTTTTGACATGATCCGAATTGAGAGGCGTTGACTCTTTCTCGGGAAGCGGGGCAGCGGAAGAGCGGCTGTCGGGCAGACTGGCGCTTGAATAGTCCGACACAGCATCGAAAGATTGCTCATCGGTCAGAATTACATTGCCTTGAGCTCCGGGAAGGTTCGTTTCGGGCTGGAGAGTTTTCTCGCCCTGCTGAGACTCGAGTGTTTGCGGCTTTTTCAGAAGAGACATCAGATTTATTTTGGTGCTGGGAATGTGCTCAACCGGTTCGGGACTTTGTTCTGGATTAGACTTTGTTTCAGTGGATGTTAAGTTGGATTGTGATAACAGGCCTAGCAAGCCAGACATTGCCGACGGGGGCTGTGTGAGACTCGCAGGCGCTACATCTTCACACTGACGCGGAGATGCATTCCCCTTCGAGCCCGAGTTCAGGAGATTCATAAGCTCACGGCCCGAATTACTTTTTGATTCATCCTGATTTGTTTGATTTTCCGTTAGTTGTGATTGCTGAGCCTGCTTAGCCTGTGGACTGTGCTGCTTTTGATCAGCCGTCTTCGCGAGCGGCTTGTCCAACAAACTCATAAGCTCGTTCCTCGAGGCAGTATCTACTTCAGGGACGTTCGCTGACACACTTGCCGAATTAGTATCTGAAGAGTTGCGCAGGAGACTCATCAAGCTCATTCCAGGCGACTCTTCGATCAGCGTAGATGGGTTCGAGGGCTGGCTCATAGGTTTCTCACTTACGGCCTGCTCCGTGTTCTTAGGCTTCAATAGACTCATTAAATCAGGTTTGTCCGAGACTTTGGGCTGCGGCTCTTTTGCGTCATTTTTCAGCAGATCCATCAGACTATTTTTGGAGTCATTCTGAGGGTGTGCTGGAGCCATCTCTGGGGTTACAGAAGAAGCATCGCGGGGTACGGTGCCTTCTTTTATACCAGGAGTTTTCAACAAACTCATGAGATGATTTTTTTGCGTACTTGGCAGTGGCTGCGGCGGCGGAGGTTTCGGAGCATTGCTCAGAACAGAGAGCAGCGAACCACCTTTTGGCTGCTTCACCTTTCGAGACTGAATGAGCGACTGCAGCAGCGCATTTGAAGGTACTGGCGGCGGAGGGGCAGTTAGAGATGGATTAGCAGGTGCTTTTGAGAGGTCTGATGGAGGAACAACGATCCGAGCAGGCGGCTGAATGACTTCTTCGCGCGCAATTTCGCCCTCAAGAAGCCCCAAAATCTGCTTGGCGACATCCAAGTCGTTGCTCTGATCGGTTTGTCGCCCATCCTTGATAAGCGACAATAGAATTTGCCGGTCATTTTTGACAGCAGGCGGTTGCAAGGGCAGAGTGGCACCAGCGATACCACCAGGCTGAGGCAGCGGTTGGTTCGGATACATCTGAAATTGCATTGGCAGCGGGTACATAGGCATCTGAGGCGGCATCTGGACGGCCTGCAGCAGACGCTGGGCCATCGCGTCGTTGTTGAAAACTTGCTGCGAGTTTTGAATGCCCAATAGCGATTTGAGAGCATCTGTCTCTTTCTCTGAGAGATTGGTGACACGACCCTGCTGTCGGGCAATGTACTCCTTGAGGCCATGCATGAAGGGCTGGATCGCCGTAAATGAAAACGCCTTTTTCGGCTTCTTTGCGTCCGTGTTGAACACATGCAACTTCGAAAGTTCGTGCCACGCAATCGATCTGATTTCTTTGCGGGTCTGTGTCTCGAACACTGTGGATTCTGGTACGCCTTTAGCAACGTACAACCGGATGTTCTTACCCCTACGAGTCACTTCGATGTAGTCGTCTGGCCGCAAGTAGTCACCGAAATAGAAACCCGTTTCTTCCAAGACCTCTCTCACAGCGCATTTCTCATCTGATTCATCTTTGTTGATTTTTCCTCTCGGGAAACCCCACGAATTGCCCGCCCAGTTCTGCACCAGCAATACCTTGGTTAGGTCTTCATTTAAAATGATTCCTCCGCGTACGGGGATCGCCATCTTGTACGACTCAAACTTATTGAGATCTTTCTCAGGGACCGAACTGTACCGCTTAAGCAGTGGGACGGCGCCAAAAATTCGGTTCAGAAACGGCTTGATGCGCATGTACGGGAGCGACGGCTCCTCCACCCTCGCGAAGTCCTCATAGAACCAGTGCGCTTCTTCCAGCTGGAAGAATAAACGTTCTGTGCTTTGCAAATCCTGCTCAGGGCAGTTTATAACGAAACGAACAGCTAGATCTACGAGGACGTCGTTCAACGAAGCGCCCTTGTAGCTGCTCGATAAATCCAGCATGACAAAGCCCTGAACCAGCCAGCCGCCAGACTAAGTGTGGGAGGACGGACACGGCTGACTCTCTCTGGTGATGGGGTCCGCCTCACCACAAACATGTCCTACCTGCTATGGACTGAAGATCTACATGGAGTCGACGCTTGGGCGAGCATTTATTTTCTCAAAATGTGAAATCATCAAATTGGCCTCATTGTAAGTTTTTGGGCGGTAGTTTGGATTGGCCAGCCATTCCAGGCGAACTTCCTGGGTGTAGTTCTCTGCCCGGAAGCGCCCCAATTCATCCTCGGCGCTCTTGATCTGTTCGAGAGCGGCCTTGATCCTAGGGTGTTCAAAAAAGCCTGCTTCCTTGACGAGCAGTCTCAAATACCTAGTTCTCTCCGATAACTCTCTTGAATTACGCGACTTCTCATATAACTCCCACTCCTTCTGCCTGCTGCTGGGATTCTCCACAAGTTCCGTTGCCTCAGGCAATTTAGAGCGATGCTGCAGTCTTCTTGTGAAAGGCAGGTCCTCTTGCTTAGGTGCGGCGGCAAATGTCTTTGTGGCTCGCAGAAAGTCGTCGTAGGTATCCATGACTTGCCTTTGATATTAAGTTTAAATGAGAAAAAATAGCCTCAATTGAGGAAGAAGCTTTTATACCCAAGGACATGCGGAATCATAGCTCACATTTCCCCTTGGAACGTCCCAGGTGCCTGACACAGCTACCACCTCGACTACTAATACCCAGGGCTGTGGCATTTACTTGCTATGTCGTTTGAAGACAAATACTTCGATGTCATGTTGCGACTTCAGGACCTGTCGAGGTTTGATGGCGACGAAGAAGACGCTCGCGACATCGCTACCGAGATCAGTGTGACGCTGGCAAAGCTGAGAGATCAGACCCTCATGCTAGAATTCGAAGCTCTTCGGGAACGTGATCCAATTGCTCGAAACGCAATTGCTTTTCAAAGCTCCGAACAGCAAAGATATCTTGACGCTGCAGTCGAAACTCTGAAATCTGCCCAATTTGCGGCGAGGAAGTGCCGAAACTCTCGCTGGCAGTATGAGAGACAGCAAATATACCACAGTAGCAATACAAAGGACAAGGACAAGGGCAACGACTCGGAAATTGAGCCAAAAGTTTTCAAGACACCCGTTGAAGTTGATCTGGCTGTGCAAAAAAGTGAGGATATCACCGCAACTCTGCGAAGAGTACACCAAATGGCCCAGGGCGAAGTCTTGAGGGCGGAAATGAACATTGAGGAGCTAGACGTGTCGTCCAAGGCGCTTCAAGATCTTGAAAACAAGTATTCAGTTGTCGATCTGATGCTGAATGGAAGCCGCAAATTGGTAAAAACATTGGAGCAGGCAGATAAGGGCGATCGTAGGAGGATGCTGATGGCCCTGAGTTTCTTGGCCAGTGTCGTGGCATGGATTGTGTACCGGCGAATTCTCAAGCTTCCGCTTAAGCTTGTATTTTGGGCTCTAATGGGTCTATTTAGAATAGGGAAGTCTGCACATTCGGTTGCGAGCCCACGCTCGGGCACTCATTCAGAACTTCAGTCAGTGCTGGCCACACCCGACTCGTTGGAAACCACTACAGTTAATGAGATTGTGGCGAAGACTGTGATGAATGAATTAGAGGAAGGAGAGAAATTCGAAACGTATTTTCCCGAAAGCTCCGAGATTGTGTCAGATTTAGCCGACTTAGCGGACCCCGAGCCCCAGCACATGGAGCTTTAGTATTTAAGTATGATTTCAAGAATTAGCCTGAATATTTCTCCGAAAAGGTAATCTACACTCTAAAGCTCTATTTGTCTGTTGTGGGGGCCTGAATGGCATGGACATGCAAATTGATATTCTAATCTGAGTCGCGGACACCTACGTTTCCTCCTGACTCATCATGCAAGTGGAAAGCAACGACATCGATGAGAGTCTGTACTCGCGCCAGCTCTATGTGCTCGGCAAAGAGGCTATGCAAAAGATGGCTGTGTCGAATGTGCTGATTGTTGGCATGGGCGGCATTGGTGTTGAGATTGCCAAGAACGTTGCCCTTGCTGGTGTCAAATCCCTAAGTATCCACGACCCTACCCCCGCCGTTGTGGCTGATCTGGCAACTCAATTCTTTCTACGCGAAGACGACATTGGTAAGTCGCGCGCTGCTGCGTCGGGTCCTCGGCTGGCCGAACTCAATTCGTACGTTCCTGTGCATGTAGTTGAGGGTGAGCTTGCGCAGCTTGTGCCTAATTACCAGGTTATTGTTGCCACCGATTGTAATGCTGAAACAGCCGTACAAATCAACGAACTGGCCCGTGCAGCCGGCGCGAAGTTCTTGTGGGTGAATGCTTATGGTCTTGTGGGTCAGCTTTTCACTGATTTCGGCAATGAGTTCACAGTTATCGATACCGATGGAGAGGAGGCCAAGATGGGTGTCGTAGCCCTAATTGACGACGACGGCGAAGTATTTGCACCCGGAAGCGCTCGCCATGGTCTTGAGGAAGGTGATGTGGTTCAGATCACGAAGGCCCAGCCCGCTGGAATCAACGGAACTTACAAAGTTAAGGTTCAGGGCCCGCTTTCGTTCGGCATCGAAGTTGACAACAACACTAAATGGGAGTCACAGGGTGAGTGGACGCAGATCAAGCAGCCACAGACATTGAATTTTGCCCCGCTGAAAGAGCAGCTGGCTCAGCCCGAATTCTTCATGACGGATTTTGCGAAATTTGACCGCCCGGCGCAGCTACACATCGCGTGCCTGGCGCTTCAGGCGTTCGAGACTCGTCACGAGGCACTGCCCAGACCTTACAACATTGAAGACACCAACGAAGTTGTGCACTTGGCAGAAAACATTTTGAAAGAGTACCCTGTCGACGAGGAGATCAATGCTGAGCTGCTTCGAAAAGTCACGAAACAGGCCCGAGGAGCCCTGGCCCCCATCCATGCAGTTTTGGGCGGCATGGCTGCACAAGAAGTTTTGAAAGCAGTGAGCGGCAAGTTCACGCCGGTTAAACAATTCATGTATTACGACGCCTTGGAGGCCTTGCTTGCCAACGAGGAAGAGCCCTCTGAAGCTGAGGCCGAGCCCCGTGGTAGCCGATACGATGGCGCTTATGCTGTTTTCGGCAAGAAATTCCACGATAAATTGACGAACCTCAAAGTGTTTTTGGTCGGTTCGGGCGCGATTGGCTGTGAAGTTCTCAAAAACTGGGCGCTTTTGGGCCTTGGTTCGGGCCCCAGCGGTCACCTGTATGTGACTGATAATGACAGCATCGAGAAATCGAATTTGAATCGCCAGTTTTTGTTCAGACCCAAGGACGTAGGCCAGCCGAAATCGACCACGGCTGCGGCTGCAGTAGCTGAGATGAACCCTGATCTGCGCGGTAAGTTCACGACCTTGACCGATAAAGTCGGCCCCGACACGGAGAATGTGTTCGATGAGAGCTTCTGGTTGCAGCTGGACTATGTCACGAACGCTTTGGACAACGTCGAGGCCCGCACTTATGTGGACCAGCGGTGCGTGTACTTCTTAAAGCCGCTAGTTGAGTCGGGCACGCTCGGCACTAAGGGCAATGTCCAAATTGTTGTGCCGAACATGACTGAGTCGTACTCATCCTCGCATGATCCACCGGAGCAGGGTATCCCGCTGTGCACGATCCGTTCGTTCCCGGCTAAAATTGATCACACGATTGCGTGGGCCAAGGCTCAGTTCGAGGAACTGTTTGCCGACGCACCGCTCAACGTCAATGCGTACCTGACCCAGCCAAATTTTGTAGAATCGACTCTCAAGCAGAGTGCGAACCAGAAGCAGGTGCTCGAGAACATTGAGTCGTACCTGGTGGACGAGCGCCCGCTGACGTTCGAGCAGTGCATTTCGTGGGCAGTCAAGCTGTTTGAGCATCTGTTCTATCAGGATATCGAGCAGCTGCTCTATAACTTCCCGCCGGATGCCAAGACCTCTACCGGGGCGCCATTCTGGGCCCCTCCCAAGCGGCAGCCGCGCTCGACAGCAGTCAACATCAATGATCAGACGCATTTAGATTTCTTGATTGCTGCCGCCAACCTACGTGCTTTTAACTTTGGTCTGAAAGGAGAGACTAACCCCGAGGCGTTTGCCCGCGCACTTTCTTCCTACGTCGCTCCTAAGTTCGAGCCAGCACAGGTTAAAATTGCTGTAAACGACGAGGAAATCGAGGCTGCTGGCGATCTGGAATCCGACGAATTGGCGCAGATTGCTTCCAAACTGCCGCCGCCTTCGACCCTGGTCGGATTCAGACTCACTCCGGCAGATTTCGAGAAGGACGACGACTCGAACTTCCACATCGACTTCATCAACGCCGCCTCAAACCTGCGCGCGTGGAACTACGGGATTGATCCGGTCGAGCGCACTCGCACCAAGTTTATTGCAGGCCGGATCATTCCGGCTATTGCCACCACTACTGCTCTGGTTACTGGCCTGGCTACTGTCGAGGCGCTCAAGGTTGTTCAGAGCACAAAAACTATTGAGGACTACAAGAATGGCTTCGTCAACTTGGCACTGCCGTTTTTCGGGTTTAGCGAGCCGATCCCATCGAAGAAAGCTCTGTACGCCGGCCGTTATATGGACAAGATCTGGGGCCGCTTCTCGCTCAATGGAGACGTCACACTCCAGGAGTTTATCGACTACTTCGACAAAGAACATGACCTCGAGGTCTCGATGATATCCCACGGCAAGCTGTTACTGTATGCGAGTTTCCACTCTGCTGCCAAAAACAAGGAGCGTCTGCCCCTGAAATTGACGCAACTCATCGAGCTTATTGGCAAGCAGCCCGTTGAGGCTAAGCATCTCACACTCGAGTTTGCCGCAGATGATAAGGACGGCGAGGACGTTGAGGATCTGCCGTTCGTGATAGTCACTCTCTGAAATAGTTTAACACGCAATTGTCTCAACCAACTCACAGCTCGTTCATAAAAACTTGGAAAATTTCATAAAAACACGAGGTGTCAGACTGTAGCCATGCAGTCGCATAGGTTAGTCTAGTGCGTCAACGGCGAGCCTTACAGCGGCTGCTAGCTAAATCTGACCACAGAAATGCGGCCCTCTGGCGCGGCTTGAGATCCCGTACCTTCGCGACTGGCTAAAAATTCGAAGCTTGCAGGAACCCGCCAACCCCTCGAAACCATGCAGGAGTAAACCTTCTTCTAGGTTGGTGTTTTGCGTCAAGGTTTTCCGGCTAATTGCAAGATCATCACCTAAATCTTGTCTGAAAGCTTTCGGAAAATCTGGGACACAGTTGTTCTAAGATGTGCAAACACACTGTGTTTAGTGGCCGCCTCCCACCTCATGCCTCATGCTCTCGACTGCAGGCAAATTGATTGTTGCAGTGGTTGCACATGCATCGCGCACTCAGGCTTCAGACCTGCAGCACGCAGGTCTCAAGTAGACCTTGAGCGTGTATCGTGATAAAGAGAAGACGACCAAGCTACATCCCCTCCGAAAATTTATCAGGTGTTCCTTAAAAGGCGCGAGATGCGACTTCTTCGATTGGTATGGCTCGTGGGCGCTCTGGCAGATTTCCACGCCGTCGTTCTCAATGCTACGCAGACAATGAGCTCGCTGCAGAGTTTTATGGATAACTTCCCCACAGTTTTCAGTGATATGCTGCACAACTACGCTTTTTACGGGCCCGTGTCGTTGGCACTCAACTCCGTGTCGCTAGCCGCAGACTCCTTCGAAGAGTCAAACATCGCAATTGGTGACCTTCAAGACGATTTACAGACACTTTCGAGCTCTTTGACCGGTATGATAAACTCATTGGTAAAGCGGGCTGATGATCTCGTTGAGTATCTCCCGGTCACATCTTTCCAGAGAAAGATCGATATATTCGCATCCATGGCTAGTGCAATAGACTCGATGGCGTTTGTCTATGCCAGTTCAGTTGGCTTGCACATCAGCTCGTGCTCCGCATTTTACAACATCTCCTCCCTAGTCTATCATGATGCGGCAGTATTCACAGAGGCGGGTTCTGCCTACAACACATCCTTCCCAGCCTTTGCAGTCCCCACTGCACCAGGCAACTGTTTCGCCTCATATCTTCGTACAGGGGGCGAGGGGCTAGAAAGTTACGCTGAAAATCTCGAAGACAAAGTATCAGCACTGATCTCTGACAAGTCTTCGAACAGCGTCCACCAAGTATTCCAGCTACAACTTCTTAACACTGGGTTTTCGCAGCTGAGCGAGTACCAGGAACAGGAGTCAGTACGAGACCACACAAACTTCACAGCGTTCTCGAAATCTGTTTCACGCCTATTTAATACTACCTCAAATTACATTCTGCAGGAAAACGTGACAAGCGCACAAGCTGCAGACATCGTGGACACTGTGAACGGAGCTATAGCTCTGCTGAACGGGAATACACTGGAGATGCGGCAGATAAACTCATCGGTATACAGTGTTCAAAGCGCCCTAGATTCAACCGGCGAAAGTGACTCAAGCATAGACTTTGCTACTCTCCAGGACACGCTGGCCCAATCAGAGTCCTGCGATAGCAAATGCCGGGCTGCAAAACACAGAAAGCGGCGTAACATCGCCATCATTGTATGCTGCTCCGTGGCTGGTATTGTGCTTTTAGCATGTCTGGGTTTTGTCTCTATCGGGCTTATAAGAGCACGGTATGGCGCTAGACCTACAGGAAAAGGCCGATTTATTCCACGCCTGATGGCTACAAAGGCAAGCCGCCTGCTTCTCGATAACGAGTCAGGAGGGTTTAGTATTTCGAGCTCTGGAAGCGGAGCTTTTGCATGCAGCGTTTGCGATAAAACTTTTGGTGAAAAAGATTACGCACACGTCTGTACCTGCGGCGCCCTATCCCATGCCTCGTGTATCTCGCAGTGGCGCATAGAATTCGACCATCCGCGTTGCCCACACTGTAGAACCAGAAAAATGGAGACAAGCTCACACAGTCTCAGTTCAGGAGTATCTGAGTCGGAATTGTCCGTTTATAAGAACTTCTCACAAAGACACGAGTCTCAATTTGAGCTTCAGAGCGAGACTGAGGCTTTGAAAAGGGAGTCCCAGGGTATAGCGGTGCAGACCGGCGATGTTCCCGAGAGCCTCGACTAAGTCACCAATTTATTCACCCCTGCTCTTTGCTCACATTCGTATGATTGATTTAAATATAAATTACGTTTTGTTCAGTACAGACTGATGACTCGATCCGCAACATCGGCCACCCCCATCTGATGCGTGATCATAATTATTGTCGTGCGCCGCTCATCTCGCAGAGCGCGTATAATGTCCTTGCAGCAGGCAACACTGTCGGAGTCTAGTGCTGAGGTGGCTTCGTCCAATATTAGGACCTCGGGCTCGCGAAGGAGACTTCTCACAAATCCCAGCCGCTGCAGCTGGCCTCCGGAAAGAATGTTGCTATTGACCCGCGTGTTGTACCCATCCTCAAGGGTGCAAATATAGTCATGGATTCCGCACTTGCTACATAGCTCCACAATCTTCTTGTAGCCGCGATGCGCGTCCGCATGCAGTGGCAAAGCGTACATCAAGTTGTTGATGATCGAATCATCGACGAAATCTAGTGGCATTTGGCCAACCATTGCGATCTTCGATCTCAGAGTATCGAGGGGGATGTTGGTAATTTCTCTTCCGCCCAAGTAGATTGAGCCCACTGTGCTTCGCTCCAGTCCCAGAAGAAGGCGCGCAACAGTTGACTTGCCGACACCACTGGGACCGATCAGCGCTACGCAGGTGTTTGGTTCGATCACCTCGCAAAAGTCTCCAAGAACCTCTTTCCCATCCGGATAGGCCACCCCCACATCGCAAAATTCGATGCGGCGAACTGAGAGCTCTTCAAAATCAGTGCGGTCCCAGTCTTGGATCAAAGCATCGTCTTCTTCTTTGATGGAGTTTTGAGCGTCGACAATCCGATTGATAGCCTCAAATCCGTTGGAAACCTGAGGAATGGCCGAAGCTAGGCCGTCCAATGTAATCAGTGCGAAAATAAGGATGGTAAAGACCAAGAATGCATTGTGCTCCGTGTATTCGCCCGTGCTGATTAGCTGCATTGCGTAGTACAACATGACTCCTTGTGCGGTCAGTGAGAAAATACCCAAAAACCCATGGCCAGCGCCTGTCCAGAATGCCATACGCAAGCTAAGACTGTGCACAAAATGCTCGCGCTGAGTGTAATGGCTTTCAAAGTAGGACTCTAGATGGCTAGTTTTGACCGTTCTGATGGCACCAATAACCTCGACCAGGAGCTTCAGACCTTTGCTTCGAGCTAACTCTCGTTTTTCCGTCCAATGAGTTTCGAACTTTTTGTACATATGTGAAGTCAATGCAAACAAAGGAAACAACGAGAGCCCCACCAGAGTAAGTTTCCAACCAACAATCAGGGACCAGACCAAGGAAACGATGCCCAGCACCATGATTTCCACTAAAGAGGTCCATAGCACACTGATGATGAGACCACATTTTTCGGTATCTCCGTAAAGCAACTTCGTCCAGTAGGCCACTTCAGTCTTTTTGACACCTGAGGAAGTTACAAGCTGCTCAAAAATACTGTTGCGAATCGCATTCTGCCAATCTTCAGCCACAACGTCAATTGCCACCAGCGCCACACTAACAATACCATCTATAATCGCCATCATCAGAACAAGCATGGCCCATTTGGTGATAGAAATGTTTTGATGCGGATAGAGCCCAAGCAGCAGGTTGGAGAAGCAGTACGCAAACAAAGGGTTGATAACCGAATGAATGGCGGCCAGGAATAGCCCAAAATACAGGCAAGGCTTGGAGGGGATCTGTTGGTATAGCTGGTAAGAGATGCTCCAGGCTGTTTCCTTATGGGGTTGAATCTTAGGTTGTTTCCGCGAGATTGCAAGCTCATTCCTATTCTGGTGACTCATGACAATCAACGGATCCTCCGCAGTGGAGAGACGTTTGTATTCCGCAACTGAGGCGTAGGATATCGCTTGGCCATTCCGGATGGTATACAATGGCTCTCCTTGAGGAACATCATGAAGATTGTGGGTAATGACTATGGTGGTGAGACCTCGGCGTCTTTCTCTAATATTCTTCCACACTGCGGCTTTCAAAGCAGACTCGAGTGCCGACGTGCTTTCATCGTAAATCATAATCGGTGCATTGCAGAGATAAGCTCGAGCTAGACCCAATCTTTGAATCTGACCACCGCTCAATGTTACCGAGCCTATTGTATCGAGTCCGTCAGGCAAGTCATAGACGAACTCGGCGTGCATTTCGCGCAATGCTTCTTCGATATCTTCTTCAGTAACGCTACCAGGATTTCGCGAGCCGATTCGAATATTTTCATAAATGCTAATGTTGAAAAGAGTGGCTTGCTGCTCTACCACATAGATATTCCTCTCTACCCAGTTGGAACTGAGGTGTGACAACGGCTGGCCATCAATTGAAATAATTCCGTGCTCGATAGGGTATTGCCGAGATAGGATGCTCGCCAGAGAAGATTTACCACAGCCGCTTGGTCCCACAACATATGAAAATTTGCCTGGTGCCATGTTTATCGTGAAGTTCTCGAGAACATTTCCTGGACGAGAAGGGTACTGGAAGCTTACAGCGTCGAATCTTATGTGGCCTCTTCCATCGACCGCCTCCGGCATTGTGATACCCATATCTTTTTTGAGCTCTTCAACTCTGTCGCGAGTTACTAAAGGAATCAGGCGATCTGCGGAGACAATTCCCTTTTGCAAAATGACAAGTTGTTCGAGAAGCAGCTGCAGCTGGCCTGAGGCAGATAAACATGACCAGAATACTGTAATCACATTTCCGCTCTGTAGCCCATGTTGACGGATCATGAAGTTACCGAAAAAAAACCCTTGAACAAACATACTCAAGAGTATAAACCGACCAATTCCCTGCTGCAGTCGAATCAGGGAATGATACCGGATATTCACATCGCGTTCTTTTTCGTGACCTTCGGCAGCAACTTTTGCCTCATGGTATTGTCTCTGGAAAATCTTTACTGTGGGCAAGCTTCTGAGTACCCAATCACAACGATCTGATACGCCATCTAGAATACTCTTGGCAGACACGATCTGCTTTTCCACATACGGCGAGAGAATGGCTACCGCTAGTGCCAGCACAGGCAAACCACATAGACATATGAGCGTGATAGCCCAAGAGTAGTAGAACGCCACCCCCAAGTGCATCAGTGCACCGGAAACTAGAGTCAAACATGTAGATAGTTCATGTGACGAAGCGGCCTCGAGGTCTTGAATATCTTTATAACACATCGTTGCCATCCCCACTGCTCTCTCCTTTTGATCAAACCAGCCAGACTCATTTTGTAAGAGCGCAGGAAAGATTTGTTTTCGGGCTCTGTGACCTTGCTGAAAGCCCAGAAAGCACCAGATCGAGTAGGTCGCCCATTGGAGCAGAAAATGAGCAGCGGCTAGGCCCCAGAGCCCAGCACAAAAGTGAAGAATTCTTCCCATAAACTGGCTCTGGCTTTGTCCAGCAGAAGTACCAATTACTTCCAATTCTGTGAATATCTTCCCGAGAATTACACTGCTAGCTGGCTCAACAGCACTATCGGCTATGCCCACTATGCATCCAAGAATAACCAGCGGCAGGTCTGTAGATTTTGCGAAATACAGCAGTTTCAATATTGAACTCATTGTGGAGAGGCAATATGCTTGAATTGGTGCTATTGCTGAGAGCTTTTACTCTGCATGATCTGCATGTATATCTATCAACCTCTTCAGACCTCATCGCCATTGTGCCATGCCTTTTCTGGGTTCGAGGAAGAGAATTGAGGTAAACTCTTGAGCTGAAATAAATTTCGAGTAGACACCCTTGAATTCGATGGAATAAATAAACTAAAACTAATCAAGCCTTCAAAAATACCCTACTTTTTGCACAGTGGAGGCATTGGCATGGCGAAGATCTAAAATAGCAGTATCTAGCCGGCCGGTCTCAGTTCTCCGGCTTGGAGCTTCAGAAAAACTAGAATATGCCCGAATTCAGCTCTAACACGCTTGTCTAGAAAATTCCAGATTGTCCCAGCAAATCTTGCGACACTTTGTTCAGGCCCTTACAATCGGTCTGGCACTGCTCGGACACACTCCAGCTTACATGAGTCTCACAGATCGGCGAAGAAATCTCGGGCCGTCTGATCTCAAGAGATTTGCGCCTATCGCGGTGAAATCATCGGAACCGACGCTTTCAGATGAACTTCGTCCAGTTTATGTCTCTTTAGGTGTTGCTGAACATGCAAGTGGCTCTGCATACTTCGAGAGCGATGGCCTCAGAATGCAGGCAGCGGTTCATGGCCCACAGCCAGCAAAAGGCACTTTCCAGACCGAGGCTGAAATTTCTGTGAATGTTTCGGTTGAACAATTTAGTGGCGTTTGCTTAGACGCCGAGTCTAAGGAAATTCTGGAACGCACGATCGCTGATTTTGTCAAAGTCTGCGTGACTCCCTCAATAATTCTTTCGGACTACCCCAAATCAGCGATTGCTATATCTATTAGTCTTCTCAGTGGCCGACCCAACTGCCTGATGTCTCAACTAGCAGCAGCTGTGAACTCAGCCAGTTTAGCGCTTGTTAATGCTGGAATTTCTCTCAAAGACATGGTCACAGCTGTGGCTGTAGCTGCTGTGGACGGGCAGATTTTGGCCGATGTGGACGCTTCTCCTGAGCAGCCGCAAATGGTAGCCGCTCTGTTTGTTACACAGAACCGTTTAGCCGGTGTCAATATTAATTCTGAGTCGCCAGTCTCGAAAGATTTGCTGGATAAGTTGCTTGCGCGGGCGCAGGGTGCTGCTGGCCAGTTGAGAAAAGTATTTAATGGCTTCTTACTGGATGGTCTGATTAATTCTAACTAGTCCAAAATTTAGTTAGCAATGCGTTCTTGCCTGCGTTACTTGTAAAGTGCTCTAAGAGTACCTAAAATGGTGGACAACAACACGGTGGACAAAGTACTCGTAATTTCATAGTCCTGTCGGACATACCCGTTTATTTTTACATTCAGCTCGATTTTAAGTTTGCGAAATATTCAACTTCAAAATGCACTTGGGCCGATCACTGTGTACCAAGAAGATGGCAAAATTATTTTTGATGAAACAGTAGAGAATCAGGATAGCCACAATTTCTATCTTCAGTTCAGACCATAATCTGGGTCCAGCAATAAAAATATGATAATAAATAGTTTCAGATTGGTAGCGATTCAAGAATGTGCTTCCTGTGGGGACTTGCCATCCAGGCCACTCCATAATAACTGCGAAGCATTTCTCACGAACTTGACACCTAAATCCTGGGTTCTGAGGTCGAGATCGCGCGGATTCTTTTCAGTGAATACCCTGACAGTGTCACTAACTTCATCTATAGCGACATTGAGCTGCCAGCGCCGGACATCTCTCGCCAGATCAAACAATGTATAGGTGCGATGAGAGCCAAACAATCTCAATGTATGTTGGAGTGGGACTCTACTGTGAACTTTCAAGTACATCGCGTGGAAGCGATCCAAAATGAGGGCCTTCACGCTGGCAAGCTCGCCAGCAACAAACATGCAACCCGTGCTAACCGGAACAATTGAGTTCCAAAGTTGCCAGAGAGCTTCGATATCGAGCTCTAGAGCTGCTCTGATAAAATTAATGCATTGTAAACTCCCGATCTTGGCCAGCACAGGATCAACATCGATCAGAAATTTCAGGTCCTCTCTAGCAAAGCAGCTTGTCGCACCCAGAGCCAGGATCACGGCCTGGACTGGCTCATTCAGTAGCTCGAAATGATGCAATTCTTCTGTACAATTCTTGTGCGGTGTTTCGGTGGAGTTTTGAGGGTCTTGCCCCAAAATATATGAGGCAGCAGTTCCATACTGACCTTGTTTCCAGGCAGCTATGGCAGCTGCCTGGGTCCTAAATACAGCCTCTGATTCTTGGGGCGGCGTTTTTGCACTTTCAATGAGTGTCTCTACTAGCGTCCAGCTTTTCTGAATGACTGCCACGAGGATCAAACGGTTTCTGGCAACCACATCGTTGTCGTCTGATAACGCTTGTCTGTAGTGCAGCTGTGCCTGTCGCAAGTTGCCTGTCTTGAGACACAGATCTCCTAAATTCAAAGAAGCATGCATCATCTTATCGAAGTCTCGCTCCTCTGACGCTAGCTTGAACTTGTATCGCGCGAGCTCTATAGCCTTGTTGGCAGCATCCTTAGCATCTAGCTTCCACTGTTCATGTTCCGGACTCAGTTGGATTGCTGGCGTTTCCCTGGGGGTTAATGTGCCGTCCGAATCAGCGGCAGAGAGCACGGTGTGTTTTTTGAGCTGCAGCGCTTGCAATTTCAAGACAGCGTCCAGCTTAGTTGTGTCCCACGTGTGGCTCTTGATAGCAGCTATTGCTGCAGCATAATCACCGCTTTTCTCAGCCTGGAAAATTGCATTTTCGATATCTATCAAGCAGGCAATAGACATTGCTGGAATGGCGCCTTCGATCGGGATAACGCTGTGGCTTCAGATAAATCTCTGGGGTGGTGGTGGCAGCGTGACTAGTTCTCGGGACGCTTACAACAACAGGGACATAATAATATTTAGGCAAGTATGTCTGGGCCATTCTCGCACCAGCTGATCAATTGAACCTAATTTGAAAAAACAGGCCAACAGGTGTCGAAGTAAAGAAATTGCACTTCACACACGTCATTTCCGGCTCTCAGCACTCATTGACATGCTGCAGCGCAGGTACCACCTCGAGGCGACTTACTAACCTGCCGCGAATAAATTTATCTCATGGCCAGTACTTTATACCATGCGATTGAAACAAAAACTGAAGGCGCTTGTCAACGACAAACTCGTGCCGCCTGTCAAAAGAAATAATTTCGCAGCTGATATCGAGCTTCGAAACAAGATCACAAGTACAATGCAGCTCCCGCTGTCGGAATTTTGTGGTCGTAAGGCTGAGTTTGATATGCGCCACGGGCTGGTTTACAAGCTGCTGAAAACCGACGTTAAACGTCTCGCAAACGGCGTTTTAACTTCGCATGACATGAATTACTGGTTGCGACAGGAAAAATACACTCCAGCACTGTGGATTATTAGGCTGGCCGGTGCTCAAAACGGTACCGTGGCGAGGAACCAATTGTTGCAGCACCTCAAAAAGAACTCTAAAATGCAGGAAATGGCCCAGGTGCTGAACTGGACTAAGAAGTGGGGAATTCACAGCACTGAACGTACAAATATCATAGCTACAACTGCAGAGAACGTCAAGCAGGCGCGGGAGCTCTACAGCAGTGAAAAGTCCAAGGAAATGAAGCCAAAGGCTCGCAGAATTTACGGAAATGCTCTGCTCAAAGATGTTGCCTCGACGGGTGATGCACAGGAAGTGATGGAGTTTTACAAAGCTCTGAACAAAGACATCTTCACGTTCCAAACGCTGCTCGGAGCTATGGTCAAGAATCCCTCTCTAAGGGAGCATCTCGACAGCGTCTGGGCTACAGCTGAGCGCCAGGATGCAGCAAACAACATCAAAATTGATGCGAAACTCAAGGAAACCTACGAAATTGTTAAGAAAATGAAAGTGAGTCAGGACAAGCAGAAGCAGCAGTCTGGTGTTCAAGAAAAAGCAGGCAAAGCGCCCAAGGAATTTCTGTCTGCATCCAAAGCCTGATTCAAGTTATACAATTTCTCTGGTAGCCGCATGAACGCATAGAAATCAGCCGCATCCCAAAATTCTCCTTCACAGAAGGAACTCATGCGCACAGCATACAGTCAGCCGCGCTGACGCACATACTTTTTCTTCGTTTGTCATGTCAAGTTTTTCACTCGCTGGACACGACCTTCAAACGGTCGCTCCAGAGAGCGAAGAGCAGCTGGTGGCTCGTCGGAACTTTTTTGAGTTGGCTAATCGTTTTTACGAGCTAGGCGAGACAGAAAAGGCCGTTGCTGCTGCCATCCTGGGCGATAACCAGCGAGTGTTATCTCTAGGCGCTGCTCTGAACTTAAGTGTCGCTTTAAGTAGCGCCATGCGAGAGACTAGTGGGTTGTTGTCTTTTGAGGCTGCGAACACGTGTGCTGAGTTGCTAGGTATGGTTTCTCAGCCCAGTGTATTTGCAAGAGCTGCAGAGAAAAACCTGCTGTTCATGGCAGACAAGTCTCTCAGTGTTCAGATGTCGACAATCAAAAGTGCCCTAAATGGCTTGGTTGATGATGCCGAGCAGTTTGTTGTTCAAACAATTGTAAATGGCCGGTTGAAGGCTAGAGTCGATGAAGTCCAGCAGATAGTTGTGTTCGAGCACGACACGCTTAACTGCCGCCAGGAACTTCTCATAAAACTAGATGCTCTTCTCAAAAAAGCCAATCTAGCCGGAACCAATTAACCCAACCGGTCTCCAGGGTCCATCCACACCCAACGGTAAGTCAAATGATGACAACTTTATCTCAGCTCACTCTGATGCAAGCGTGTAGATAACTTTTTTCCAACGAGTCTGATACTAACCAGAAATTATTTTTGCGGCATTTGCCTACATCATCAGTGTATTCCGGCGCTTTGAGTCTGGATCCAGACTATTGTCTTCTAATTTATTCCTATAGTATTTATTCTCTACCAAGAATATAGCTAAGTATTTATTTCTTCTCACATGCAAGATATCTGAAACCCACCGCGGGGTAGCTATACCTGGTAATCCCCACAACGCAGCTGTCGAGTCGAGTTCTCTAAGAATGATTCAAATAAGCTAGACTCAAAATACTGACTCCGATAAATTCCAGAAACAAATTTGCTCTCAAACAGATTGGATAAGTCGTCGATATTTTACTGTGCATAGTTCCAGCCCTGCCCCACTTCGTAGTTGCGTTTGCCTTACCTCAGAGCAGCGAGAGGTGAAGTGAGGCGGGTATATGCACCGGATCCAGACTAGGCATGAGCTTAAGATGCCAGAGACATTACTCCAGGTAAGCAGTCCCGAGAGATGACATAGGAGCGTAGTATCATAAGTCCAGTCAGGTCAATGCGCAGCTCCAAATGATATTTAGGCTTCAGAAATCGCGGTTCATGCAAGATGTGGGTTAGGGCCAAAGCGGGACCGTCTCACACAATCTAATGTTTCAGTGAATTTCATGCAAGGTGCCTGGACCATATTGCAGTGCTCAGCCTTAGTGCATCGCTCCATCCTCACTTCGATTAAGAGCGCTATCAACCATTTTTTTACCCCGATTTTTGTAAATCGAAAACATCCACTTCTCAATTATACTTTCGAACCCCTACAACTTTACCCTTTGGGGAATAACGCAATATACGCACGGACAATCAGCAGGCGATTATTTTCCTGCGCATACATTGAATTGTTGCATCTTCCGATTGCGAGAGACTGGCCATAAAAAACCTGCTTGTAGCGTTCTTCTAAATTCGTTCGAAAATGAACCGCAAGCCCTCCAACGTCTCTCTATGCGCGATCACTACTGTCGCTGCCCGGAACACAAGCGCTGCCTACTCTGGAACTTCGAAGTTCAGAGCAGCTTACGGTGCTGCGTATGGCGGGGCGCGGTTCCTCAACTCGACAACTCTGCCCGTACACAGCTCTTCTGACGGGAATTCCGTGACTCTGGCTAATTTGCCGGTTTCTAATCTATCAGCACCCGCTGCTTCCAATGGCTCGGCAACCAGCATTAGGGGCTACCCATGGACCCACGACAACCTATCATTATTTCCTAATTCGGAGCACGACTATTGTTATAACATTGTCCAAAAAGCTAACAGGGGGCGGCTTGAGTATGACAGCCAGATATTTAATCTCAATCTGGAGCTTGAGGCTTTAGATTCTGATATCAGTAACGGTTCGATTTTGAGCCCGAACTGCGGGGTCGCAAACGGAAGGTTTGATCCCGCAGCAGAGACAGATGTGCTAACAATAATGGCACCAGAAGACTATAGTCAACCCACACTACTCCAGACAATTGCACAAGCTGCTGTTGTGGGCTGGAAAAAGCTCCAGAAGGCGGGCCTAGTCTCGCGAAGTCTCACAGCGTCTTCCAAACCAAAACTTCAAGATCTGCCCGTGCGTAGCAGCTCCTACCGCTCACAGTATAGCAACCGTACTCAGAGCTCTCGCATTACTCGATCAAGCAAAGCCAGCCAGCAGTCAAGGCTCGGATTTTGGAGAAAAAGGTCTGCCGGTTAAGAGATTTGTTCGAATAAAGTCAACTTCTTTTCTCCTTCACTACTGCATGACTATTCATTTTCCTCGGACCACTTTTTCAAATAGGCTGCTAGGGCTTTTATATATGCGTGTCCATTCTGACCATCCATGCTAAGTTTCGCGTGCCCCTCCTCGAGGGCTTCACTGAGAATGTGTCGATTGTTTTTCGTCACCTCTTTGAGCCCTGAAAGCAACGCAGGAAGTACCTTGGTATGCAAATATTTGCGGCAATCACTTCCAGATCGCGGTACATACTCGAAATTAGCGGGATCCAGGCTCATGTTCCGCAATTCCTCTCTGGAGTATCTTTTTTTGACGCCATTCCGGCTCACACATAAATAAAGCTTGCGGCCACGCTTCTCTTCGTTTCGGGCCATTTTCTCAAATCGGTAGCATTCCTCCAAGTCATCGTCGGAGATATTTTCTAGATCTTCATCCTTGAGCGCCTCTATATATTCACTCGTTAGTCTCGTGAGCTTGGAAGGAGTAGCGACAGGGTACGCGGCAAGATCTTCTAGCATCCAATCGGGAAGTTTTGGATGTAACTTCTTCGGAAACAAGTTTTCTGTCGTACTTTGTGATGAAGTTTCTTGTGATGTGCGGGAGTGTTTTGCGGGAAGAATAGCATCTGATGTGTCTACAGAACGCGATCGTTTGGCACGCTCAGACCCCGCAGATGCAGCTTCTGCACTGCCACTAGCTTCGTGGCTGGCCCCGGTAGCTGTAGACATCTTGTGTAGCAAAGTTTACTATTCGAGAAACTTCTGAGCTCAAAAAGGAGTTTCACTCGATAGCGCGTCCGCAATTTAGAATGACCTTCAGCTCCTTCACCACGAATGATTAGAAAGCTATCGCGAGTATCCCTTCGACGGCCACCACACAAGCTGCCAGCACAATGGTAAGACAATACTCGGCAATATCTCCGTCCATGCTCCCTGTATAAAACCAATAAACTCCGTCGTTTTGAGCAATTAGGCTCTCTCGATCTCTTTATATAGTTCCCATATTAAAGTTTAAACTGACGTGTGTTTCAGCCTGCCGAACTCATTTTACTCTAAAAAATTCATTGATTATCTTATCGCAAGTTTATTGCACGCACATGTGTCCGGGTTACAGTCTATCAATGATTTTGCAGTTATAAGCGCATAGCAATCGCTTTCATGGTTTCAATGGCCAGAGGGCCTAGCTCTCCCCGCAGCGCGTAAACCGCATCCGACTGGAGGCCAAGAGGTACGCCTCGGAAACCAACACGACTTAAGCGCTGTGTATGTTCGTGGGTTTTGGCCGCTGCCTCGGCAGCTGCCACAATAGATTCGTCAACGCCGCACATTGCCGCCACGTTCATACCAAATGAGCCCTCGCTCTGGCCGTCTTCGAGACGGTACAAAAATGTAACTTCTCGAGACCGCGAGTCCACCAAAATTGCCATGCGTTGCGCCCTGACCTGTGGATGAAGCTTAAATTCGTCGACAAGAGTGCCGTAATGCGTGGCAAAGAATCCTATGCTGCCAATATGGGTAGCCAAGTGATGAAGCACGGCTTGGGCAATAGCGAATCCGTCGCTTGAAGAACCACCGCGGCCTAGCTCGTCGACAACAACCAAGGAGCGATGGGTGGCTTCGCTCAGGATCCGCTGTGTTTCGCTCAACTCCACGTGGAATGTTGATTTGCCTGCAAAAATGCTGTCACTAGCACCCAAGCGTGTCATGATCCGATCGCACGGCGTCAGCACCGCACGTTTTGCCGGCACATGACAACCGATCTGTGCCAAAATAACCGCGATACCCGTCATGCGTAGTACAGTCGACTTACCAGCAGCATTTGCGCCCGTCAATAGTGACAGATTTGCTTTGGTCCCGCCCAGGTACACATCGTTGGGCAAACAATCCTCCATACACGGGTGTCTAAGTTTCTCGAACTCAAGCATAGTTTTGCCGTCCACAAATTCCGGCTTGCAGCCTACAGGGAACGACATCGATGTGCGGGCCAGGGCAAGAAGAGCGTCTACTTGTGAAACAGTTCTGATCACGTCCAGCCAAGAACAATACCGCTCGCTAAATTTCGCATAGAGTCGGCCCTGAGCCTGCTCCGTGACCAGCTTGTGCTCTTCTTTGGCTTCTTGCAACTGCCGAACAAGTTTGCGAACCTCCGGAGACCAGTAGCGCTTGACTTTGGCTGTCGCAGCCATCTGTTGCCAGTCGTCAGGCACTTTCTGCTTGGCAGGAACCTCGATCAGATAGAGCTCCTTGCCACTGTCACGATAAGCAATAGATGGCAGCCGGAATCTTTTCTGGTATTCTTTCAGATGCATGCCCAGCTCGCTCTCGATAGCTGTCATACGTTCCTGAGAGGCATCGAAGTCCTGTTCCACACCCGGCTCAGGGATCAGAACGTCATTTTCGGCTGCCGTGTGATCGAACGCAGTGAGCCACGGCTCCAGAAGCTGCCTGAGAGGAGGTGCGCTGCCCAGAAGCTCGTCGAGCAAAGGAACGTTGAACTTCTGGTCCAGAAATTCGAGAACCTTGCAGATCGTCTGCAGACCTTTGACGACTCGCAGGAAGTCTTTGGGTCGCAAGGAGTTTGCACTCACCCGCGATATCAATCTTTCCAAATCAGGAAGGCCTCGCAAATGTGTCTCCAAGTAGTCCCGCAACTCGTCGTGAGACATAAACAGGTCCACTGCCTGCTGGCGCGCTTCCAATTGTTCGCGGTTGAGCAAGGGCTGAGCAACCCATGTTCGCAACTTACGTTTGCCGAACGGCGTCCAGCAGCGGTTCAACAGTTTAAACAAAGTTCCGTCGGCACCTCCATCGAAAGTGTTGGCAAAAACCTCGAGATTGACGAGGGTCTGGCCGTCGAGCACCATTTTGCCACCATCGAGAGCCTTGTAGGGCGCGAATGTTCCCTTTCGCACGAGCTGGTCCAGTTTAAGGCTTTGCAAATACCACAGCAAACCGCCAAACGCCGAGGTGACGAGATCCGAGTTGAACTCAGGCTTGCCGTTGTCGAAGTAATTGCCTCTCTCCAGCCGCTGATTGGTGGTTTCTGCGCTCAAGAACTCGGACTCCGGGTCCACGGAATTCCACAAAGTTTGCAGACTTGTATTGATTTTCAAAACTCGCATAGCTTGCCGGTCCAGGTTGCCTTTGGCCAACACGAGCTCGCGCGGACGGACTTGGGCGATCAGAGTCTCCAAATGGCTGTAGTCAGGGTCATCAAACTCGGTGAAAAAGAACTGGGACGTAGCTGTGTCGACAAAGCATGCCGCGAACTTTGGGCCTGCCTGCTTCAGTGCAAAACAGAATTGCGAAAGATCATCCACGAGCATACCTTCCGAGGTCAACGTGCCCGCAGTCAAAACACACGAAAGCTCGCGCTTGACAATCTTCTCCTCCTTCTTGCCCGCAGAAAGGTCCCGCATCTCTTTAGCCAGCGCACTCTCCGCCTGGTCGACTCTTGCAACTTTGTAGCCCTTAGCAATGAATGCAGATGCCCAATAATCGAAAGACATTTCCGGGACACCGGCCAGCTGCATGTTGGCCCGTCCGCCGCCGGCAAGTTTGAGATCAAACATTTGATGGGCAATGGCTGCGTCGTTCTCATAAAGCTCGTAAAATTTGCCCTTCTTGAAAAACACCACCGTGTTCCACAGCTTGCTTTTGATCTCCCAATACTGTTTTTCGAATGGCGTGAACTTGGCCCAGGCAGATTGCGGAATCCACAACGTGCGCGGGTCGTAATTAGGGTCGTCAGGTCGGTTGCCGTCGGCATCTTTGATATCTAGCAACCACTTGTAGCGTTCTTCGTTGAACGCGGCAACTTTGGCCTTTTTGAACTGCCGCACAGGGCCGGAACTGGAAGAAACATAGCCAGAATCTTTCGAAAATTTCGCAAGCGAGGCATCGGGGAACGGCCCAGAATTGTGCTCACTGGCTTTCGCACTCTGCTCAATTGGCTGCGCCGCGCGTGCGTCATGTTTGGAGATAACAGCAGGCTTGCGTTTACTCATTTTCTCGGCGACCTCATCATCGCTATTTTCTTCTTTATCATCAACTTCCATGGCATCCTCTTCCTGCAGCTCCTGCTTCACCGCCTCTCTATCGTTATCTTCCTCGTCTACATCGTCATTTTCCGACTCAGACTCGGGCTTGTAGTCGTCTTCCGAGTCTTCAAACTCAATTTCCGAGGCTTCGTCGGAAATCATCTCTGCATCTGACTCTGAATCGCTCGCAATCGCCGAAACAGCCCGCTTTCTGGCTACCGGAGTAGGGCTGCTAGGCATGATCTGTGAGCTAGTTTTGGACAAATCAGTATCTGCCGGGGACTGCAAGCCTGTAGAACTCGACGAGAGTCTCCTAGATGTGAGCGGGCTACTTTGTGGCGCGGCATTGGCAAGTTTTCCGCTGGAAGCAGGCGAACGCGAGGGCGTTTTGTTGAAGAACGACAGAATCGATGCCTGTTTGGGTGGCATGATTTGATGAACGAGCTTTTAATTTTTCGACTTCAAGCTTCGAAATTTAATTTGAAGGTGCACTTGCAGGACTTTGCAAGCAGCGTTGTGTAGGATTTGCGAATTTCAGTCCTGGAATCAATTAAGACGCGCGAGGCTTATGTCGCGTTTCTAATTCCCCAGAGATGCATGAGAGGGGTGGAGGCCTCGCGTCTGGCGAGTCACGTGATGAACAAGTAAAGTCACGTGAATTCAAAGTTCGAAATAATGCCACCATATTGGAAGCATATTGGAACTATTTCGAGTGGATCAGATTCTCAACGACAAAATACTCAGAGCATCAACCTGCGAATGAAGCTCGTCGATGTTCTTCAGGCCCAGGCCAAAGCTTAGGGAACTCCTACCACCTATTTGCTGCCTACTGCAATCATAAGCTTTTCATGTTTCTAAGACTATCTATCCACTACGAGAAGCGCATTGGAAAAGCGAAGATGCGTTGGCCAGTCCAAACACTCAGCGTCCGGATGCTTCCGGTTTAAAAAATCGGCATATGCGAGATCCTGCCAAAACTCGATAGATATCGCTATTCCACTTCGATCAGCGCCGCGTGACACCAAATGAAAGCATCGGCGCCCATAGAAAGCGAATAAATTCAATTATCGGCATAGGACATAAAAAGGTATCGGAACAAAGTTCAAAGAACCTAGATCTAAGCTCAGCATGATCCTGGGGAGAGGTGACTGTACCCTAACCCTGAAAATGTCATTAAAGTTTAACATCGTAAACAACTCCTTCCAAGGACCCTCCGTTTTCATCCCTCTGGCCCTCATCCAGGAACACATATACCGGAATGCCGTACGGCCACGAATATACTGCTCCAAATGCTGGATACAATAATCGATACAGCCAAAGTGTCGAGTCGCTGGGCGAAGACCCGTTTCGAGAAGACGCCTATCAGTACGAGCCGTATGTTTCGCACTTCGACGATGAAGATTATGGTGGCGATTTGGGGCTAGTCGACAGAGGAGCACATACTCACGAAAATCGAGGTCTGCCTTACCCCGAGGAATACGATGAATTCCCCGATGCAGAGATCGCGGGCCACGAAATTGGCCGGAGCGAGCTGTACAGACAGCCGAGTTATGCCATGGAGGATACGTTTCATGTCGAGCCGTTGGCCAATTTGCCTGACGAAGTTGAGGACGACAACGATGCCGAGTGGCTGAGTCGGCAAAACCCAACCCAACTGAAGCGCTACAAGACGCGCAAAGTTGATTTGAAGAAGGGCCAGGTGTTCTCTCTCGAGTACTCGGTGCCGACTGCTATCCGGGAGTCCGTGCTTCCTGAACACAGAGATGTTGAAAGCGGCTCCACAGAGTTCACGCACATGCGTTATACTGCAGCGACATGTGATCCTGACGACTTTACCCCGGAAAACGGTTACAATTTGCGCACAACTGAGTACAACCGCGAGACGGAGCTACTGATCTGCATCACTTATTACAACGAAGACAAGATGCTGACTGCCCGCACGCTCTACGGAGTGATGCAGAACGTGAGAGATATCTGCCAGCTGAAGCGGTCGCGATTCTGGCATGCTGGAGGCGAGCCCTGGAAGAAAATTGTCGTGGTGCTGGTGATGGATGGCATTGAGCCGTGCGACAAGTCGGTGCTAGATATGATGGCGACGATCGGCTGCTTCCAGGACGGCGTCATGAAGAAGAATGTGGGCGACCAGGAAACAATTGCCCATATTTTTGAGTACACGACGCAGCTGTGCGTGACCCCGAACCAGAAACTGCTGCGGCCCCAGGAGGGCAACGACCAGAGCCTGCCGCCCATCCAGATGATTCTGTGTTTGAAGCAGCACAACTCGAAAAAAATCAACTCCCATCGGTGGGTGCTCAACGCCTTCTGTCCGCAACTCAAACCAGAAGTTGTGTGTTTGCTCGACGCAGGAACCCGCCCACGGTCTAAGGCCTTGCTCTACCTGTGGCAGGCCTTTTACAACAACAAAAACGTTGGCGGCGCCTGTGGCGAGATCCACGCGATGCTGGGTCCGCAAAAGCGGTATCTACTCAACCCGCTGGTTGCTGCTCAGAATTTCGAGTACAAGATATCCAACATTCTCGACAAGCCGCTTGAATCGTCGTTCGGCTTCATTTCTGTGCTGCCCGGCGCTTTTTCGGCCTACCGATACCGCGCAATCGAAGGCAGACCCCTCGAACAGTATTTTCATGGCGACCACACTCTGGCCGATCGACTTGGCAAAAAGGGGATCAACGGCATGTCGATTTTCCGCAAGAATATGTTCCTTGCCGAGGACCGCATTTTGTGCTTGGAGGTCACGTTCAAACGGGACTCGAAATGGCATCTCACGTACGTCAAGGCGTCGAAGGCCGAAACCGACGTCCCTGCCGATCTTTCTGAGTTTATTTCGCAGCGACGTCGCTGGCTCAATGGCTCTTTTGCGGCGGGTATTTACGGCCTGATGCATTTCGGCCGTGTGTACCAGTCAAACCACAACCCACTCCGAATCATAGGGTTCCATTTCCAGTTCCTCTACAACATCTTGCAGCAGGTCTTGTCGTGGTTCATGATAGGCTGTTACTACCTGACCATCACCATCATCATCAATCTGAGTGCCAGTCCGTCGAGCTACGGCTCGGGAAATGACCACAACTCTTTTCCATTCTCTACCGGGGCGTCTACAGTGATTGCCATTATTGTTTCCTATCTCTACGCCCTGTTTCTGGTCTTGTCGTTCATTCTCGCTCTGGGAAACCGACCCAAGGGCTCTAAGTGGATGTACCTGACAATGACTCTTCTGTTCGGCATCCTCCAAGTGTATGCGATCATCATCTCGTTCAACCTCGCAGCGCATGCGTTCCAGATAAGCTCGCTCAAGAACATCGGCGAGCTGTTCCAGAACTTCATGACTTCGACTACCGCGCTCATTATTGTAGCTCTCGCCTCCACGTTCGGTCTCTACATCATCTCGGCAATTCTCTACCTCGATGTATGGCACATCCTCACTTCATTTGTGCAGTACATGTTTCTGATGCCTTCATACGTCAACATTCTCAACGTCTATGCCTTCTGCAACTGGCACGACGTCTCATGGGGTACCAAAGGCTCAAGTGCTCTCGAGGCGCTGCCTACGGCCAAAGTAGTGAAGAAAGATGGCGAAATTACCGTGGTGGAAGAAATAGAGCGGCCCATCGAGGACCTGGACTCAGACTTCCACAATGTCGTGCGTAGGGCCCTCACTCCGTTCAAGCCGGCCGAAACCAAAGAATCTGTTTCTCTCGACGATCAGACAAAGATGTTCCGCACGTATCTTATTACTATCTGGATTGTGTCCAACGTCGTACTCGTGTGGGCAATCACATCCACGGGTTCTCTCAAAGACGCTGTCAACGCCAAGGCACAGCGCCGAATCTCTTACTTTTTTGCCGTCTTGCTGTGGTCTAATGCCATCATTGCGATTGTGCGGTTCATGGGATGCCTGATATTTGTTGTGAAGTCCATGGTTCGCAGGATGGTTTCGAAAAGGTAGACGAGCGCAGATATTGGTAACAGTATGTACATTTTTTATTTAATTTTATCTGAAACTTGTTCTAGACGCGCCGCTGGCTTAGATCTCACCAAGACCCAACAAAAACCGTTTGACATCTTCTTGAGCAGCCTCGGGATGGCCTAGCTGGTACTCAATCATTTTCTGGGTCAGCGGAGTTATCCACTCACCAGGCTTGCGCCCAGGGTACATTTTCATCAGCTCTTTACCATTGATCAACGGTTTGATGAGGTGTGCTCCGGCAAGGTTCTCAGAAACTATGCGTTCTTTCACCAGCTGGACAGGGCCTGAGTGGCCAAATTTGGCCGCAGTAAAGGCGAGAACAGTGTCCAGATCTTCGCCACAACGCCTTACAAATTGTCCAAGTTCTACTCTTGAAACGCTGGAAATAGAGCCGCCCAAAGCCCAGGCCTCGTCGGCTAGGCTCAATGCCGTCTGAACAGTTTTACCCAGCTTGGTGGGCAGTTTGAGTGCGTCTTTCACGCAGATCAACGCCGCATCCCACAACTTTTTCTTTTGGTCTCGTGTCTGTTTGCCTGTGAACGATTGAAGAAGAACTGCAAGCCAAAATGCAGGCGTCGCCGGCTCAAAATCTCCAACAATGTTTTGGGCCGCCTGCAACTCCGTATCTAGGGAATCAAATTGCGCGTCTATAGTCACATTTTCGTAAGGAGAAGGAAAGGTCGTAATGGCAGGAGCTAGGCCCAGTCTTGCAATGTTTTTAAGCCCGGTGAACACAAATTCGCCCTGCAGGAGCTTCAGCAGCTCAATGCCGACTCTTTCACGGGATACTTTGGCTTTAAGTGCTTCGTGAATCTCGTGACAGGCCATAGCCTTGGCTGTGTCGTTTTCAAGACTGAAATTGAACTGGCCGGTGAATCGAACCAGCCGCATCACCCTCAAAGGATCGTCTCTAAAAGTTTCGACTGGATCTAGCGGGGTCCTGAGCACTCCGTTATCCAGATCTTCTAGTCCCCGACCGGTAAAATCTTCGATCTTGTCCTCTTCCAAGTTGTAAAATAAAGCATTGAGCGTGGCATCGCGCCGCAAAGCGTCTTCTGTGGGCGTGCCAAACTTCACTGTGGGAACGCGCGAGTCTGAGGCGTACTCTTCGCATCTCAAATTGACGAAATCTATATCGATACCGTGAACTTTAGTAGTTGCGGTTTCCAGATGTTTGCTTTTCTCAGGGTTGGCGGCAATCTTGTGTACAGAATTCCCAGGTTTATCTGTGTTGGAAGAGCCTTTGGCGAGCCAGGCCTGGAGCGCTACTGCGAATTCCTCGCCTGTGGCTTTGTCGATTGCTACATCTATGTCGTGAGAAGGCTTTTGCAGCAGTTTGTCGCGGACCCATCCTCCCGTGATTCGCAAAGTTAATGGGCCCTTTTCGTTTGAGAATTCCTTGGAGAACTGGAGAAGGGTGCGTTTTACGGTCTCTTCCGCGGCATCTAGGATAATTTTCCGCATTTGTGGAGACGCGGGTGGCTAGGATCAGATGTTCGCACTAACAAACTTAAAATATCGACCACTACTGGCTCTTAAATCAAGCAGTAAGATTCCCCCCCCTTATGCGAGATTCTGGCAGGAACTAAATTATCCCAATAATTCGAAGACACTCGCAGCAGGGCAGGGGCTCCGGGTAAGGTGAGGCACACCTTGTAAGCCTATCCTGAAGCGAGACTGTCTCAATTACCACACAATAGTTATATTTCGATATTCAGGCACAGTTTGCGGGTGCTTTTTGACAGCTATAGGCTATTTTCTTAGTGTGTTGTGACTGCCTCGCCAGTAGAGCAAGTGGAGCCTAGTGAAATGGTGGATTTCGATGTCCGCAACGCTAACGACAGCTGTGTAACCGTCCGATACCAGTACCGGCCGGATAGTCTCAATAACTGCAAAGAATTGCTTCTCGATAAAGACGGCTCGGACTACGTGCTCAATGGCGAAAATGCCAGCTTCCGAGGTACCGCCGCCCCGGTCAAAGACGTAGAATGTGTTCTTGTCTGGAACGCAGAAGACAAATGTTACGAACTTATGCAACTTACCGATGCTCTCAGGGTCTCAGCTGTACGAGAAAAACGTAAGTCACAGCCTATTCAAGTGCAAGAACTTGCAACCCCTTCCCCCACAAGCACGCCTGCCCTCAGAGCCTCGTCTGCTCGGCCCCGGAGCCGGCTCAAAACGGGCAGCAGCTCGAGGCCCTCAAATCCCGTCACCCCGCAGTATTCCTCAGCAAATGTCACACCAGTAGCCACCCCATTTGCAAATGGCTCGATTTCTCCGCAAAAAAGTGCAAACGATGAGGACTTCGAAGACCTGGAATCAGCCCTGGCAGACGAGCTAGAGGGGCTTGGGGACATGAGCAATGACGACGAAAGCGAATTGGAGCAAGTTTTGGCCAAGGATTTGGCTCCCACCGCTATTTCACGAGCCATTGGCACCGCCGGTTCTGCGGAGGATGACGAGGATATCAGTGAGGAGGAATAGTGTGGGGAATAGTGCGGGGAGAAGGGATCGAATAGCGCAAACTTTGGAGCTACAAGACAAATAAGTTACTGAGGCCACCACATTGCTTCCCTTTATTCAAATTAAATTTATTTAAATCAGACATTCTAACGCTTTTAGAGTAGACTCGCTGGGGACTGCGTGCCAGTCAGTGTGACGCAAGTGCGGATGCCTCAGGCCCGCATTCAGAAGAATGATCGCACATTTTTCCCTAATACTAGAACTCGGATGCCGAAGCAAGTGCACCAGACGCTTTCGCGCCATTTTGAAATCTGTCAATACCGATAATAGACTCAGAGAATCTTCTAAGTGGCGCGGGCTTCTTCTGGAAAGCGACGTGATAATCCCCAAGGTGACATATTCAGGGCTCTCAGGAACTATTCCAAAGGTAACGAGTCTGCTCACAAATTTTGACAGAAGTCCCAGATCACATTTCCCAGGCGCTTTAGCTTTGATCGCAGCACAAGTCTCGATGACTATCGACTTGAGGCCATTTTCAAATAGACTTGTTTCTTTGACCGCTCGCATCTCCTGCAGCATCTCTTCAGCATGGGCTCTGGGTGATCTAGGGTTGCCCAAACTTGTGATCAGCCCCAAAAGTGCGCAATCCAAATATCCTGCCTCAATGGCGCAGTTCAAACTGCAGTGGCCGATGCATTCCCGAGCCGCGGAGCGCACTTTAGTCAGGTTTTCGTATGCAAGACGCCACAATTCAGTCTTTATGGAAGCTGGAAGAGATTCATAGCCCATCGATGTACAAACTTTGCAGGCCTCGGCCCGCACCCAGCTGCCGACGTCTCCCCTTTTGTCGATCTGTCTGTCTTTCATGGCATTTTCAACTATACTGAGTTGATTCTCGCGTGCGTTTCGCACCGCATAAACACGCGATTGTGGATCAGCAAGTGTAGCGCACATCTCCAGATCTTTTGCGTCACCGAATGCACACAGGCAGGCAGCGGCGGTGGAATATTGAGGGGCCAAGCGCCGCAATGTATTCAAGGTAGCACTGTCTGCGTTGTCTATGCGCTTGAACAAGTCTACAGCCGCATCAACAACTGGCTTCGTGTCACTCCATACACATTCGCCTATAAATTGCGAGATTTTCTCTGGAACAACGCAAAGCGCCCTAAGAACTGCTTCCGAGGTGGTATCTATTGTGGTGCGGCTCTTTGCACATTCAATCAATTCTCCAACGAATCGCGCGTCGCAATTGGTCTCTACTGCCGCTAGAATGACCCCATGAACAGTGACAGAGTCATATTTGAGACGTGAGAGATCCTGTTCAGTAACTCCCATAAACGCAGAGGCCTTAGCAGCCAGCCGGCGAATGCCAGCATCCCAAGAAATCAGCTGGTGTAATAAATATGCTTTAGGTGGTTTCAACTCTTTGGCGCACACAAGAAACTGGTGTTCTAGATTGGACACCGAGTTGAAATTCATCAGCTCGATAACTTGCATCCCGCGGTCAACATGGACACCTCCTCTGCGGCCAAATCCTTCCTGGAAAGCCGCAGCCGCTGCTCTTCTGATGTTGATGTCCCTATCAAAACATGCCACCGCACCAAGTTGCGCATAGAATTTTTCCAATTCGTGCTGGCTCAGAACAGTCGGGCTGCGGAAAAGCGACCACAGAACGTAGCAGGCCGAGTCACGGACATTTGTGCCCGTGGAATATTTTCCTTCGTTCTGATCGAAGGTCAATGCAACCATCACCACCTCATAGAATGTTTTCGGTAGTTCCACTTTTCGCGAAACCAATTCGGCGATGGCCAGCATCGCCCCATTCCAGGTGCACTCGTCTTCGAGCCCCAACTCAGCCCACTCCTCGCCCTGTATCTCTTTATTCAAAGTCAAAATCTCATACAGTGACTCCCATACAGACTCCTGATATTCCAAACTTAGCTGAGAAGTGATTCTGCCAATATACTTTGCCGCTGAATACCTCACAACCGAGCTCCGGGAAGTTAGAAGCTCGAGGGCAGAACCAACTGCGGATTCGACATATTCGAGATCCTTCAAAGCCATTCGGCCTATAATTTTCATGCCCATCCGTTGCTCGGTTATTTTGGACGATTCAATCGCGTCAGTGGCAAATTGAGCCAGCAAATCGTGTGTAAAGTCCCGAGATATTGCCGCCATGGCATCCAGTAACCCCAATCTGTTTTCCGAAACATGATACGCGTCGCAGAGCATCCCAAACTTCTCAAAATTGTTTTTTATGAGGACTTGAGCCATCAGCCGCGCCGAAGCTTCCCTCTCGAGTCCTGTGCTTGTAATATATTTCATACTCAGGGCCCAGAGCCTATCGAATAAGTTTGGGCCCAAAGTTTCAAATTCGAACGGAAGCCACAGTAAAACTGTGAGCCATTGAAGAAAGACATAGGCTGCTTTCCAGCTGAGTTCTTGGTCAAATTTAGCCAAAACTGCCGCTAAAAGCTCAGGGCTCGACGGGAAATAGCTCATTACTAGCTTGTAGCCTCTCACTTTAGCAAGCATATAAAGGGGATCAACTGCAAGAATTTCTGGCCTGATAGCCAAATCGCACAGATTTTTAACCGAAGATTCGAGAATTATGTCTATCGACTGGGGCGAGACTTGGAATTCATCTATCAGCTGGCTGGTCTTCAGAAGAAGAGCAGTGCGTTCTTCGGCATCGGCTTTGGCCAGCACAGCAGCATCTATTGCATTGCTCAAAGCCTCAACAGACATTTTTGTTGGTTGATTATTTGAATCTGCCAATATAGGCGTGCCGATGTATGTTTTATTTTTTCCCCTTTCTTCTTGAGCGTTCAATACATTCCCAAGCCAAGGGATTGTTTACGATTACACACGAATGTCTCGGAGGGAAAGAGTCGAGGCGATCAAAACAAACACCACACTTGGCCATGGCGTACCTCGCCTGGATGCCAAAAGTGGATATTTTCAGTGTTTTAAAGAAGAATTAAACTTCGATGTGCCTTCCGACATAAACCTGCCCCGGCAGCGGCCCCGGCAGGTTCAAAGATTGGCTATGCCTTTACCTTCGTCTTATAAGCGATCCGAGAAATTAAAAGTGAAGCAACTTCAAGGAGCCATGTTGCCCGATCAATTGGAAAGCTTAGCTGATTCTCGTGCCGACGACCCACTCTTTAAACTGTGCCAATCCCAGATACGACCTGATCTCCACAACTCCAAAACGCCGTTTCTCTCCATGCTTTCGGCTCGAATTCTCGAGACCAGAGAATGGGCCAAAAATCCGTTGAAGCAGCGAAAAATCCACACAGATCTCGCTCTAAACGACGAAAATTCGCGAGGCATTTCGCCAGATATCGATACCCCACAGAAGGACCTGGCAACTGAGCCTGCATTCACAGTCGATAAGGCAATCGCTTTTAGCACTCCTAAACGTCGTAGACCATCTACTGAGCATATGGAGTCTACCACGAAACGAATCAAGTCGCCCCAAAAGTCGCCGCGAAAAAATCAGGCTCGTGTCGAGCTTTTGATCGATGGAGAAAGCGAACAAGTCTTCAATGCTACCGGCCTTCTGCCCGAATCCATTTTGCGAATTGTGGATGCATCGATGTTAGCCACTCCCGAGCATGCTCCAGTGCCCAAAATTAAATCCTCTGCTCCCGGACCAAGCCCCAAAGTTCGCAACTCGTACTATGCCTATGATGCGTTTGGCAGAGACAACGCTCTAGTCTGGACTCGACAGTTTAATCCATGGAGAACAGAGAAAATGCCTGCTCCCGATTGGATCATGAAGAAACAGTGAGGCGTGATGTTGTGAAACACTCCTGTCCCGGTCGTCTTATTCGAACTTCACTTTATATTAATTTTTATTTGATCGAGCATCCCAATCATAGAATATATACATGGCCTGAGTCCGCCGCAGACTGGGAAGACTTACTATAAAACTTTGGAACCGCATTCAGTGCGTTGCTTTCGTTTTGTAACCTCTACGAGATTCTTCTCGAGCACTGCTACCCGTCCTGGACTTATTTCCATCAGAGCGGAGCACTGCGGTGAACCTCAGCGCTCTGGTCTAATCAACTAGATGGACCGCACATCCTTAAGCAGTGGCCACACTTTCGACTGTGTATCCCTTGGGTTTTCTTTTGAGCAGGCGTTCCTCGTGCTTTTCGAGTTTTTCATTCACAAGCTGGACCTGGACCAGCTCCTTGACGCGCAAAATCTGACCGGCGTTGCTAGCATTTACGGTCTGGTAAACAACTCTGCCACGTTTGTTGAGACCCATGGCCATCGCGGTCTCTCGTAGCTTCTTCGGAAGACCGATAGTGGATCTTGTTTGAGTGATTCTGTACCACATGTTTCTGAAGGGTAAGATGGACCGAGTCGGTGGAAAATTGTGTCAGCAGTAGCTGGGAGGAGTAGCACATTTATCGGTGAGTCGCTGTTCATGGTGATGTGAAGTTTGTAAAGGATAGCCCTGGAAAATGCGAAAATACTTTGTGACAATGTTTCTAGAATAAAATTCACTATCGAGCAGTTGAGAAACTTACTTTGCGATTCTGTGCTTTGTATCACAATAGGTTCCTCGAACGAGCTAGTGCCTTTATCATCTTACAAATTTGTCGCATGTGTTGCCAGTCTCGCCCAAACTAGCTCTCACCCTGCATACTTCAGAATCTTGATTCACAACAAAGAATACTCAAAAGGTTGGCCTGGACGACTTTCCAAACATGTCTGGGTTGTCTGAGGACAGCTTGATAGGAATCACTCGAATATTCAACTGATTAGACTCTACTCAACACGGCGATCTCAACTACATTCAGCTACAATTAGCCCTGAAGGCCCTAGGCTTTGAAGAATCTGAGGAGCAGGTGATGGCATATCTCCGGAAATTCGCTCCTGCTCGATTAAGAATCAACTTGAACGATTTTTCGAAACTTATGACAGAAAAATATAAAGGGAGTGGCTCCAGACACGAATTGGAATGCGCATTCAAAGAGTTCAGTGTTGACCAGGACGGTCGTATCACAGCTGAAGATCTGAAGCAGGTGTATCGTCATCTAAATAAAACGGCTTCTGCAGAAAAATTGGCCATCATGACCGAAGCATTTGATCTCAATAAGGGAATCTCGCTTGAAATGTTTATAAGTGTCTTCAGCGGCCAAAAGGCAGGATCTACCCTAAAGTCTCTGATACAGCCACGTACTCGGTGAAAACCTTGCGAACTGCTCGCTCGTTTATTTTTTAATCTGATCACCAATTGGTTCAGGTGTTTGCCAGCTTTTACAGCCGCTGTTTAGGATCAATACTGGCAAAAGTCGGCATTATCATTTGCAAACGTTTGTATTTCATTCCTGGTACTCAGCTACAAGAAAGTGGCGTTAGTGGTTTAGTGGTAAAATGCGTCGTTGCCATCGATGCGCCCCCGGTTCGATTCCGGGCTAACGCATATTTTTTGTTCTAATTTGAGCCTTTTGGCTAATTGTTGAGTTTTAAATGATTGTTGTTTTCATTTTTTTACGGAACAATCCCTGCAAAAAAAGAATGCTGATGGACTAATAGTACTTGAGATAAATAAAACAATTGAGGCAACATCGAAGTAGCTCAATGACGCAGCCGATTTTTCCGGCACGGAGTCAGCTTTGAGCCCTTTGGCAAGCGGTAGTTGCCTTGATGCGTGGGAGATGGAAGCTAATTCTGGAAATTGGACTCGAATCGCTTGAGTGTGAACTGCTTTGGAGTTGCGGCAGACATTGGTTTTTGTGCTGCCAACCTTGTGGGATCCTCACCGCTTTGAATTGCTTGGTGGATTTGAAGCAGGTCCTGACGCGTGTAGCCAGTTTTAAGCAACTGGGAAATCTGGAAAACTTCGTCCATTCAAGTTTGTAGAGTTGATGCAGAGAAACGAGGGGGGTGTAGGCGGCGATGGGCCGGGAATAAACAAGGCTGCTGTTTTATAGTTTGCGACTTGTGGGGGAGAATGTTCCGGTCCCAACCGGTCTCAACCGTTGTGGGCCCGCAGTGCGCCGTTTACGTGAGCAGACACGAGGTCCGTGGAACAGGGGAAGGGCCGCCCCCACCATGGGACGGGACGGTCCCATTTGTCTATCAGATTAAGGACACCCGAAGAGGACACACGCGCGCGCCTCTGTCTCGATAATCGATAATCCACGACTTGGCAGGTTGACGTAGTTTGTAAGACAGCCGCACCTTAAACAATGAAGTTCGCCATTCTGGCCAGTCTGGCAGTGGCTCTTGCCGACGACTCGCTGCTGTGGGGGCCGTACCGGCCCAACGTGTATTTTGGTATGCGTCCCAGACTGCCCAACTCGTTGAACACAGGTCTGATGTGGTTCTCTTCCAAGGACTATGAGCATGTGCGGCAATTATCGCACGATGTTCAGCAACATGAACCAATTGTTTATAATTGGGATTATTATGATGCACGCAAAGGCGGGATCCAAACGCTGCAGGACCCGGTTCACGAGGTAAATTTGACGACGTCGCTGCTCAAGTCAGAGGACGGACTTAGCTGGACGGTCCGAATCAAGGGCGAAACTGATCCTGAAAATATTGTCACGCTTGTGAACTACCTTGCTCTTGACGGAGAAGGTGTGCTGCGGCTCTCCAGTCCCTTGGCCAAGGCCGGAGTCCAAGGAGACAGCCATTTCCGGGGCTCCTCGCCCGATTTGGGCAGCTACAAGATCCGGATTTCCGAGGGAAAAGGCGAGCGGCCTGTTTCTTCGCACCCTGCGGCCTCCACGTCGCCTGGCTCGCACGCCCAGTACCTCTCGATCAATGTTCCTGATGGAAATTTCTGGCGAGCACGCGATATCTACATGACGTTGATGCAGGATTACATCCAGGCCATGGCTGAGGCGTACGCAATGGACGGCCAGATCCCTGCCTGGGTGCTCTACAGCCTGGCGAACGACGATTCGTCGGCCGGCAACTTCCACATGGTGCAAAAAGTTTTTAAGGGTTCGTTCCAGTACGACATTGTGTACAGCGCCGATGCGTCCAGCGAAGTCAGTCCCGAAAAGTTCGAAAAGCTGCTAAAAAAACACATCGAAGCCCAGACAAAGCAGTTCGACACAGCATACACCCTGCAGGAACCGTTCAATTCTGAGGAACACAAGGCTTTTGCCCGCCAGATGGTGTCGTCTCTCGAGGGCGGCATTGGCTACTTTCACGGCGACGATCTGGTTGGCCAATGGGGCGAGCCGCGCGAGGCAGCAAAATTCACGCCGCCGCACTCACTTTTCAGCTGCACGCCCACGCGTTCATTTTTCCCGCGCGGATTTTATTGGGACGAGGGTTTCCATCTGCTGGGTCTGATCGACTACGACCGCGACCTGGTACAGCAGATCATCACGTCTTGGTTCGATGTGATGAACGAAGATGGCTGGATTGCTCGCGAGCAGATTCTGGGCGCCGAGGCGCGGTCCCGCGTGCCTGAGGAGTTCCAGGTCCAGTACGAGAGCCATGCGAACCCGCCCACTCTCGTGCTGCTGCTGAGCCGGCTGGCGTCCCAGTCGTCTGACGATCTCAAGTTTGTCGAGAGTATCTACCCGAAACTGCAGACGCACTTTCAGTGGTTCAGACGCACGCAAAAGGGCGAGATTCTCGAGCTGGACCGCGACGCCCCGTCTCTCGAGGCCTACAGATGGCGCGGCCGCACGCCCACGCATATTCTGACCAGCGGAATCGACGATTATCCGCGCAGTCAGTCTGTGAGCGAGGGCGAGCTGCATGTCGATCTGCTTTCGTGGGTCGGAGCCATGGCCAGAGCCCTGAGGGATATTGCTGCGAAGTTGGGCGACAAGCAGGGCGAACGCAAGTACGCCAAAATTTTCGACGACATTGTCAACAATCTCAACGCTCTCCACTGGTCTTCTGAGGCCGGCACTTTTTGCGACGTTGCTGTGAACGAGTTTGAGGAGGACGAGCACGAGTGCCACGTCGGCTATGTTTCCCACCTGCCGCTTTTCCTGCAACTTGTGGGCCGCGAAGACGCGAAACGTCTGTTGCCGCTGCTGGAACAGCTGGGCGATGAGACAGCCTTGTGGTCGCAGTTCGGCATCCGCTCGCTTTCCCAAAGCGACAAGTTTTTCGGCACCGCGGAGAACTACTGGCGCGGCCCTGTGTGGATCAACATGAACTATCTGGCGCTTGAGGCTCTGCAGCACTATTCTGAGTCCTCTGATGGTGCCGTGGCGCAGAAATCTGCCGAGCTGTTCAATGCGCTGCGTGCGAATGTTGTCCAGAATATTTACGAACAGTACAAAGCCACGGGCAATCTTTGGGAGTCGTATCATTCGGACACCGGTCTTTCCAAGGGTGCTAAGCAGTTTACTGGTTGGACTGCTTTGGCTGCGCGAATCATGGCCATGGCTGAGATCTCCGTATCCGAGCGTTCAGTCGAGCCTGAAATCCAGGAGCACGAAGATCTGTGACTTGTAAGTTTACATATCCTTTGCATTGAAATCAGCCGGTCCCTGAAGAATACAGGCTCCCAATGATTTTGAAATAGTTAAGCCTCATAGAATTTGAGTTCGAGTGTCACAGTGTATAGCTCGGATTTAGTTGATGGTATGTTTCAAAGCTTCATAGAATTTGATCCGAGTGTCACAGTATGTATATCTTGACGTTGATGGTAGGTTTCAAAGCTTCATAGAATTTTATCCGAGTGTAAATGAAGTATTCAGATCTTGACGTTGCTGAAAAGTTCTTGAAGGGACCTCATTGAGAGCACTTTTTTGGTGACAAGTATCTACTATCAAAAAGCTCCTCATATTTCAGATATGAAGTTCAAATCCTAAAGTTCCTCGATATCTAAGTACCTAAAAGCAACAATTACAATATCATATCTTCTTGATGGTAACAGTCAAACCTGAGTCTGACATCCCAGTACCCAAAACAACAACTACAAATAGCAAAAACTACGAAGCAAAGCTTCTCATGACATTAATTATAGTTCAAATAGTTGGTTTTAAAAGACTTCCAAAGACAACAGAAACTCATCGTTTGATCCGCAGGCTCTTGACTCGGCCCAAAAGCCCAGAAGGACGCTCTTTCTCAGCAGCAGGCTCGGGCCGGTACGTCTCCGGCGACGAGTTCCGAGTCTCCAGATGTGGCCGCGGCGGCACCTCGAGCTGGGGACGGTTGGCTCGCGAGCCCTGGCGGCGCAGAATCGAGCGGGTTCGGCCCAGGTTCCCTGAATTTGCGCGTTCACGGTTGGCCTCGGCCTGCGCAGTCGAAGAAGCCGGAACACCGTCCAGGAAAGTCGTCGAGCCGAGACCCAGAGACGACGGGCCGTGGACAGCTCTGCCGTGGCGCTCGGGGCCTGCTGGCTCGGACATCAGGGCGTCTTCGACTCCGCTGTTGCCAAACACGGTCTGCTCCTTTTTGTAGTTGCCGATGCTAGGGTCGACTACGGCTAGCGAGTTGTTGGGGCCGTCTGCTGCGTACGCCTTGAGAGGTGCCGCGGTGCGACCGGTTTTGTTGCGGTGCGGCGTGCAAGCATCGAACGGGCCGTCGTGGTGGAAGGAGCCAGGGCCAAAGAGGCCGGTGACGTCCATTTTGTCGATGACGTCGAGCGGGCGGTCTTTTGCCTTGGGCTCCGACTTCGAGCGGGCACGCCGGCTGCTGCTTTTGCGGTCGCTTCGCTCGCTCCGTTCGTGTTTCTCAACTTCTCGCGACGGCTTCTCGCGCGATAATTTTTCTCGTTCACGATGCGAGCCATCCCGAGCGGCTGCCGAGCCCGAGCCTTCGCGGCCAGCACTCGCTCGCAAACGGTGCCGCTCGGCCCGCAGCTTCTCTCGCTCGGCCCGCAGCCGCTCGTGCTCCTCCCGATATTTCCTTTCGCGTGCCGCCAGCTGCCGCTCCCGGTCTCTCAGGGCCTCGTCCGACGCAGAGTCGTACTGCCGCGTAGACGGATAGCGGCGCTGGCTCTGGTCGTGGCGCTCCTCGTAGCGGGCTAGCCGCTCTTTTTCGCTCTCGCCCAACGCAGACGAGTCGCTGTTTGCTCTGCGGCGGTCCTCATACGCCGGCGGGGGCTCCAGCGGCTGCGAGCTCCGCGAGCTCTGCGAACCGTGCGACTGCTGGGCCAGGTCCATCTCCGGCTGAAACGGGTTGCTTGAGCGCCGCACCGCACGTTCCTCGGCCTGCAGCCGGTTGAAATGAATGTTGCGTGTGCGCGGAAGACTTGGCGGGGCTGCCGGCTCGTCGCTGGCCGCCGCAGCGGGGTTGGGGGCGGTCGAAAGCGGGTCGTTCAGCGACGAGGCAGACCGCGAATACATCGCATAAATCGAGTCCTCGTGCACCGGCGACTCGCTACGAAGCAGCATGCTCTGTCGGAACGGGTTGTTTGCGGATACAGGCGTGCTGCTGCGTCGCTGGGGTTCCTGCCAGGCCATTGTTTACTTTTTTTGGGCTTGCTGTATGCGCTGGTCCTCTGGCTGGGGTAGGGTGTGTCGTGTAAGTTTGGGTTTCAAACTTTAACGTGGGCCAGATGCACGGGTGGTTCTTGTGTATGCTCCACGGCTGTTGTTGTTTTTCAAAGATGGCTCGAGAATGTCCAGAATTATACACGTTTGATGGGCCCTTAGTTTCGTGGCTTGCCGGGTACGATGTAGACGGGGCTTGGTGCTTATAGCGACAGTGCCTTCTGGGTTCCTGCTCGCTGTAGGCTAATGAAAACAAAAAGCTTCGACGAAGTGGAGAGACAAAAGGGAAAACTCGACGCGTGGGGTTCCCGCTCTAATCAATCTTAATTTCTTTTCAAAAAGAACGCTCTAGTTTCTGGTCGTGGTTTTACGCGCCCCAAGAGTCGAGAGTGATGACACTGCCTTGGGAGCTAGAGAGGTGATGCGTAGCTAATCTAGCCTTGCTCACGCACTCGCTGAGGGCCCAAGATAAGCGGTGCTTCGGGCAAAACCCTCGCCGCGTTGGTCTGCGGCCAAAAATGCAAGCCTAACTTATGGTCCTGAGCCTCTTCTAGCTGGCTTTTCGCTTGCGGCTATCACTTATTCCCAAAAAAATTCATTCGCGAGAAAAAGCAACGTCGGCCAAGCCTGAGCCCCGTTACTCGCAACTTGCATAATAGGGTTCCTAGGCTCCTGGCTGGTGTAGGCTGCAATACTCAGGGACCGCGCAGTTTCCTCTAGTCAATTTAAAACAAACTAAATATTTTCAGTAGCCTTGTTCAAAATATTGTCACAAAATTTAAAGCCGCTGGTCGAAAAGTCCAGGGATCCGTGCCTGTACCTCACTGCCACGCGACGCGAGTAAGTGTTACTTAAGCGAGAGGTACCAAGCCAACCCTGTAATCTCGAAAATCTCTCACGGCTGCGTTTCATCTGTGTGCCTGAGTCCAAACGCCACTAAACATGTATGAACATGTATGCCTCTTCCCATGTCGCGGGATTGGGTCCCTGTATGCGAATTATAGAATACCTTGGGAGCACAATACATGAAAAAAATACGTAAATATCAATAAACACCAATAAACACACATAACAATATATATACCGGCCACAACTAAGGCCTCACAAAACGGCTTAGAGATCAACGCCGTGGATTAACAAGTACTAATCAATTCAAGGGGCTCAGCTGTGGCGTTTCGTCAATATACGCCTGGATCGCTGTCGGGAACGGCAGTCTAATAGATTATAGTATTTCTGTATCTACAAGCATTTGATCAGGACCTTTCCTACCAGTCTTCGGCTACTTCAATTGGAAGATAGCTGCATTGGTCTGTACTCACTGGCATTCGAATTGAGATTGATTTTTCCCAAGCTTTTTGATTTTCCAAGCTTTCGAAATAGCGCCGGAGAGCTTTATTGGGCTTAGGCTTAGTATCTGTTTAATACGAATAATTCATTTTGCCATGCATGTGGTTCTCACTCTGCAGCCTGGAAGTTCTGATCGAAAGAGCCTAGTTTTGGGTCAGCAGTGCGATATGCGCTAAATAACATTTTCTAATACCATTTCTAACCTATGGGCTCAAACTTTCGAGAAATTATTGGAAAAATTGTCACGCGTCAAACGCTCGGCCCACCCTGGTCGAAAATCCAAGCTCAGCAATACATAAAAGCATTTTTATCAGAGTACTCGTGGTCCCTATTCTAAACTGCGTCAAGGGCATTATAAATAAAGTTTCGCCAGATCGCTTGCGCGGTCGATGCATTTAAGTGCCCGTCAAAAACTGAGGCATCGAACAACTGAGGCGTCGGAGCAAGGAGAGAATCAGCTTGCCTGAAAGTCGCCGCGAACATGGAGATACGTTCGAGGCTGCAAGCTAGTCAAATTGTAGATTTTTTACAATATTTAATTCGTGATTTTAACCCGAGCTCCCACTTTAACTTCTAGGTAGGCAACCTAATCGTCACAGTTTAATCGTCGCAGCTCAATTGTCACAACTTTAATAACGCAACGATAAAAACAGATTTTACTTTATAGTTTGCTGGCAATAGAGGTCATCTTTAAGCGGCATCATCATTCCTATCTGCCACCATAAAGAACGTACATCAGATAATATAGTCGGCTCCTTGCTTCACCAGATCCTCTGGGGCACTGCTACAAGTCCTAACCCAGGAGAATGAAACTCGTAAGTCACCTATCCCTTTCGAGGTTTATCAACTTCAATTGTAATTTCGCTTGCAGGCCCGAAACCTCAACTCAGTTGCACGTTCTCTAGTACCAGAGGCTTTATTTTCACCGACAATTCTTGAGGCTACCACCAGCGATGTATGACGAGCTGGCCGTTATATCGGTTGGCCTAGCTGCTGGCCTGCTATCCTGGAAAAAATCCGGAAACTTGCAGCCCATTTCTCAACTCGTATTTGCTCTCACAATAGGGTGTTCTGCCATGATTGCCCAGCTGTGTGTGTTTGAGGTGCTTTTGGTGGGCTCAAACGAACATCGCAGTTTCTTGTGGCGGCTTCTAACCGGCATCCTGCTCGTATTAGTAGGCTTTGTGCTGCCATTTCTTCACATATCTTCTCGAGTGGAAGGCCGCAGCTGGCCTAAACGGATATTTATTTTGGCTCTGTACGGCCTATATTTATTGGCATTCTACACAATGGGGCAACGGCTTCCGGTCGATCGAAACGACACCGAGGCGGTTAATCCGTACTGGTACGCTTTGAGACAAGATCTGCTGGCCAGCATCTCGTTTGTTGGAATCACACTGATGGCTGCACTTTGCGGTAGCTCAAGTGTATCTGCGCCGTATGCAGCGTTTTTGCACCGTCCCAAGATTGTTACTGAACAGGATGTGCTGCAAATAGAAACTTCGGTTAGAAACACGGAGGAACTAATTCACCAGCAAGAATTGCAGCTGCAGAGACTCAGGCTCAACGGCGGTTTGCGGCGATCTTCCTCGACAAACTTGATGTCTAAAATGCTTGCATGGCGCAATTCCGAGGACTCGGAGCTGCGGTCGGCTGCTCAAGAGCTCCAGACTTTGCAGCGGCTCCGGAAAGAGCTGGTGGCCGATCGCGATGCGATCGTAAGCCGGCTGGACCAGCAAAGAAAAAGTGCGACCCCTCTAGGTCAGGCCATTTTTGTCATTTATGTCTTTTTCGCCCTCTATTGTATCTACCGTGTCCTGAACACCTACATGCGCTTGTTCTGGTGGGTGTTCGCTAAAGACACAATTCTCAAGGAGAAGCAAGGCAGTGGCGGACCAAAAGATGCCCTTGTTGTAGCTCTTGCTAAATTGGCCCACTCGTGGGAATCTCGTCTGACTCAAGACTCATGGGCCCGCATTATCGGAGCGCTTATATCTGCCGGCGTGTTTATTGGTGCACTCAATGGCATGATCCGTATGTTGTTCTCGGCAGCACACAAATTCAAACGCGACACTCGAACAGCCTCTATTATGGTGGATCCGCTCATTCTGGCTAACGCAGTTGGTGTGTACATCATCAGTATCGCAACCGTGCTCCGGTTGAATATCCCCAAGTCAATGTCGTCAGCAATCATGACTGCGCTTGCTTCACCGCTCACAGTTGCAGGAATCCAGCTATGGAACGATATGGTTCTGTCTGTGGCTAGCACGCTGACCATTTTCGTGATTTTTATTACGTCGCGCTTAAGCGAGCCGTTGGTTGACGACGAAAAGCTCGAGTAGAGCAGCTTATTTATTTTGTGGACATTTTCTGCTTGTTTCGTTTTAATAGCTTTGAAAAGGTGAAAATTCATCAAGAAACAAAACTTTTATTTGTCGTAGGGCTGAGACTGCAATGATCGTGATAGTTCTGATACCTCCTTGTGTGCTCTACTTACGTATATGTACACTATGGCGTCATGAAACAATACGAAAAGCCGTAATAGTATAGTGGTTAGTACGCAACGTTGTGGTTCGCCAGCTCCGTTGAGACCCAAGTTCGATTCTTGGTTACGGCACGTTTACTTTTTTTTATTTTCCACCTTTCTGTGGAATAAACTCGAGCATCGACTCAGTTCCCAATTCTTTCTGCTTTCTCTGCTATTAATCTTGATTTAACTGGCCACTATCTGCCCCCGACTGCTTAAGAAACCACAAACTTCAGGAAGCAATCAGGTAAGGGTATGTATGCAGCAGCAAACCCCAGACAAGATTGCAGAATATATATAAAGACAACCAGGGCTATCGATTGAATTTCAATTCAGGAATCAAGAGAACCAACCTCATTTTTATTTTTTCAAAATGGGACTTCATTCACTCATGCACAATTTGAAAACTAAAGACGCGGTCGCTGCAGCCCCAGCAGTTGCCGGTCAACAGCCCTCAAAACAAGAGCTCTACCGCAATCGTTTCCAGTTCGGACCAAACCTGGGCTCTTTATTTGTTTTGGAAAAGTGGATTGACAGCTCTTTGTTTGACGGAGCTAAAGATGATTCAGAACTTGGAGCTTTGAAGGGCCACAAAGACTCCGGCAAGTCTATTGACGATATTCGCCAGCTCTGGGAAGAGCATTGGGCCAACTTTGTGTCGGCAGACGACTTCAATTATATGCGAAGCAAAGGCGTGACTTCCATTCGTCTGCCTATTCCCTACTGGATTGTGGATAATGGCGGCTTTACCAAGGGCACTGACTTCGAGAAATTCAGCGGGGTTTTTAGCGGTGCCTGGAAGCATGTCGAGAAGGTCATTGATCTAGCCAAGCAAGCGGAGATCGGTGTGCTCGTAGACATGCACGCTTTACCAGGTGGCGCAAACGGTGACTCGCATTCTGGCACCAGCAGCGGTCAGGCCGGTTTCTGGCATTCAGCTTCATCCAGAGACTCTGGTCTGAAGGCTCTTGTGTGGGCGGCAGAGCACCTCAAAGATGTCGAGAACGTTGTCGGTCTCCAGCTTGTGAACGAAGCGCCATATGGCGAGGACAAGCTCAAGAACTTTTATTTGGATGTCGTTTCACAGATCCGCAAAGTCGCGCCGGGCCTCCCGATCATTATTTCCGATGCCTGGAACCTCGATGAATGGCGCAAAATTGTACGCAAACTGGACGAAGAGGCCAGCTCGAAATCCAAGCCCGAAACCGTTGGTATCGTTATTGACACGCATGTCTATCGCACTTTTTCGGACGAAGACAAGGCCAAGTCCGCGAATCAGCACGTGGACGAGGCGAGCCATGCCATTCCTCCGGATGACGACACCGACGTGATTGTTGGCGAATGGTCGTGTTGTTTATCTGAGGAGTCGTGGGGCAAGTGCCAAGACGATCGTGGCCAATTAGAAGCTCAGTTCGGAAGCAATCAGCTGAAGTGTTTTGAGAAAGCGGCTCGCGCCGGCGCCTACTTCTGGACATATAAATTTGCCCAAGGCAACGGCGGATCGTGGGATTTCCGCACAATGGCCGACCAGGGCGCGCTTCAAATTGGCAGACCCCAAGCCCCAGACTTGAATGAGGCGCTCGGCGGGGCTTTAGAGAATCACAAGAATTACTGGGATGGCCAGAACTCTAAGGAGGACTGGGAGCATTGGCGCTTCGAGGACGGGTTCCGCCAGGGCTACAACGACGCAGCCGCGTTCGCCAACTTCAACAACTCACGCCTGGGACGCATCTCTGCTTGGAAGACTGCTCGTCTGGCGCAGCACATCAAGGAGAAGGGCAACTCCGATAAGACGTGGGTGTACTCGCAAGCCTTTGTCCAAGGCGTTGATGCTTTTTGGGGATAACTTTTTCTTTGCGATATATATCAGACAGTCATTTATCAGCTTATCTTATTCGGCCAAACGCCTATATGCTTCCCTACGCAGTTGTATCTTTTGGATATAACTTATCATTCTAGATATACCACAGAGTCATTCATCAGCTCATCTTTTTGTTTCTATTCTTGATATCAGGGAGTGGTCTGTGCGTTGCACGGAATCCGATACAAATTGTTCAGTACATATCACTACAGAATCAGAGCAAAAAGAGAGAAAAGTCCCACGAGAACAGGAGAAGAGACGCCGAGAACTGCTGCTGCGTTCTTCGACGAGCTCGAGCTCGAACTGCTGCTGCTGGAACTGGAACTGGCCTCGCTCGAAGATTCCAAAACCTCATAGTTAGAACGGCCGTCACGACGGACAGGCGCGGTGCCGTTATCTGAGGCGTAAGAGCCGTCCCAACAGTAGGTGCTGAAGCACTGCTGGCACTGTTCCGTCGGTGTTTCGCCACGACGCTGCTGTTCGCGGAGAATAATGGCACAGGCCACACAGGTGCGCCACTGGTCGTCCAGCGTGCCGTTGCCCTGGGTCGCAACGTTGTAGCCGTTCTCGATCATGCCTGCGACCTCGTCCGTCTCGTACTCCAGCTTGAAAGTGGATGTGTTGGCCAGGTACGAGTACCGGGTGTTGGCCACGAAGACCACGACCGGCGGGTAGTAGCGGTCGCTTTCGGAGAGGTTCGAAGGGAAGAGGCTGGTCAGGTTAGTACGGTTGCAGCCGAAAAAGCCGGGCTGCTGCGTCCATCCACCGTATACAAGCGTCTCCTGGTCCGGGATGTACGGGAAAATGGTGCCATTGGCCTGGGTGCCGAACTGACGGTTGTAGGTCTCGACCAAAGAGGTTCCGTTTGCCCAGTTGGCGCCCAGCTCGGACGAGCTGTATGTGTCTGCACTATTGTCGAACGCAAAAATAATGTCGACCTCGCGCTGCGGCTGGTAGAGAGGCACCAGCGGGACGTTCTGGCCGTCCTCGCCGCCGTCCACGAGCTCGAGGTAGTCCGTGTCGACGAGCGAGCTGCTGATCTCCGAGAGATCCCTGAACGGGTTGGGGCTGTACACGGCAATGTCGTCGTTGTTTTTGCCGAGATCCGAGAGCAGATCCTCGGCCAGGTCGTAGATGACGCCAGAGATGCCCGTCGAGTTTAGCTGGAGAATGAACTGGTTGAACAGCGACGACGAGGTGCCGATCAAGAAGCCCGCGTTGTCGTAGCCGTTCACGCACACGTCCGAAGTCGAGCTGCCGTCGCTTACTTCGGTGCCCAGATACTCGATGTCCGTGAACGCATACAGACTGGGGTCCCAGGAACCCAGCTCGAACGGGTTGAACTCGAAAACAGTCGAGTTCAGGTTGATAATCACCGAATCCTGTTTGCGGCCGTCCGTGACGTGGATCGGGAAGGGCATCTCGTGGTTCTTGAAAGCGTCGTACTCACGCACGTAGTGGTAGCGGATCAGCTTGCCGCCGTCCGAGTAGTTGAAAAACTGGTACGACAGAGCGCGGCCCCAGATGTCCGTGATCGACGTGTTGTAGCCGGCGTCCTTCTTGTCCTCGATGTCGTCGTAAATATCTTTCCAGTACGAACCGTCCTTGAAAATGTTCCAGCCGGCAGGGTCCAGAATCGACTCGCTCAGCTGCCAGACGTCCTCGGAGTTCTGCAGCTCCTGCACCGACGTCCAGTTGTTAACCACTAGCGACCCCACAAGCCAATTGCCGCCAGACAAGCCCGCTAGATAGGTCGACGCCTGCAACAGACCACCCAGATGACCCGACTCGGTGCTGCCGTCGGTGCGGTTGTCGAGTGCGGCCAACATACCGGCGCCCGAAAGCATTGCTCGGTAACCACCGCCCGAGAAGGCGGTCGCAATGCGGATCGTGCCATTGCTCAAGAAGCTGGAGGCATCGAAGTCGGTGAGATTTGAGTTGCCGAGCCAGTCAATAAGTGCGCTCTGAGTCACCTTGTCGCGGCCCTGGAGCCACGAGCTTTCATTCGAGCTAAGCGAGTCGGCATAGCGCACAAAAGACGTTCCGGACGAACAGGAAACATTATAAGGAGCGTACGAGTCTTCGTCGCTGTCGGCATTCACGCCCAAAGCCAGGGTAAGAGCGAGTCCCCACGCACGCATTGTATCCTAAGATTTTTTCTTTTTCTTTTGTGCAGGAAAACCTCGAGATGGCGGAGCCCGTCGAAAGAGTTTGCAAACCTATAAACTTAATCGGGCACGCCTGATGCTGGGTTTAAATGCACGCTGTGGGCAAGGGTGTGCTCGGGGTAATCGGGGTTTGCTACTCCACCGCCGCGTCTTTGGGCCGCCTAGAGCGCTGGCTGAAAGTCGAGCTGGCTACGGAAATACACTGTTTGGTATCAGGGCCTCTGGATATTTGCGGCAAGTATGGCAATCGGGTGGATTCATGCCTCGCCGGGCATCGGGACGTTGTGGAGCCTGTCTACTGATGATCTGAAGAAAAATGGTCTTGGCTGCATGGATTGTGAACTTTCAGGTGCAGCGGAGACCAGGATTTGGTGTTCGCTACAAATGCAAAATCTAAGATAGAAATAGCCGAAAACTGGCCACACCTCACTCGCCAAATAGTCGTGCCGATACTGCAGGGCAAAGCGAGAATGCACGTTATGCAGCCCTACGGGCGCTGCATGGTTGCAAAGGCCATAGTTTTATAAGTACTAAAAGGAGTCACAGGTGTCACTGCGCAGGATGTTTGGCATTCCGGCATCTGGAGTCAAGTAGATCAGCTTTGAATGTGGCCGGAATTGAGTTGAATGTCCGCAGCAAAATGGCTGGTTGCTACTATGGTAAAACCATCAATGCTCGTTGTACGGTCTTTTTGGATGAGGTTCCGCAATCCCAGATGTTGAAATCGTACAAATCTTCGAGTATTTTGACTACAGTTGAGAGTGCAACTTTCGGAACGTCGCTTCCAATTCTCATATCAACATAAATCATACCCCTATTGCTTTGCAACTGGTTGCTACTATGGTAAACCCGTCAAAGCTCGTTGTTTGGTCGTTTTGGATGTTCCGCAATCCCAGATCTTGAAATCGTACAGGTCTTCTAGCAATTTGACTACAGTTGAGGATACAATTCTGAGAACGTCGCTTTCAATTCGCTTAACAACATAAATCATACCTCTATAACTATGCAAGTGGTTTCTACTCTACTGAACCATCAATGCTGACCCTTTCGTTGATTGGTCTTTTCGGATGAGGTTCCGCTATCTCAGATATCGAAATCGTACAAATCTTCTAAGAATTTAACTCTAGTTGCTCTCGGAACATCGCTTCCAATTCCCATATCAACATAAATCATACCTCCATTACTATGCAAGTGGTTTCTATCGCATGGCACTGACTATTTGTGGACTCCACTGTATACTCTTGGCGAGTGTGAATTCTTGCGGAGCGCAGCCGCTGGAGAAGGCGATTCCAGACCTGTGTAGGGCTTGCGGCGGCGCGGACTCGGGTTCGACGCGACGCGTAGCTGGCGGCCGATCATCTTCTGTTTCTCGATCGAATAATCAGTGGCGTTTCTACGGGCCGCCGACTTCACAGACATCGGGCTGTTGCGGGAGCTGCCGATCATCTGAGAGTCCACATCGTCGCCGTCTTGTTCTTCGTCTGAGTTCGTGGCTCCACCATTGCCCTGTAGCGAGTGGTACTTGGATGCTGGGCGCGGTTGCGAGTGGCTGTGATTGTGATTTTGATTTTGATTGTGAATATAGTTTTGAGAAGGCGCAGTGTTAGAAACGGCTCTCAGGGGCGACGGCGACTTGCGAGGCTGGCCAGGGGTAGGCACCGGCAGCGAAGCGTTGGTCACGCGGCCCAAAATGCTTTTTTCGGGGGTCGTAGGCGGCGACGAGCTGCTGATGATCCGCGGGCGGTTCAGCTGTGTGTTGGCAATCAGCGAGCAGTAGCCGGCCAGACTGTCGTCCGCAATGAGGCCCAGCGTCATTGTGCGGCGCCAGTCGCGGAATTCGTTCTGGTGGAGGTACAACCAGTGCTGCTGCGGGCCCACAACCATTCCCGGCCGCAGGAAACGCATGTAGGCAATGGCCTCCTGGGCAGTGAAGCCGTATGTATAGATGAGGTGGGCTCCAATCAGGCATCCAGTGCGACCCAGGCCGGCCCGGCAATGCACAGCAACTTTGCCGCCTTCTTTGATGACGCCTTCCACGGCACCAATGAACGCATGGACGAAAATCATGCTGGGGCAGGTGCCGTCGTCAAAAATAAGATCGACGTGCTTGATGCCTCTCCGCTCGAATTGCGACTTGTCGTACAGATGACTGTTCAGTCGGACAACGAGCTTGACGTCTTTGCGCTCGAAATAATCAAGCACCGACTCGAAGCAGGCGTCCGGAGCCTCGCTGTAGTCGCGCTGGTTGGGCGAGGCAAAGGCCACAAAGTGCGGAGCGATGTCGTTGAGGTCGCCGTTTTCGACCATCTCGTAGTGTTCGTACTCGTCAACATTGAACGAGCGGATATCGATGAGATCGTTCTCTTTGGCCCGCCAAACACCGTAAACAACGTCCTGGATCGTCAGCGAAAAGTCGGCCACAGAGTACCCGGCGTCCCTGAATGGCATGAACGGCGGTTCCGCCTGCGAAATCGGCGCCAGAGCCAAGTGGGGCGGCCACGACTGGATAAGCACCATGTAGCTGGCCAGCATGCACGCCGCGTTGGCTCGCTTTCTCGGGTCGGTGCCTGAGTAGAAAACCACGGCTTTGTTGGCATTGGAGCACTCTCCTAGGACCTCGTGGAGAATGACTGCGAATCGGTACAGACTCGCAATATTGAGCGGGCCAAAGTCGTGGTGGAAGTTGTTGTAGGGCAGAATCCCGTCGATTGTGAAGTACGCTCTCGTGGGGGTATCTTTAGGCGAGTGGTCGTAGGCGCCGAGAATGACTTTGTCTTTGAGAAACTCGATGTCTTTTATCTCCATTTTGTTTTATTTTTTGTGGTGTGGTTCGAAGAGTGTGCAGAGACAGGCCTTGGGCGTGTTTTTTGCTGAGTGCTTCAGAGAAGATGCAAGAGAGGCTGAAACTTTCTGGAGGGATGCGCAGACTGATCTGATCTTAGCCGGCTGCTCTGGTCTGGTAAATTCTACAAACACAGCTGGTCGCCACTAGCTCGCTAATTCAAACAACAATGCCCAGTGGAATCCAGCAATGCAAAAGTCCGGTGCCTTTCTGAAATGCAGACCTGTGGTGGTGAGGCAGGTAGGAGGCTTGAGCTTGGGATTTTAGCGATGTTTGTTATGCTCGATGCACGACTTCCGAATTAGGCTGCATGGAAACAATGGCTTCAGGCACACACACACCCAGCGCGGGTGAGTCAGCGGCTCAGCCGTTTCTCTAGATTATATTTTCTATATTAGCTTTGCAGCCAGCCTGTAGATCTAAGATGAAAATTCTCGGGAAGGGTATGAGTGTGTGTGTGTGTAATCGCGGGCCGGATAAATTTCCAGGTTTAACCCCAGGCGCAAGTGCTTGCCCTGGATCCGCGCTTACGGGGCAAGCGGTGAAATAATCGGGCTTGGTATGGACCAGGCGCAAAGTTCACATCCACCGCACATCCGCCCCCTATTTCTCAGGATGCCTTGGTAATCGCTATCTGACGGGTTGGTCGGAAGTTGGCAGCAGCTGGTCGGGCCGCGGGAAAATCCAGCAAATGCCTCAAAAACGAGCTCTGGAAAATCGGAATTGTCGCAGACCGATTCCAATTTGCTAAACTTCACAAATAAAAATCCCCGGCCGCCGCAATGGGCCAAATTCATGGCTGCCTCGGTCCGCTTCACGTGATTCCCCGCATCTGCCGACCCCTAGCCCTCTAATGCATATAAAACAGGAGCCCGACCCGACGCACTACCAGCTAAAACCGAGGCGTTCATCTAGCTACTCGACTCCACCTTCAATTTGATACAGAATGGCTGTGGAAGCAATTGCTCTCGCTGCTCTGCTGGCAGCCTATGCAGACAGCCGCTACCAAGTGGTCAGAGACCTGGGAATGGGCCGCCGCTCTGCCCGAGCGATTTTCTCAGCCCTGTACGAGAAGTACCGCGACCGGGTCAACGTGTGGTACACCTTCGAATATTATGTGCAGGACAGACCCGACAAGGTTTTTCTGAGATATCCGCAGCCAGTCCAGGGCAAGGTTGCCCAGGACGCCAGCCTCGACTCGCTCTTCAACGTCAAAGAATACACCTACAAGCAAGCAAACGAGATCATTCTCAAGTACGCATCCGTGTTCTACCACGAGCTGGGGGTCCGTCCCGGCGACCGGGTTGCTGTTGATTTCGTCAACAAAGATACGTATGTGTTTGTGTGGCTTGCGCTTTGGAGCTTGGGTGCGATCCCTGCCTTGATCAACTACAACCTGGTCGGCAACTCGTTCGAGCACTGTGTCCGTGCTGCCGACGCCAAGGCACTCATTGCCGACGACGAGATTTCGCCCAACATCGCCGACGTGGTCGAGCAGCTCTCCAAGGAGGGCCTGACCAGCTCCATCCACGACGACAGCTTCCGGAGCCGGGTCCAGGCGGCCGCTCCCTTCCGTCTGCCCGACGAGCAGCGCCCTGTCCCCGCGTTTTCTGACGCGGCCTGCTACATCTACACCTCCGGCACCACCGGTCTGCCCAAGGCTGCGGTCATGTCGTGGAAGAAGGCGTTCATGGGTGCGCGGTTGTACGGTGCGACCATCGACCTCTACGAATCGGACGTCTTGTACTCGGCCATGCCGCTGTACCACTCGACTGCTGCAGTTCTGGGTTTCCTCAACGTGATCCACCGGGGTGCGACGTTTGCAATTGGCCACAAGTTCTCGACCAGGACCTTCTGGACCCAGGCCAAGCTGACCGGTGCCACCGTCATCCAGTACGTTGGCGAGACGGGCCGCTACCTCATGAACGCACCGAAAGGACCCGACGAGCGTGCCCACAAGGTGCGAATGGCGATTGGCAACGGCCTGCGTCCGGACGTGTGGGTGCAGTTCAAGGACCGCTTCAACGTCGGCATCATCGACGAGTTCTACGGCGCCACAGAGTTCCCCATCGTCATCTCGAACCACCAGCAAGGCGACTTCGGCGTCGGCTCGTGCGGCGCCTACGGCTCGATCATCACCTGGCTCATGCAGCGCACCCGGTACAGGCTGGCGGCGATCGACCCAGACACGCAGGAGATCTGGCGCGACGAGAAGACCGGTCTGAGCCGCACCCCGCAAAACAACGAGCCCGGCGAAATGCTGTTCAAGCTGAGCCCCAACGACATCGAGGCCGACTTCCAGGGCTACACCAACAAGGAGGCCAACGAGGAGAAGCTCATCCGCAACGTGTTCGCCAAGGGCGATGTCTGGATGCGTAGCGGCGATTTGCTCAAGCGCAACGCGGACAACCAGTTCTTCTTCGTCGACCGTCTCGGCGACACCTTCCGCTGGAAGTCCGAAAACGTATCGACCAACGAGGTCGAGGAGGCGTTTGCTGGACTCGACTTCGTCAAGCAGGCCGTGGTTGTGGGCGTCAAGGTCCCGAACCACGAGGGCCGGGCTGGCTTCGCGGTTCTCGAGACCGACCACGAGCCGGCCAAGATCGACGGCGCGCTGCTCGCCAAGACCCTCATCGGCAGATTACCGCGCTACGCCGTGCCTATTTTCATCAAGACGGTCAAGGCCATCGAGACGACCGGCAACAACAAGGTGCAGAAGAAGCTGTTCCGCAACCAGGAGCTGCCCTCCAAGACCGAGACGATTTTCTGGCTCTACAAGGATAGTTACGTGCCGTTGACCGAGGACCACTGGCAGCAGCTCGCTGGCGGAAGCCACAAGCTTTAGGCGACGTCACTAGCAAATGTACCACATATCTATTTACACATCAATCATTACAAAAAGTTCTTAAGCTCGGCACAAATCGCATCGCCAACCTCAGTCGTCGAAGCAGTGCCCCGCAAATCAGCAGTGCGGACGCCCTTGTCCAGCACGGCCCGGACAGCCTTCTCAAGCGCATCTGCAACCGACGGCAAGTTCAAACTGAGACGCAGCATCATCGCTGCCGAGAGAATCGTCGCCACAGGGTTCACCTTGTTCTTGGCCAGGTCGGGGGCCGTGCCGTGGCAGGGCTCGTACAGACCAAACGCCTCGTTGGTCTCGGGCAAGGCAGCCAAGGAGGCAGAGGGCAGCAGACCCAGCGAGCCAGGAATCACCGAGGCCTCGTCGGAAATGATGTCGCCAAACATGTTCGACGTCACAACAATGCCGTTGAGCTGCGTCGGGTTCTTGACCAGGATCATCGCGGCCGAGTCAATGAGCTGGTGCTGCAGAGTCAGGTCCGGGAACTCCTTGGCCATCACCTCGGTGATAGTCTTACGCCACAAACGCGAAGATGCAAGAACATTCGCCTTGTCCAGACTCCACACAGGCAAAGGAGGATTGCTCTGGCGAGCAAGGAAGCCGGCCATGCGCGCAATGCGGGTGACCTCGTCCACGGAGTACCGCTCGGTGTCCCAGGCGTAGCCTTCGCCCTCGTCCTCCTGACGCTCGCCGAAGTAGATGCCGCCCACTAATTCGCGGACAACAAGAATGTCCGTGCCCTTGACGATCTCCTCCTTCAACGGCGACAGCTTGTAAAGATCCTCGCTGGCAAAAGTGCAGGGTCGTAGGTTCGCATACAGGTTGAGCTCCTTCCGGATCTTCAGCAGACCCTGCTCGGGCCGCACGGCGCCGGTGCCCCACTTGGGGCCGCCAACAGAACCCAAAAGAACGGCGTCCGCCTGTTTAGCCGCCTCGAGTGTCTCGTCCGGAAGCGGCACGCCGGTGGCATCGATGGCAGCACCTCCGATCAGGTGCTCCTGGAACTCGAACTCGATCTCGGGCTTGATGGCAGAAATGGCCTTGAGGACCTTGACGGCCTCGGCAGTGCACTCGGGACCGACGTGGTCGCCTCCCAAAACTACAATTTTCTTCGCTGCCATGTTGTTTTTGATTTTTCGGTTTGCCTCTTGTGCGACGTACTTATGTCGGAAGGTTAAGACGAACTAGTATGACGAAAGAGGTATGCCTCACCCGGTATCGGCTTAGCACATGCATGAAGATCCGGGGTGCTGCCCCTAGTGGTTCTTGACTCTTATTGCCCACTGTAGCTATTTTGCACACTGTAGCTATTTTGTACACCGCAGCTATTTTGCACACCGCAGCTATTTTTCACACTGTAGCTATCGAGTTAATAGATTTATAGAAATCAAAAAAGCGCGTTGCAGGGCGTAAGTTCGATTCCAATAGACTGGACTGTAGAAACAGCACGCAAAGAATAGCTGCAAACACGCTGGAGCAATGAAGAATAGCACAAAGTTCGAGAATTCGGTGCAATAAGACATCAGCTGCATTCACGCACAAACTTCGGAAAAAGAATAACGCACAATTGAGACTCCAATCCTGCGTCGCAAGCCGCTTCCTCGTTTCCGGCAATTTCTCGGATGGTCATCGCAGGTATCCAAAATAGATAGCCCCCAGCTACACAATAATTTATTCACTACAAAATACGACGCTAACCCAAAGAAGTGATCGTAAGCTCCCGCATCTGCACAAGAGCCTGCTCCACCTTGGAGTCCAGCTCGCCACTGGCGTATTCGTCTCTGACCTGCGGCTCAAGATATTGCTGCACTTCTGCCAGACGAGTGTACGACTCCGTGCAGAATTGCAGCTGGATTTTCACCAAAGCCTCGAAGGAAGGATCCAGGTAAGGCACTCGTAGATCAATAAGCTGCGGAAGCTCGTTCGTGAGCTGTGCGTTCAAATGCGAGTAGATTTCACGAGCGTTTTTCTCTTCACGCTCGGCCATAGGCAGCTTGGAGGCGTCGCTGTGTGGTTTGTCTACAAGCTTTTGCGTCTTGGCCCGTAGCTTGTCGTAGTCCAGCAGCTTATGCGCTCTCTTCTTGATGGCCTCATTGATGTCGACAAAGTAGGCATTGAAGCGCGTGATAGGCTCGAGAACGGTCTCTCTGAACGGCTCGTCAAGTTCTTTAACTGTTTGCGAGTCAATCTCTTCGACCGCTTGCAAATACATCTGCGAAACGTTATCGGTTGTGCCAGAGTCTCCGTAGAAGCTGTCAATGGTCTGGGCGATTTTGACCTGGGCAGCGGTCATTGCTCTCAGACTGTCGAGATAGCCTTTTGATTCCTTGGCAAGATTGTTCGCGGCAGACTCCATGGTTCTGTACCGTCTTTCTTGCATTTCGTACTCTCGGTCAACCGTCTGCTCGATCTGGCCAGCCTTCATCATGACCTGGGTGCCGGCACGGCTCACAGCCTTCTTGAATCCGGTCCAACTCATTTGTGTTTCACTTGTACTTCTACCTCACCTTTCACACGTCCTAGCGTTCGTCTACAGCTATGCTCTCAGAAGATGGAGGTTATAGCAACTCAGCACTAGAGTCGGGGCTTGACTCAGCCACAGAGGCACATGATTGACTGGGCCTAGATTAAGAGCCCAGCACGGCTAGCAATCTGTGGGTTTGTGGTGGTTCGGTGAAGTGCACAGTACCAAATAGAAAAAAAAAATTAAAATTAAAAATCAAGAGGAACAATCGTGACTCGCGTCCATCAAAAGATGTACAATCTCCCAAAAAAAAGCGATGCTACCTGAAAATAAACGTGCACATCTATGACCTCCCGACCCAATCCCCTGGCCGCATATCTCACGAGAAATGTGTAGCGCTCAATGCAAAAAAGAAGTTCTTAAATAAAGCATACAATAAATTAAAAATAAGCCTAAATCATAGCTTCAGTTCTTGAGCTCTGATTTCTAGTGCACAGCTTTCGCTCAGTGGTCGGGTTTCAGGAATAAACGCAGTGTGATTTTCCTTCGTCGGCGCCAAATGAGCCGTAGTGGGTTGGTGGGAATGCCTTGTCTGGCTAGAAATGTCGTGCACGTGAATATGACGGCACCACTCGGAGTTTGAAACCTGATGGGCAGTCAGGCGGCGGCTTGCCTTGGGGTCGAGCATTGAGTACACAACATTGCGGCACTTCGAGCTTTCGAAGCCCTCGATAACTTTGAACCCCTTCTCTGACTTACGATCCTCCACATACTTTTTGTAGTACGGATCGTCCATACGTGCCTCGTGCCATACATGCCGCCCCGAGCGCATAGCCATATATATCATGCCGGCGGCCCAGACATCCACTGGTCGCGGATCGAAAGGCGCGCTACGATACACCTCTGGGGCGATATATGGGCCCGATCCAACGACGCCCTTGCTGAGATGCACTTTGTCCTCCCACGCAAGCTGGAACGACTCGGCGTTTCCGAAGTCGGTAACTTTGAGGGTTCCGCTGGCAGTCAACAAACAGTTCTCGGGCTTCAGATCGCAGTGAGCCACACCACTGTCGTGCATGTAATTCACCGCTCGCATAAGTTGTTTGAAAAAACAATCGGCCTCCAAACGCTCGAGAGTCCCGGCAACGATGATCAGGGAGTAGAGGTCGCCTCCGGCACAGTACTCCAGGACCCCACAGTACCTTTGCTGCTCATCCTGAAGCAGGTCGAGAGTCTGGACAATGTGAGGGTGATGCAGATTGCTCGAGATGAGGAACTCCGCCACCAAACGGTTGCGAAGCATGTCTTCGGACTCGTCCTTTTTCTGCTTGTAGACTTTGATTGCGTACAGCAGACGGCGTCTCGGGTCCTGCGGGTTCATTTTGTGCGCCAGCATCACCTCACCGAAGCTGCCTTTGCCCACCAGGTTTTGACATTTGCCATAGCGGGCCTGCAGAGACTCAGGGGAGTGAGTGCTCGGAGCCGGCAGCATCTCGGCCACTAGCTCTCTTGGTTGGCCATTGTGCTTTTTCAGACGCTCGGCCAGGGCATACATCAAAGTAAGAGGTTTGTAGTCGCTGCCGTCTTCGTTTTGAGCCACTCGCACCGCCTCCAGAGCCTCCCTGTCCAGTTCATCGCCCTCGTCATCACCCGCATCCGCCTGGGGTGTCAGGAAGTGGTTGATCAGTCGCGTAAGTTTTTCTTGTCTTGTAGCGGTTCGCAGATGGTGCGAATGTGTTTCGGCCTCGAGTTCAAACCGTTTGTGGTTTCGTAAACTCTGGCGACGGCTCCGCGACGAAGCTGGCGGCGCTGGCGCAGGCGCTTCTCCGCCAGGCTCGCCCTCGGATGGGGGCCCGTGCGGGCTGGAGCCGTGCGGGTGTGAGCCGTGCGAGTTGGTGCTAGCGTTCGCCGGAGCACTTCGCTCGTTGAATAATTTGCTAAGATGTCCCATAGCCGGGGGAACGTCTACTGAACAGGCTTCAATTGAGTTGCGAACCTCACAATTGGGAGAGTTGCGGGTTTTGGCGGCGGCGCAGAAGCGACGTCAGAGCTTGGCGTTCAGGTAGGTATGCACACGATGCGTCATGCCGCATTCCCGGAAGAGGTAAGGCGAGGCCATGGGGTAGACGCGGTGGGTGACTGGAGGCCGGGCCATTGGGAAGAAGCGATGGTGCTTATTTTCTGGGCAATTTTGATGGAGTTCCAGAGGGAGACGAGTCAGGCGTGCGGGAAGCAAGCAAAGTTTTCGAAACCTAATCGTGCAGCCAGCCGGCAAGTGCTATTGGCTACTGTGATCGATGGCTATGGAGACAGGAAATGTGTTTCGTTTTGGGTGTTTAATTCAAAAATTTCTATGTGGTGGTGGCCTGTGGTGGCCTGTGGTGGCCTGTGCTGCTTCGTCTTCAGCCACGGGGCTAAGCCAGCCCAAAACTCGCTTATCTTCTATTAGACAGAAGCTTGCATTTTATGACGTACGAGAGGATGTGGCATATGTGGCCGTATCCAGATGACGCAGAAAAACAAGTTAGAGCAAACGAAGAATCGTAAGAAGAAAAATACTAGCAGCAAACGAAAACGCAAACGAAAACGCAAAAAATAAGGATCACGCGGATTGAACCCGAGAGCCAAGATTCGGCAGCCGCTATCTCCCAAGAGCATGTCCCCTACCTCAAGGTCCCAAACGTAATTCAGAGATCTGAGAGGATCGTCTAATCAATCAAGCTCGACAGACGTCTTACCCAGCAAGAGGTGGTTGAAACGTTGAAGTCCACACTGATCTTTCTTTTTCCGGGTGACCAGCAGGTCAACGCCACATTCCAGCCAGCGAATTGTGTGCATCTAAACAAATAAAGAAGAATGAGCGAGTTCCCGCCCAGATTCGCATTCCCCAGCCTGGAGAAGCCCGATCTGAGCTCAACAAACAACTGTCACATCCTGGCCAGCACTTCCGCTGTCCATGCCGCTGAACCCAGTTTGAAGGCGAGCAAGCTGGCAGAAAAGCCTCTGCCGAAATACCCGAAGCCAGAAGCAGAGAAGAAGGCTGGATTTGCACCAGGCGACGCTGTGGGAAACTCCGAATCGAGCGCTGGCGAGCAGGCACCGCCTGCCAATTCTCCAGCCACAAAGGCAAATGCACGGCATCGCGGCTCTATTTTGGAGCTGGCAGGCCCATATCCGCCGGGGAGCAAGCCGGCAAGCGCTTCAAAGACTGCAGATATCCAACAAACGACACTGTCGGCGGCCCAGCGGCTCTGGCCTGCTATCGAAGTGTCAGCCGTGAAGGCTGCTTTGAACAACGACTTTGCCAACAACGACCCGGCAAAAGCAGTGACGCTGCTGAAATTTTACGCAGACGCGGAACAGGGCCATGTCACTCCCATAAAGCGCAAAGCTGGCGGCCCGTACACCGCTCTCAGGGGCACCGTCAACGTCGGCGGAGTCACCTGTTATCTCGACTCGTTGATTCTGGCGATGTTCAGTCGCATGTCGACATTTGATCCTCTGCTCTACCGACATTTTGACGACCCCAACGTCCAGCTGCTGGCTATCTGGCTGAGGCTTTTTGTGAACCTGATGCGGAACGGCGAACTGGTGACCAGCGACATAACCCGCGGTCTTCTCACTGCCTGCGTGCTCAATGGCTGGTGTGCCGAGCACAGCTTGCAGGGCTCCGTGGGCTCGCAACAGGACACGGCTGAGTTTTTCGGGTTCCTCACCGACCGCCTCAAAATGCCACTGCTATCCTTGCGGGTCGACATAGCCCACGCCGGCAAAGAGGTGGCTGAAGACGATCACAAAACAGTGACCGAACAGCTGCTGTACCTCCCCGTGCCGAAGACCAAGACAGATGCCCCTATACTGCTTGAGGAGTGTCTAGAGCTGTATTTTGCCGACTCTATTTCGGTGCAGAGACGCCTGGCCCGAGACAACGGCTCTACACCTCAGCTCATGCGGGCAAGGCAGCGGTCTTACTCGCTTGTGTCTAGTCACACTTGCTTTACTGCGAACACAAGTTTCGCGCTGCAGTCTGTCCAGACGGCGTCGCCCCGCACTTCTAAGATTCATTTGGACAAGAACGACAAGGACAAAGCCGAAGGCGGCGATAGCGACGACGACTTTGACGGCGACTCCGACAATCAAAACAACGACAATCAAAACAACGAAAAGTATAACAACGACGAGATGACGCCCTGCAGCAGTCCCCGCGTGAACAGCAGCCACCCGCCCTTGCCAAACACTCCGACCACCGACACAGCGTCCTCGGCTATGTCTCCATCCCCGTCGACAGCATCCCAATCGGGAAGCACCACAGTGCCGCCCTCCTACTATCAATTGTTTGGCGATGGCCAGGAGACCCATGACTCGAAAGCTTTGATGTGGACAAATAACAACGAAGTGACTTTCCCGGCATGGATGTTCCTGCAGCTGATGCCATTCTACGCTTCATCCAGCGAGGAAGACTCGAACCTCAAGAACCTCGAGGCTAGAGACGTTGCCCAGCATTTCGGTAAAACCCGGCCGGTTCTGGGCTTCTGCCTGAAACGCTACTCGTGGACAGAGGACGGCCGGCCCGTCCGAAACGACCGAAAAGTCATTGTTCCCGACACGATCTATCTGCCCTCGTTTGTGGCCGACGACAGCGACCGCGAAGAGACATTCGGCAATTTCAAGCTCGAGCTCGAGAGCGTCGTTTTCCACAAGGGCTCGTCAATCCACTCGGGGCACTACACATGTATCACAAGCGAAACCCATCTGGACACAGCTCCTCCTGCCGTCGATATGCCCTCCAATGCATCTAATGGCTCAGTAGGCTCCTCTGGATTAAATGGTGAGAGCAATAACCCGCTCGACAAAAAGTTCTGGCGCAGTCTCAAGAAAAAAAAGCCGGAACTCGAGAGCGTCCTGAAAAAACATACCCGCAAGCGCTGGCTGCTTTGCGACGATATGGCTCCGGCGGGTCGGAAAATTGTCGAGGTCGATTTCGACCAGGCACTCGAAGTGAACTGCCCTTACATGTTATTCTACCGCATGGTCTCACTGGAAACTCCCCGAGCATCTCCCGAGCTCGAGCCTAGCAATGCTCCTTTGACAATCCAGACACCGAAACTGAGCTATGACGAGCAGACGTCGCCAAAATCCGTGAAATCGCTGGGTTTCGCATCGAACACGTCCCCGACGTTCTCATTCTCAGTCGGATCGTCCCTAGAAAGTGATTCCTTCACCTTGAGTGGCCAGCCCGAAATGCCGGGCCTGCCCGAACTGGCTATTGATGAGCCGAAAAAGAACAAGCGCCGGTTCTTGAGGCGTAAGGAGAGAGACGACTATGCGCAAAACTACCGCGACGAGAAGTGTGTTATGATGTAGAAACCCACGCGATTTCTTCTGCTAGCATGGATGCCCTGGAACGTGCTCATCAATAAAAGCCTGGAGCTGGCTATCATAAATAAATCTATAGAAGAGTTTAGAAGTTCTGGAAGAAGTCACTTTTACGGATCGAGTCCAAGAACGGATCGACGAAACCGAGACCATCGCCTCCAGACATCATGTAACTGAAGTCCGCGTTGTTGCCAATACTCGCCAGAGGATCGAAGTCTGCCATCAAATACTCTTCCCAGGACGTCTGTGGCATCGAGGAAGGTTGGTGCTGTGTTTGTACAAGCGCCTCAGGCCGCTCCAGTTCCAAGTTGTTGAGCTGATGCGGGCCTGAAGAGGGCATCTGACTGGGCGCAGGCTCGGACGGCAGGGCAGGCAGGTTCGAGGGCGAGTTGCCCTCGTTCACATTCACCCGTTCATGCGCCGGGCCTTTACCGGCGGTGCTTTGGTTACTCGTTCCACTTCCGTTCGCCATGGCTTCCAGTTGCCAATGTTCTGCTGGGGAGGGCAGACCATCTATGCCCGTGGAATGGGGTGTGCCAATACTCGAAGTTACCACAGACTCCGGCTTGTCATCTTTGTCGTCCAGCATTCGTTCCGAGGCGATATGGTTGAGAAGCTGCAATAGCACAGAGCCGTAGAGTCGGGACAGATGCAGATTGTCCGGCCCAGATTTCAGCAAAATCGAGCACGCAAGTTTGCTCAAAGCGATAGTTTCGTTCGCCGTATCGCGTGTGTATATTGGCGCCTTCATCCACAGAGTCTTGAGCAAGAACAGAATGGCGTGGATGATGCTCAGAACAACACGGTTAGTGATAAACCGCAGCTCGCGCAGCCGGAAGTAGTCGCTGGTCACCGAAATTAGCTGCTTGGCCGCGTCGATGGCCTCTAGCATCAGCCGTGAGGTGTGCTTGTCAATTTGAACGTGCCGCAGCCCGACACCCGACGTCTTTTTTGACGATAAACTCAGCGAGAACACGTAGAGCCGGACGTGGTGCCATGAGAACAGGATAGACCGCGTCGCGGTTGTCAGTTCTTTGTCTTTGAACAGGTCAGAGTATCGCGAGGACCACTGCTCGAACTGCGGAATAAATAATCTGAGCATTAGAACGTAACGGCCCGACCCCACAAGCTCCCGCGTGGCTTCTCGCGAGGGATACAGTGTCTGGCTAGCGGTCAACATGAGCTGCAGCAGCTCAGCGATTGCCGATTGCGGTTTGCTGAAGTTCAGTGGAGGCAAAGGCGAGTTTGCAAAGCTTGGCAGCATTGACGGGAGGCCTAATCTCGCAGACAAAACGACTTCGGCGTGGTGTAACGCCAGGAACAGCTCGGGGGTGGACTCGAGCACGTTTATGTCGATAGCCAAACGGATAGCCTGGCCAAGCAAGTTCCAGGAAACGCGGTCAGAGCATCGAGGAGTGGACTGCTGGACCAGATCCTCAGGGCTCTGGTGATACATCTGCGAGATTTTGTCGAAATCTGCCGATCGCGCATGCACCACCAAACAGTTCCATTCTGTAAACAGCAGCATGGCCAGAATCGTGGGCACGGCGCTAACTTTCGGATCTGTCCAGATCATGGTACTCAGATGCACCTGCATCCACTTCCACAGAGTGATGTGCAGCTTGAGCGACCGTTCCCTGAGCTGCGGCTCTTCTCCATGCTCTGAATAGAACCGAGCTGCCACACAGCACAGACTCGAGAGAAGCAGTGACGACGAGGTGAGAAGGTCTTCCTCTAGATACTGCTGCTCAATATAAGGATAGAAGGGCAGCATGTGTTTTTTGAAAAAGTCAACATAAGTGCGGCACTCTTCAGCCCTTATCAGGCCGTCTCTGACCAGCTCGCCCTCCTCCAGCCGCGAGAAAGCCGGGTCGCGAGCCTCTTTATCGCGGGGCTCTTCATCTGCGCGGTTGCTGCTTACTTTCGGGAATGTTCTGGCAACCTGGGACAGAATATGTAGTGCGTCGTGGGTGTTGTACATTTCGCGGTCTCGCCAGGCAGCATTTTTCGACCGAGCTCGTTTCTTCGATCTGCTTCGTCTGGCTTTCTCAGTTTCTGCTGCTTCGGCCTCCGCTTCTCCAACACCTACTCCTGGTACTATTGGTTCTGTGGCCTGCTCGCGTACTGGCCTTGGTTCTAATTCTGTAGCCCTCGCCGGCTGGTGACGGGGCTTTGAAGAGGGCTCAACAGCAGTGGATACTGGCATCTGGGAAACCTGTTGGGCCGAGTTGCTCTGGTTTGGCACTAAATCTGAGCCGAGCGAGGGCTGGCCGAGTGCGGGTTGGCTACTTGAGTGGCCAATTGCCTGGCCCAGTAACTGACCGAGCGAGGGCTGGCTAAGCTGAGCCGAAGACCCGAACTGCATCGGCGGTCGTACCAATTCCTCATTGTATTGGTACATGGCACGCTCATTGCCAAACCCAGTCTGATCTGGTGTCCGGTTTGGGTTCATGGATGCAGCACCCATCAGCAGCAGGCGCTCTCTTTCCTGGCGTTCCCGCTCCAGTCTGCGTTTTTCCCGGCCGGCTAGCACATTCTGGATGCCGCCCCGCTTTGTGGTGGTGGGCACGACACATTCGCTATTTTCTTTTTGGCAGCGAGCGCACGGCTCGTCGGCATCTCTGTTTTCCTTCATGCAGCGGATTTTGCGTTTCCGGCAATTCAGGCACGCCATATACGCGCGTTGAAATTCCTTCGCCGGCTGCGATTTTTTGGCTTTGCGCGGCATTGCCGGTGGATCGAGGCGGGTCGCAACGTGTCCGCTAATTTTTCCCTCTGAGTTCAATTAATCGAGCGGTCTCTGGCGTCTCGGCTATCGAATCACGACGTCGACAATTATATTATATGTTAAGCAGAATGCAGGCTCGAGGCTCCCAAGCCGCTTCCTAGAGGTTTCCTGGATCTGGCACAGGGTAGGGGCTGCTTGGACCTGCATCTACAGGATGAGGGGAACCGCCTTGATGGCACGCGTTCGTACCCACTTGGCAGTCTCCAGGGTGTTTGATGGACTCGAGTGAACAAAAGATACGCCCAAGTGAGGGCGAAGACGCTGTACTATGATCTGACCCCTTAATGTGGGGTATGCATATACAGGGTCCACAGTTGTTCTTTCACCGCTGCCTCGAACTCTATGAGGTATCTGATGATTATTTCGCCAATTGGAACTCATGCCCTCTGTTCGTATAGTTTTGAATGCTCACTAAGGTCTTCTCAAGCTACTCAAGATTGCATACGAGCGCATGCTTCCCATATAGCAGAAAGATATGGCGGTCCTCGAAGCCATTCGATTTGCTTCCAAGGTCGCCTATAGCCATCTGTGAAACGTACCACAGAATAATTTGAGTATGTATGTTCGGTAAGTTGTGACTTAGTTGTTAAAAGCTATGCGTTAAGCCGAAGCTAAGCTTCAAGTTCAGGGACGATGCATCATCATCGTAAATGAATGTACAAAGCCACAGCGGACCGATAGCCTGCCCATATTTATGCCCTAAATACCAAACGGCTGAAATGCACCGTCAGACCACTTTAAACGCATTAAAATATCCTAAATAATTCTACGGTATATACACTAGTGCTGGCTCCACTCGATGCTGTTAATATCGATGCCTTCCTGGTGCATCTCCCATAGCGGCGAGAGCTCACGCAGTTTCTCGACTTTTGAGCTGACCAAATTGATCACAAAGTCGACCTCTGCCTCGGTAGTGAAGCGACCGATGCCGAATCTAATCGAAGAGTGAGCCAACGCGTCGTCGGCTCCTAAAGCATGAAGAACGTAGGAGGGCTCTAGCGAAGCCGATGTGCATGCTGAGCCACTGCTCAGCGCAACATCTTTCAGCGCCATGAGCAGAGACTCGCCCTCGATGTGGGCAAAAGAAATGTTGACGCAGCCCGGGTAGTGGTGGTTAGGATCGCCGTTCAAAACAGTCTCGGGAATGGCGAGCAGCGCGTCGCGCAGTTTCCGCGACAGTCTCTCGACGTGTGTGTGGTCGTAGGGCATCTCAAGCTTGGCCAAACGAGCAGCCTCACCCAAGCCAGCCGCCAAAGGAGCGGGGACTGTTCCTGAACGGAGACCACGCTCTTGGCCGCCGCCGTGGATCAGAGCCTCCATCCGCACACGAGGACGTCTTCTGACATACATGGCACCCACTCCCTTGGGTCCGTAAATCTTGTGGCCTGAAATAGACATCGCGTCGATGTTTGATGCATTCACATCGATCGGCACCTTGCCAAACGCCTGGGCGCCGTCGGTGTGGAAGAACACTTTGTGTTTGCGACAAATCTGGCCAATCTCATCAACTGGCTGGATGACACCAATCTCGTTGTTGACGTACATAACGGAAACAACTGCAGTATCTTTGCGGATCGCCTTTTCGAGCTGCTCAAGATCAACGAGACCGTTCGACTGGACGGGCAGGTACGTCACCTCGAACCCTTCGTTCTCCAGATTGCGGCACGTATCCAAAATGCATTTATGTTCGGTCTGGGTTGTGATGATATGCCTCTTGGTCTTCTTGTAGAACCGAGCGATACCCTTGATGACTGTGTTGTTCGACTCGGTAGCTCCAGAGGTGAAAATAATCTCTTTAGGATCGGCTCCAATCAGATTTGCAACGTGCTCACGCGCTTCTTCAACTGCAGTGTCTGTTTCCCATCCGTACTGATGGGTTCTCGAGTGCGGGTTACCGAAAAGGCCGGTGTAAAACTGAAGCATATAATCCAGTACCCGAGGGTCGAGAGGGGTGGTGGCCTGAACATCGAGATACACAGGCCGGCCTTCGCCCGAGCCTTTCACAATATCAGGGCCATCCAGGCGGAACGGATCCAGAACCCGGTGTTTTGTCGCAAGTTCTGATAGAACAGCTGCGTAGTTCGCGGACCGGGCCTCAGGAACCAGCCGAGTGGCGGCGGTAGCATACGAGCGGACAAGGGCACGCATCGGCTTTGTAGCCAAGGCAACTCGTGCATGCATGGTCACTTTCAAATTCTTGTTTTACTTCTGTGGGGTTCGCTGGAGCGGGGAAGCAAGAAAGATAAAATCTGTGGCGCACAGTTAGAAATCCGAAAGGTTCCAATTCTTGAGCCAGGGAGATGTGTGATTAATCGCAGCGCTGAGTCAGGTGAAATTTGGGCCCTTGCCCTGTAATCTTCAACGGCCTGGGTTGGATCGATCGGTGGGACTATCCCTTCGACTCTGTGTTTTTTTCTGAATTAGAGGCTCACGTTGAGGTTATCGTTTTTCCATATTCGCTTCTTGTTTTTTGAGAAACCTCAATAGTTCCAAATTCCATCTCTTGTGTTCACTCGCCTAAGCAATTAATCGCTAGCCTGCACGCATCGTCTCCTATCCTTACACTCTCGCTCTCTCGCTCTCTTGCTCTCTTGCTGTCTTTCTGTGGCTAGAAAATGGTGTTCACTTCTCTACTTGCTGGCGGCATTGCAGGAACCTGCACTGATCTCGTCTTTTTTCCCATCGACACAATTAAAACCCGTCTTCAGGCCAAAGGTGGCTTCTTCCGGAACGGCGCCTGGTCCGGGATCTACCAGGGCGTGGGCTCCACGATTGTCGCGTCAGCTCCGGGAGCGGCTATGTTCTTCATGTGCTACGATCTGGGCAAGAAAACCCTGCCTCAATACGCAAACTTTTTCGAAGAACAGCCGGGTGCCACCCACATGGTTTCAGGAGCCGTGGGCGAATGCATGGCCTGCATGGTCCGAGTCCCATCTGAAGTCATAAAATCACGAGTTCAAACTGGCCAGCATGCCACTTCTCTGCTTGCTTTCAAGTCCGTGATCTCCAACCAGTCTGGAGAAGGTGCGTTCAAAGGGCTCTATCGCGGCTATGCCACGACTGTACTCAGGGAAATCCCGTTCACCGCCATTCAATTCCCCCTTTACGAGTACTTCAAGCGTCGATGGGCTCATTCGCTAGGCATTGAACGGGTTGATCCCTTGAAAGGCGCGCTTTGCGGCTCGGTAGCTGGCGGAATCGCTGCTGCTTCAACCACACCCTTGGACGTCTTGAAAACTCGCATGATGCTCAATAAAGAGCGTATAACCTTGAGTCAGGCTTTCAAGGAAACTTTGGCTGAAGGTCCTAAAACTTTTTTCAATGGCGTGGTGCCGCGTACCCTCTGGATTTCTGCTGGTGGCGCAGTATTCCTAGGAATGTATGAGATTGCCTCGAGCCTTTTACGGCCCATGGATGAGATCAACGAATCCTGAGAAAATCACAAGTTTCACGGAGCGATGCTTTAGTTTCAGTTGCAATTTCGCTCTGATCTAGTGCAAGTGTATAGTAATGACTGACGACGCGTAATTTAATCAAATTTAATTTACACACAATAAGTTATCCGATCTGCCAGGTTCGACACAAGTAATCTGAGAATTTCCCCGGCGCCATGAGCCTATCTCTGAGATATCAGGATCTGCTTGCCCACCTTCTTTTTTCTGGCAAATTTGAGCACAAAAGACTCCAGCTTCTGCGAGGGCGGAACAAGTGAAGTGAGAAACGGCCGAATCTCGTCGAGTTCCCAAGTCGGTTTTAATTCAAACAATTGCTGGAACCGCCGCCGTGGATCTGACACAAGCTTAGAGGAATCAATGTACTTGATTTTTCCAGGTGAAGGCTCGATATAGTATCCCGTCAACATATCCAAGCTGACTTCAACGTCTGGAGGTAGCTCTGACTTCCACGTCAAAAGAAACTGATCTTTGGCAAATTCGCCCATGCAAGAAGAAAGTTGGTACCTGCCAATCCACTCAGCTGCGGCCGGAAGATTGAATTTCCCATCTCTCACAAACATTTGGTAAACTGCAGCAATGATCTGCTCGGGCTCCCCAGAAGCACCTGAACTTCCGAGTAGTTGAGATTGAGGGGCCTCGAGCCCTTCTGACTCCATTACCGCAAGTAGATCACTCAAAACAATATCAATTGTGTCATCGTGTACTCTGGCTGCTACATCGTTAATTACAACCCCTCCAGCGATGCGCCACAGCTCGGAGAACTCGGCCTCGCTGCATCGTGACCGGTTGAAAAGATCAGTGCGGGTCTCTGTGGAGGACGGTGTGACGGTCCCCTTGCGGTACACGGGGACCGTGGACCAGTCTATATGGGGTGATGTTTTCTGGATCTCGAGGATCGATGTTGGCGCGCCGAAAGCCTCGAGTTCTGGCTCTTCAGACGCGTGATCGTGGTCCCGACAGAGTAGAAGCGTATTACTCTGGTTCAGTCGTCTGATTTCGAATGTTTGGTCACCGGTGCAGGCAAAAAGAGTTTGTTCCTGTAAGCTCGATTTTATTTGAAGTTTCTTGGCCTTCAAAGCCTCGGTCAGCTCTGGACTCAGCTCCAAGAGAGCATATACCTTGCCGTCCAACTTAGACTTGAGCATGCTTACAGACAGCTTCGGGACACTAATTCAAGCTGTAGGGGTGTGATGTGGGGTAAGTATACTCAGGTTCCGGGTTGCGGGGTAAATTCTCTACAAATTCTCTATGTCCGTGTATTTTATGCGTGAATAATATTTACAGCAGTGGCAGACTTCGAGCAGCCATCTTTGGCCAGGTTCCCTGATGCACCTATATTTTTAATTACACGGACCCAAATTATTCACTCAGACGCGTCTTAAGTAACCCCCTGAATACGCGACTTCATTCAAATTAAAACCATAAGCGTCACTGCGTTCCAGTGCAAACCAGCGCTAGTGCGACCTATTTATTTAATAATGACATTCATTTGAACCCTTTTTCACGCAAACATTTCAGGAAATCCCGAAGAATTGAGATCCGAGCATTTCATTCAAGTCAGAGTTAGATCCCTTCCTTAAACAGCCGACTCTTCGTAGATCCTCGATGTGGTTCAAGCTCCGCGCCGATTACATCTTTCAAATACATAATTCGATGATTGAGCCCATTGTTAAGTAGTTCACACTGCTAATTTCACCACAAAACTATTAAAGTTTCGCTGCGCCGCAGTACATAAACGCGTTTACTCATCTTGTCCCCCGTCTTCCCACCCGAATGCCCATCACCTGCGACAGTAACGCGCCGTATAAAACGGCGTTTACGCAGCAGCATGCTCGAAATGCGGTTTATATGACCGCTGAAGATCCGCTGCTGGGTTCGATTCTGGCCGTGGTGTATCGCGCTGAGCCGGAATCTCCCAAGCTGAGCGTTATTCTGCTCGGAAACCATGGCACCTCTGGCTACGTCGACATGACTTTGGACAGCACTTCCAAGTACTTCGCAGCATGCCGCGGGCTCGCGGTCTCGCACTTCGACTCTCCTGTGCGTCGAGCGCTAGCAATTGCGGTGCTCCGCACTTATACGACGATGGACAGAAAATTACTACAACAGCTCGTCAAACAGGCCGCCAGCGCTTACCCAGAGCTGGAGCTATTTCTGGGCGATGCAGAGAGTGCTGGCGCCACTGGCTCGAAATTCAGATTGCTGCATGGCAAATTTCCGCAAGATATAGGTCGCAGATTGCTGGCCAGTGGATCTCTCGAGCCGAAATTCGTGCATACGAGCGTGCTCGATGTGATCTATGAAGATTCCGACACCACTATCGATCACAACAACGACCTTGTCTACATGCTTGGTGACCAGCTCGAGCAGCTATTTGATCCATTGAGCGAATATTCGCCCGAGCCCACCGAAAGGCTCTATTCTCCGCCAGTGGATTCTCTGAGTACTCTGGAAGACGATTCTCCCCTAGTGCAGGACATTTGCGAGGAGCTGTATCTGTTGCAGTCGAATGTGCGGTCTGACCTGATTGATTTCTTGCAAAATTTCTTAATTCCACTACGGGTGCGTGTGCTGTCCAACGAGATTTCTGGAATGACCATCGGCCGGCTCAACACCCTGTTTCCGCCCACTATAGACGAGATGTTTCGCATCAACAATATTTTCTACGAGGCCCTGCAGCAGGCCCTGCCATTTGGCGCCTATGAAGTAATGAGAGCGTGCGGTACCACAATTCCGTACTTCTATCGTGCTTGCATGCGCCATGAAGCTGCCACGCGGAACTTCAGCCGTAACATGGCCAACTTCCACCCCGGAATCAAGGAGGACATTGACAGGTTTTCAGCCCATAGGATTGAGATGATTGTCCAGACTGGGTTGCATCTGGCGCGAATCAAGCTGGTTCTGGACCGACTAGTGGCCTCGAAGTTCTGGGCGCCGGAGGAAAAGACCTTGGTCGACGAGTTCTACCAGGTAGCCACCGGCACAATAGACCAGTTTGGCAAAGAAGAGAACGCTGGACAATACAACCACCGGGCATTCACGCCAACAGGAAAATTGCTGGTGGAAATAGCGCAGGGCTGGCCGACCGAGCTGGAATACGGCTGGATGAATCGCCGCGTGGTCACGATTTTCGACGCTGTAGATGTCCTTGAGGTCAACCCCATCCGCCGCCAGCTGCACCACATTATCATCATGTTCACCGACACACTACTGCTGCTTGAGCCCTCGGAGCCAATCCCCATGGCCAGTCTGAGCGGCCTGCACATTCCCTCAATTGGAGATATGTTGATGCATGCGATGCTGAATGAGGCCCAGCTCGATCCCAATCTCCCACCACTGCATGTCGTGGGCTGGGCGCCTATTTTAGACGTGACGTTCTCGAGTTTTGGTGAAAAGTCGCTATTTGTCAAGGTTCAGCCCAGCCCATTCCAAGGTAGCTCGCCTGTCCAGGAGTTTTCGAAAGTGTACCAGTTACCGAGACCGGATCACAACGCTGTGCGGTTTGTCGAGCTGCTGGCCAAAGCAAAAGTAACAACGAAAACCCAGCCATTCCACTTATTTAAAGTGAACGAGCCTCAGTTGGAGAAGCTCACGCTCTACTCCACGGTTCACGAGATCCAGGGCTACTCAGAGGAGATGAATCGCTCTCCAGTTGCTTTATTTCTAAATTCGCCGGTTGAGCGGGCTGATCTAGAGCCGAACGGCCTGTTTGGTGTGGTCTGTGTCATTTATACGCAGGACATGGATCGCATTGAGGTGAACACCTTGACGGTGTCTGGCTTCAGTTCTTCATCTCAAGTCTCAAAAGAGGAGTTCAAGGCCCATGTTGTGGCAGATATTGCCTACCTGATGACCTTGTATCTCTCATCTCAAAACCCCATTGCCATGCCTTCAGTGGTGGGGTCCAATCGAGACGTGGTAGATAAGCTTCTGCAATGGGCATGTTCGCCGCCGCACAGCGTCAAAGCTGGCCACCGCCGTAGTATGCATCCGAATGTCGACAAGCAGGCAATCATGGCGAATGGAAGCACAGCACCGGCCAGAGTCCTGGACAACAAACGCAATACATGGAAAGGCCCAGAATATATCACTGGCTCAAACGCAGCTACGACTACAAAGCAAGCCCCCAAATCCGCGTCGGCGATCGGCCTCTCGAAGGCCTCGAAGCGCGTTTCTGGCCCGAGCCAGACCTCTAGCGCCAGCTATCACACTGCCACAAACGTCCGCGACAGTGCTCTGGGCGCAATTTCCGAGTCGCAGCCCACTTCACTCGCTAGCAGCTCCAGCGGCGTCTATAGATTCTCGGCGCCCCAAGTTGTGGACTACAAGCATTCCCCGGCCAAACAGTCTCCAACTAAACAGTCTCCAACCAAGCAGTCTCCAACCAAGCGCCCCGCAATCGGCACAGCAGTTACCCGTACTCGAGACAGCTTCGTGCCTACGAAAGCCGCAAGCTCGAGTTCGAGCTTCTCAAGCCAGTCGACGATTTCCACAGTTAAAATCCCGACCTCCGCGGCTGCCCCCGTGCCCTCGCCGGCTCTAAGACACCGCGCAAAACTTCCTGTGGTGGCAAAGCGCGGCTCCGACCGCTCCCTGGCGAGGGAGCCTTCCATTGAAGTTGTGGGAGATGCCAGCCAGGCCGAGGCGTTTGCCCAGCAGGCTGAAGCCGCGCACCACAGCCGCCTTAAGAGCTCGGATTCAGAGAGCCAATACAGCGATTTTGGCGAGCACAAACCGAGCTTCTCGGCCTCAAGCGCGTTCACGCGGTCGCGGTCGCACAGTCGCGAAAACAGCGGAGAAGAAGGAGGGGCGGAAAAAGAAGAAGCGGAAAAAGAAGACGAAGAAGAAGACAACCACGAGAATCTCGCGTCGCTCATCAGTGTGTCTGATAATAGTGAGGCCTCGTCCGTCGGCTATGCTTTCCCACTGAGGGCTGGTCAAGTGGCTTCGGCCTCAACTCGCCACACACAACATCAATCGACTTCGAGCGGCTGGACCGAGCAGCTCACTTTGAACTCCGAAGAAGAAGAGGCAGAGCAGCGCGACGTGGACGCATGGTACCAGACTTTGGATCGTCACGACAACGAGTCTCTCAACAGCGTCGACTCTTTCGAAGCGAAGCCTTCCGTTCGCGAGAAATTGGCATCAAAGTCGGTCTCTTCTAAGGCCAGCTCGGCTATCAACCTGGGCAACTTCCTGAACAGATCGGCGTCTTTGCTCTACAATCGGCATTCTGGGCAAGCGTTCCCGGCTCTCGGCAGCGAATCTTGGGTTTCTGAGCTCAATAAAATCAACTCGAACGCAAATTCGGGTTTGCCCAGGAAACAGAGCTCGGCTTCGGCATCTACAAGTGCTTCCGCCGCGACGACAAACACGGGCCACAGCGACGATGTCGATGATTTCGCGTACCTTGCGTCACTTGTCCAGGACGGTGAAGTCCTCTCGAACTCCAATTCGACTACTGGACTCTATCAAGGCTTGAGAGGCACGTCCCTGGTACGGCTAGGCAGCTACATTCTGTCTACAGACAGAAGCGAGGGTGATTTGGGCCAGAAACAGAGTCAGCGCGACAGCTTCTTCGGCAGCAATAATAGCCACAAGTCACGCAAACTCGACTTCTCCTCGGGCAGCGGGCTTTCCCCCTTGGGATCTGATATAGATACACCGACGTTTGCGAATCTGAATCTGGAAGACGACACTCTGGAAAGTGCTCTGGGCCCCGTTTCGGAATGGCTCGCCAGAGACGGCAGCAGCGGCCTCAAGAACTCGCAATCTGTGCGCTCCATTCATCGCATGACTGCCTCAAAGAGCGCTAAGCTAGAAGAAGAATTTACCAACGAGTTGAAGACGCCGATGGTCGCTTGCAATGCTGAAGATGAAGACGAAGAGCCCGAGACACCAATCCTGACGCTTTCGAGGCGCGAAAACCGGCCGACCTCTAGTCTTCGCAAACTGGTGGGCTCATCATCTCTGAATACGCTGCAGCTCGCAACGTTGACCATCAAGCTCGATGAACAGATCCAGAAACGACCTCAGCTCTCACAGGAATTGACTTACATCAAAAACACTATGGTGGAAATGTACAACACCACGCAGCACTTTGCCAGGTCATACTCTGCCGACAAAGCACATCTTCTGGGCAATCTAGTGAAGGCCGAACACGAAGCCCGCAACTACGTGGCCTCGATGGTATGGACTTGTATCGCCCTGGATTGCCAGACCCTCATCCATCCCTTGCTGGACATGGAATGGATTCGCCGGTCAGTGCTTTGTGATGGCTTAAAAGACGATTTGCCTTTGAAGATGTGGCAGGCTCGTTGAAAACCTCCGAGCTTCGCTTTGAGATTACTCCCTTACTTGAAGCCATTGATCCCCTCTTATTTTATAAGCCCCCTCTTTTTTTTAATAAATGCTGTTCATACACTTAGTTTCGTCAGCATCCGTCAACAACTTCACGGTGTAAAAGAACGCTCATCTTCTGTAGGGCCGAAGCCTCCTTGATCGAGACACAGCAACCGTAGCTGCGGGACAGCTTGTATGCTATTGTAGGCCCAGACTCTATTACTAGTTGTTGCAGCTAATTGTTTGATTCAGTCTTCGATGAAGGTCACTCCTTGAAATCACCTTGAAATGAGGCAGTTACCTAGGCGACTTGCGTACCGTATTTAGGACTCATAAAAAATGTTCTGCTCGGAAGAGGAGGTTGGTGCGATCAACAGTATAAGTCTATATAAGTCCTTAAATTCTTTTCTTATCTCTAGAATTACTTTTTCTCAATGGTATTTATTGATAGTGATCTGCTAATGTTAGAGTCGTTAGAAACAGGTTAGTGAATTGGGGCGCGCCTGTGACTGGCATGCGGTTGATGGCCGCTTTATTCAGGGTATGTGGGGAGTGGGAAGGGAAGAAGGGACTCTTCGGCCCTCAAAACGTCTGTGAGTGCCGCTGAGCACCGGTGAGTGTTGGGATTAGCCTCAAAATACTTGTATGCACTGATCTGTGCATTGATGCGACCTGATTTATGCAACTTATGCAGAACATGAGCGATTAAAACGGAGCAAAATTACTACTTCGGGATGATTCAGGGGTTAGGACCACATAACCCTGCGTCCTTGTAAAAGATTTGAAATTCACCTGCATATTTATGCAATATTATGCAATTAAATCACGCATCATGTGCAGCTAATAGCGGGGACTTGTTGCAGAAATGTTTAAAGCACAGAAACTCATTGCAGAAGCCCCGCTGAGCACACAGATGAGCAGTAAAACAATCCTCATTGGGCTTGATTTTCCGCATGATGCAGTAATTTGGCGCAGCAGTCCTACAGCTCGCAGAAACCACACAGAAACCATGCACCAAACCAGTGCATTGTGCAGAACTAAACAGGAAAACAGGCATATCGAGTGCGTGATGCAGAGAATACCTCAATTAGATGTCAATTTTGACAGTTAGCATGGCTATCGCACAAAATCTATGTACTGAGCACATTGAGCACTGCGTATGCAACCCCGCATTCCCACTCCCCTTATTAGCCTCAAAACTGTGTGGCAACCTGATCACAACGACAGAGCAGTCCTTTGTCTTGAGGCAAGGATTTTCAAAAACAGTCGTGCCACACTAAAATTTGCCAAACTTTGCATAATCTAGATTGTTCTGGACCACTTAAGTCAAGGCTCTCGCGATGGAAGCTGATTTACCACAATACCCGTTAGCCTGAGCGCGCAATTCACTAGGTGCGACTATATACAACTCTGAGATTGCAACGGTGCAACGCTCAATTTGATTCAACTCGCATTTTCTATGTGTTCATATCTTGTCATGGCACTCAAATAATTGCTTCGAGAGCGAAGACACGAGCCGCAATCTCATTTAAGCCCGAATGGAGAGACATTCCCAGGGGCTCGGCAAAATCTAAATCGTTCAGACGCTGAGCAGAAGCCTTCAAATCGGTAGAAGTCGAGACACTGATCTCATAAGGTTCCGGATTCTCGAAACAGCTGTCAAGACAGCTGTTGAGAATCTGCTGGATGATTTCGGCGTCATCTCGGTACAGGTTCTGCTTCTCAACTGCGAAAAGGCTATCGTCACTCTTTAACTGTGCATCAATTGCAGCCTCGAAGGAGGGATACCCATCCACAGTAGCTAATTTCTGGATTTTGTGGCCAAGGGAAACCAGCTCGATGACTTCATGGGCACACCAACGACTACTAGAGGCAGTGGTGACGACTTTCGCAGCCTCACAAAGTGTTTCAGCTTGCGATCTTACCTCAACATCGTCATCCCATAGAAGGCTGTAAAGCTGCCAGAAAACACGGTCTTTGAGTTCCGCAGGTATTTGGGAAACGCTCTCAAGCGACTCGAAATAAAATTGCATAGATAACAAAGCACTCGCACGGCTGGCGACTGGCTCAAGCTCAGCGCAAAATTTTTCAATAAGGTCAATCCACTCAGATGCAGTATTTGATCCGGCTACCAAAGAGCCCCAAAGTGTTAAGGCTCTCTGCCTGACACGTTCGCTGGAACTCTTGAGAAGCTGTGAAATATGCGCGAACTCCAGTCTTGCACATATTTCTGGTGATTCAACAATCGCCAGCTCCACGTCACGATCCCCAATGTACTCATCGAAAACGACCTTGAGGTCTGCAGAGTCGGTGAGAACACCCGACTCAACAAGCTTGGTGATGACCTCAGGACATTCATTAATATTATCTGGATAGTTGGCTGTTGCAAAGAGGCCTTCGAGCTGCCTTTGGCTGGCATTGAGCTGAGGAGTGACTCTTACGGTATTTGACTGCAACGAACCTGTCACCAGCTTGACGAGAGATGCTGCAGCAATCCGAGTCTCTGGACAACGGTTACAGTCGGATACAAACGTTTCGATGGTTTCCAACTGCTTAGGTTCGATGAAAGTAGCTCCGAACTTCTTGATCAACGCTGTGACACAAAGCAAGGATCCATGGAGCAGGTTCTGTCGCTGTGTAGACATAGCAGAAACTCGGGCTGCTAAAACCTCAGAAACATCAGATCTTGACGTGATTGTAGAGATGACATTCGCAGCAAGCTCACGCACTTTCCAGAATGGCGACTCAAGCAACCTACTGACGGGCTCCCTAAACGCCAGCAAACCGTCATAGTCTCCTACAGCTTGCAGACGCAACAGCAAAGACAATGCCGGGTAGATTGTCTCAAGATCAGGCGAGACATTCGTTGCGCCCACATGCTCCTCTAATAATTTCAGAAGCAAAGGCCGGATTTGCTTGTAGCGACTGAAAAATACCCGAGCCGACATTGTGGAAACACCAACGCCCAAAATCCGCACATGGAGAGTGGAAAATAGCATTACTCCACAATTTCTGATGACCCATGCCGGTGAATTGAAGGCATTGACGGCCAAGACCAGAGCTGATTCGCAGTGCTCGTTGGTGACCTTAGTCAAAGCACTTTCATTGAGTAGGCCGCGAATACAGTTGAACGCATGGACCTGCGAGAGCTCGAGCGAAGTCACATCTGCCGGCGGCTCACTGCCGATTTCAATGAGCCTCTGCATAACTTTTGCAACAGCCTGAGCCATCTGAGGGTGTGCACTCAAAGCGCTGGCAATTAGAAGAGGCAGGCCTGCCGACCGACGGGTCACAAGCTGCGGCTCTGTTCTGAGCTTGTATAGCTTGTCATCGAGCCATTGATCAGGCAAAGTCTTTAGATCCTCATTTTCGGAGGAGTAACAGGCCAGACAGCAGGCCTGAAATGCCGGAGCTACACTAGAAAACGCACCTCTGTGGCGAATACAAGACAACTGCTCAAGAAGGAGTTCACCTACAGACATAATGTCTTGCGGATTCTTGATCTTTTTACTAGCCAGCAGAGACTCGCAAAGAGACGCACTTTCCTTGATCGATCGCCATGAAAACGAGAGAAGGTTCTGAGCATCCGCAGAGGCAAGATCGTCCTCGCCTTCAGTACCCTTCTCTAGAACTTCACTGATGGGAACATTGCCCTCAGGAGCACCCGAGGTCAAGACCTCTTTTGTGGCCAACCAGATACGAGAGCACAAGTCGAGAATCACATTGATATCCAGATCTGCATCGGCGCCGATAAAATTCAGAGCCTGGAAGTACCCATGAATTCCAGTAACGTGGGCCTTAACGATATTGGTCTGCGCATCCTTGACACGCTTATCAAGTTGGGCCAGAAAATCCGCCAGAAACACCTTCTTCTTTTCCGCATCGCAAATCTGATAAATCAAATGAATTACTCGGGCACCAGCATCGCCCTGTCTCCCTCTGGATCCCGAGGCTAGCGCCTGGGCCTTTTCGAGTAATTCCTCGAGCTTATGATCATCCAGCAACATTCTAACTTCATCAGTATCTGCCACGCTCAGCAATAATTCTGTCGCAATCTCGCGTATGTCTTGGTAGTCATTGGCAATATTGTTAAGCAGGGCCGTTACGAAGCTCTCAGTAAAGACTTTCAGTTGAATCGGGGGCTGTCTTCTGTGAAACTCAGGTACATCGCTCAGCCACAAGGTTTCGGGGTAGCTTTCAACCATTCCAAGAACGCAAAGTTGTTTGATGTGTTGAAATGCAGTAACTAGGCGGCGATAAGGAGCGCCAGCGTGCAGCATCGACATGAGGAAAGTCAAATAAAGTTGAACAAACTCCTGGGCCTGACGCGTCTCGGAGCAAGGATATTCGATTGGAGTGCAACCCGGCTTTCCATTGGCTCTCTCTCTTTCTTTTTCCAGTTTGTAAGTAGAGGTGCGGATGCGGGTCAGCAAGGTGCGGAAGAGGCCCAAAACTTCATTGCGATTCTTCGGGTTTGCCTCGCACAAAATTGCCGTTTTGTTTTTGATGATCAAGTCGTAAGTTGACTGCGGAACAGGAGATGAATTACGCTGGGACTTTACAAGCATCGATAGCGCTTCACACCGTAAAGTTTCGTTAGAGGAGTGCAGCGAGCTGCCCAGGTCTGAGTCGAGGTACTCGCTCACAGAAATGCCGACATCGTGTCCAACCTTCAAGCATCCCAGCCGCACTGAAAAATCGAAGTCCTGGATTTCCTGCATAAATCGCGGGAACACGCTGGGGTCTTGACGAAGCACTGAAGGGAGTAGGTAGATAAGAGCGTTGGCTCGGCTTGGGAGACTGAGGGCCAGCTTAACAAAGGGTATCCAGAATTGGAACCATTTTGACGTAAGTTCCTGAGAATTTGCAGACTCGAAGTGAGAGGGCTGCCACAATGCAGCAAGGGCCTTACTGACCTGGTTGGCATGTTCGAGGGTAGCCATTAGCTTGATCGAGTCCGAATAAAACTCGTCGGTCAATCCCCAAGCCAAAGGATGGGGGACCTGGGCGCCGAGAGTTTCCAGGACATTGAATACTGCTTTGTTGCTTGTGGGATACCCGGAGATGTACCGTACATAAGCCTCGAGGCTCTGAGATGGGTACAGCTTTCGCCGAATGGCCAGGGATTTTTTGAATAGATCCTTAATGGCATTGCTCAGCGCCGAGTCTGCGTCATTCCACTGCTCACAAATAAATCGGAACACAGGGAACATGGCGTCCTGTTCGCTGGTTTTCGAAACTGTGTTTCTGAGGCTCTCTGTGTCGCCGATCTGCAGGGCCCGATTCAGCCAGATACTCAAGGTATCAGCGGCCTCTGTCCGTCCTGCCACACCTGATTCGGTCAGATCATTCAGACACTGTGACCATTGCTCGTAAAACCAAATTTTATCGAGCTTTTCAGGTGAAGTAGCTATCAGCTTCGAGCGGAGCATCTTTTTTTTTTCAGTCGCGCTCCCCGGCAGATAAAATGTACTTGGGATGCTTACAAACTGTTTCACTGAGAAACAGAGCTCGACGAGATATATACCTGATGAGCGCTGATGGTTCACTGAAAGCTTTGAATTCGCGTAAAAACCTTGATTCCACGATATCGTTCCATCATTGGAATGCATAAATTGGTTCTCAAGGTTTAAGAAATATCTAATTTCGCCAAGACTTTCTGAATTCCAAAAAACATAAATTCATGCCCTCCATCTGCACCTATTTGTATTATTAGCGGGGGACTGGGACTTTGCGGACGCCGTCTCAACAAAATGAAAGAGAGTGAGTCGATCCAATTGAGGTCACGGAAAACGGAGGAATCCACAATTGCACAAATTCCTGAAAAAGTGAAGGAGCTTGCTATCTGTGCGTGGCATGAGCTCGAGGAGTGGCAGCAGGATAACCGATTCATCCAGGGCCACTACGTGCGAGCCACTAACTCATTTTCGAAGACCATAGGGTCTCTGGGCTATTTACACAACGAATCAGTCAACATATACAGCCATCTCACTCCGGCATTGCTGCTGGCAGGTCTTATCCTGCTTGTGTACGACCAATTTATTCCATTCCAGGACTTGGCTACCCTTGGGGACCATATTGCATTTCTCGTGTTTGGTGTCGCATGCATATCGTGTCTGGGACTGTCGGCCACATTCCACACTTTGAAAAGCCATAGCAGATCTGTGATGAAATTTGGAAACAAACTCGACTATCTGGGAATCTGTATTCTCATCGCCGGGTCCACGGTGGCTCTGCTTTATTTTTCCCTGGATGACCGTGTTTGGTTACGAAATGCCTACATTGTTCAAACATTTGTGATTGGTTTGGTTTGTGCCATTTTCAGTCTCTCAGAGAAGTTTAGAACAAGTGAGTGGCGACCTTACAGAGCTGCCATGTTTGTGCTTTACGGTCTCAATGGCTCTTTGCCCATCTTAACATCGCTATACATTTTTGGCAAGGCGGAGACTTGGGGTCGCTCAGGCCTGGGGTATCTTTTATCTGAGGCCTTTTTCTACATTTCAGGGGCCACGATCTACAGTCTTCTGATACCTGAGCGCTTTGCCCCGGGAAAATTTGATGTCTTCGGACACTCTCATCAAATCTTCCATATTTTCGTGGTTATTGCCGCTTACAGCCATTTTCAAGCACTGAAGCTGGCGTATGTCGCTTCTTTGAGCCGCCGCTAAGCGTTTGAGATTTGATTGATCGCTGTATGATAGTCCTCAGGCCGCCAAGTTTTGAACCCAAAGCTACCTACCTTTGAACTCAATTTTCCGGATAGAAATATGAATGTATACCCTGCAGCGAAGTGCGAAGCAGCAAATGTAACTTGGAAATATATTTGCTGCTGGAGTCTACCTTGAGGTGAGTTCGATTAGTCTATGCTAACATGAGCTCACATTTTCTATTTACTGCTTCCTTAGAAATGCCGGGTCCTGATCTGGCTCCACCCAAGTAAAATTTGCCCCTGCAGACTGCCAATATTCTGAATACTCCACAGCTCGCATATCGGCAACCAGCTCCATGCCTTGCTGAGCCAGCTTCTTCACAAGCAGCTTTTCGTGACCTGGGTCAATGCTACGCCCGCTGTTCCTATGAAAGTTGCCCAAACTTACACCATGGCAATCATCGTATACTTCATAGATGTAATTAGCCAGTGCCAGTTTTTCATGGTTCAAGAGCCGATGTCTCAACGAAACTGCAGACTTCCATCGGACTTTTGGCAAAGTGACCAAAAAACATGACATCACGCACCCTAAGCTCAAACTCAAGTATCCAAGAGCCACTAACTTGCTGGAAAGTATAGATATAAGGCTGGAAGCAAGAAATGTTCCGGAAATGGCTAGGGTGTGCTCAGGAAGCTTCGGCTCTATTAGTGCGAGTAGATCCAATGCGAGATCATAATTGCCCCGGTATAGAAGGCTTCTGAGCGGTATAATCACGTTCCGGGGTTCTCCTGATAGTGATGCAAGCCTCAAAACCTCAGGTGACTCCAGCTGGGGTGCTTTGAGGTAAAGAGCTCGCTGAACGCCAGAATCGGCCAGTTTGTCCAGAACACGAGGAGCTTGAACTAAATTTTTGAGAAGAAGCTTAGCATTGGGTCCCAACTCAGCGAAATTTGTTTGCAACGCCGAACTACACGACTCTTGAACGCAAAGATCCTTGGTGGCATTGATAGCTTCAGCTACCACGCTAGAGGGCAAGCTGCGAGGAGCCCATAGAATTTTGAGTCGACGCGAAAGCGTGCTGGCATTGAAAGGCTTGTCTTTGAACATCTATGAAAGAAACATCGAATTTCGCAGACGCTACTTTCAGCCGAGCATTTGCGGTAGGTTAGAGGTATGACTTTAATAATAATTATAAACTTATCATCTCGCCGGAGCCGAATCATGTGACTGGAGTGTCGGCGCTGGGCTACCGAGAAGAGGATGAAGCGTAGTAGCAAGAAAGGCTTAATAGTGCCGAGTAGCAGCAAAGCAAAGGACTCGAGCGGCAGGTCGATCTTTGAGCAATCGAGGTTTAGCAGGCACAGCTCGACTCCTGGCCATCCAAGCGACGGTTGAGCTCCAGGGGCTGGCTACCGTCGCCGTTGCGGCCCGCGTTTGCTGACGCCTGCTCCGTTTCAAGCGGAATTTTCTTCGCAATCGACAAGAAGACTTTGTTTACATTGACGGATGTCTTGGCGGAAGCCTCGAAAAACAACAATCCCTCCTCGTCGGCTAGCTTCTGGCCTTCCTCGAAGGCAATCTTGCGGCCTACCGAGTCCGAGCCTGAGCTGGCGACATCGTCACTGACAATAGGACCAGGACCACTTGTTTCTGTCTCTCCTGTCAAATCCACCTTGTTTCCCACCAAGGCAATGACAATGTTGGGGCTTCCTTGGCTCTTCAGCTCATTGACCCAGTGGCGAGCCCGAATGAATGAGGCTGGCTTTGTGATATCGTAAACGACCAGCGCGCTCTGAGCATTGCGATAGTACATAGGGGCGAGACTTGCAAAACGTTCTTGGCCAGCAGTGTCCCAAATCTCGAACTTAACTTCTCTATCTGTGAGTGTGCACTTCTGGGTGAGGAAGGCAGCACCAATTGTAGGCTCCTTGTTCTCCTGGAAGTCGTCACTAACAAATCTTAGAACCAGCGAAGACTTGCCTACTGCGGCCTCGCCCAGCAAGACAAGTTTGACGCTCTTGGTTGGCTTGATCGCTGTGGTATCCATGTTTCAATTGATTGCGGATAGATGGCGGATGGCTTAGTAGCAGGAGGGAGGCGGATTTCTAGTATATGGGTTAGGGTGTATTATAGATAGAAGCGTCGTGTCTCTAGTTTCCTAGCCTTGAGCTCATAAGTAATGCCTGAACTGAATTCAGATCTTCCAAATGGCAATTTGCACTATCAATTATTACGAATCTCATACCTGCGTTCCTGGGAAATACTTTCCTGTGCGTTCAATTCACGAAACGGCTCTAGGCGCTGCTTCGATGACTAAGCAATCAAATTAGTTTTTAAGCGAAGATTCTCCGTCCCTAATTTTTTCTTTCTTCAGTAACACTTCTTGACGCTTGTATTTCGTTGCAGGTCTTTCTCTCGTGGTCTTACATGGCGAAGAGAGACAGGCTCAGCAACGGAATACAATCACGCTGCAAATGATGTATTTTTTTGAATTTCTTCAACTGAACAACTCGTGTGGAACAAACATTTGAGCTTTTTAACACTGATACAGCCAGTCAAGAATGCGTTTTTATACAAATGCTACAGTCACACAATTATAGCTATCTATTAACACAAGTTTCTCTCTCTTAAATTCAGAAGACACAAATATAACGGCATCAGACCCTAGCTAGGCCTCTGCCCATCAAACGACAGGCTATGTTGTATCGAGCGAGGTGCACTCGATGACGAAATCTTTTGTGAGACCGTTGCGGGCTGCACTGCATTTGGCCCGTCGGGGTCCTGAGATTTCTTTAGTATATTCTTAGATCAGCATGACCATCTCACATTAAGGAAGTCATCAGGAAAATTGCGGTTTCCAGGCATATTATTGCGCTAAAAACACAATACCTAGGGTTCAAAGGCGCTAGAGTTAGATCGAGTTGTTAGGTATCTGCAAAAAGTTCAGGTTTAGTGGCCGATCGGAGGCAGCGAGTAAACCTACTTAGGAAGAAATATCGCTGGGTGATTATGCAAGTCGTGCGTCAGGCCATGCAAGGTTGGCCCAATGGTTGAGTGCGCATTCAGTCCAAGCAGTATAAGAAGTTGAGGGTGCAATCGATCGGGTTCTTTGATCGATTCCAACCAACCGAAAATGTCTAAGTCTCCTTTCCGGTTTGCGAAAACCGACAGCATTGAAAAAATCTTCCAGCTGAACAAAGAATGGGCCAAGCGCACTGACGCTGCGAACCCGGGGCTGTTCGCGGCCAATGCCGAAGGCCAGTCGCCTCAGATTCTGTGGATTGGCTGCGCAGATAGTCGTGCAACCATCGCTTCTCTGGGACTGAATCCCGGCGAGGTGTTTGCCCATCACAATGTCGCCAACCTGGTGCCGAACTGCGACCCGAGCTCGCAATCTCTTTTGCAGCTCTCGATGGAGGTCGTTGGCATTCAGCACATCGTTGTCTGTGGCCACACCGACTGCAAGGGCGTCGAAACCTCGCTCAGTGAGAGCCGTGTCGGCGGTGCCCTGGAGGCGTGGTTGAGAAACCTCAGAGACGTCCGCGCTAAGTACAAGAAGCAGCTCAGTGCCATTGAAGATGTTCGCCAGCGCCGGCGTGCTCTGACCGAGTTCAACGTTGTTGAGCAGGTCTACAACGTTCGCACCAACGATATTGTCCGCGAGCACATGCTTAAACGCGGTGTCACCGTGACCGGTGCGGTCTACGATGTGGCTACTGGTCTCATCAAGAAATTGGATGTGCCTGAGGATCCTGATTTGCAGGAGTACGTGGTGAAGTATGACTAGTTTTTTGTGCGAGCTCTACGATTGTGTATATATTGAGTCTATAGACTAGTCTGTTTTTCAAGACTCGGTGTTTTGCAATGGCTTTTCAGCGCTTAAGTTTATCCGTGGTTCAGTGCTTCTAATCGCTATCGGCCTTGTGGTTTTTTTCAGGTACGCTACGAGACATGACATAAGCGTTTGGTCACGTGTGGCTCGAACTGTACACCTCACGTTAGCGGGGGTGTGTGTTACTCCCGACAGCCATCTCAGTAAATCAACTACTCGAATGCGGTTTTCAAAGGTTTGGATTGCGGCGGCGCTTGCAGGCTTCTCGGACGCAAAAGTAATCGAGGCTAGCGACGCGGACCTGAGCACCCTGTTGGCCAATGGTGTGCCGACCATCCTCGACATTTACGCCTCCTGGTGTGGCCACTGCAAGACGTTTTCGCCCGTTTTCGATGAGCTCGCGGCTCTCTACGAGGGCGAAGAGGCGTCCAAGAAAATCCAGTTCATTAAAATTGATGGCGATATCAACCGCAAAGCCTCGAAGCAGCATAAAATCGAGTACTTCCCTACAATCAAATTCATCGAGGCCGACGGATCGAGCGAGCTGGTCAATGCTCGCGACCTCAGCAGTTTGCAGGAGTTGATCAAAGAAAAAACAGGCGTTCTCCCTGAGAGTGCCAAAAAAGAAGAGCCTGCCGTGGGCCAAAGCAAAATGGGCAAGCGGCCACGTGGGCTTTACGGCGACCTCAAACCCTCCGGGGAGCCTGTCGAACTCAATGATTCAAATTTCGAGGACGAAGTTGACGGAAAGCATGCTCTAGTTGCCTTCACAACCACATGGTGTGGTCATTGCAAGAACCTGAAGCCCACCTGGGAGAAAGCGGCCGAGCTTTACGCCTACGATGATGAGGTCGTCATCGGCACGGTCGACTGTACCGAGAAGGAGCATGCCCAGCAGTTGATGTCTACTTTTGAAATCCGCGGCTTCCCCACGATCATTTACTTCCCTGCCGATGGTTCGACACCGCAACCCTACAAGGGAGGCCGTTCTCTCGAAAACTTTGTTTCTTTCTTCCAGGAGAATGGAGCCTCGTACCGTGAGGCCGACGGTTCTCTTGGCGACCAGGCCGGTGTGATTCAGCCGCTGGCTCTGCTTGCCTACGACGTTGTATCTGGTGCGGCTGACAAGCTGTCCGACTTCGAGAAAGCTGCCAGCGAGTACACCGGCGAGACCGCCGAGCTTTACGTCAAGTATGCCCAGCGTGCGTCTGAGAGAGGCCACCAGTACGTTTCGGACGAGCTCAAGCGCCTCACTTCCCTGCTTAAGCGTTACGTTTCTCAAGATAAGGCTGACCACATCAAGAGACGCGTCAATGTGCTCAAGGCATTCGAGAGCCAGGTGGTCGATAAAGTTACTCAGGCTGCCGAAGCCGTTCGTGACGAATTGTAAGATAATGCTCTAGCTTAAAAAATCTCGAAAACTTGTTCTATCATTCTTTGGGTGATATTTGGAGCCCACACGAAACAAGTCAGCTCAAATCCCTCGATAGACATGCAGTATAGCTTTGCGGAAGAGCACGTGAGGTCCCGCAAACCCACAGCCAAACGGCCATGCATATAAGTTTCGCCAATCGCCCAATGGTACGTATCTGCGATAAAATGACGAACTTTATTGTGATTGTAGCGGACGATCTAGGCTTCACAGATCTGAGCGCGTTTGGCGGCGAGATAGATACTCCCAACTTGAAGAAACTGGCCGAGAGAGGCCTGCGATTTACGGATTTCCATACGGCTAGTGCATGCTCCCCCACGAGATCCATGCTGCTGTCAGGCACGGACAATCACATTGCAGGCCTGGGTCAGATGGCTGAATTCGCCAGGGATTATCCGGAAACGTTCGGCGGGAAGCCGGGATACGAAGGATACCTGAACTTCCGTGTGGCCGCTCTCCCTGAAATTTTGCAGGACGCAGGATACTATACATTTCAGTCCGGGAAGTGGCATTTAGGTCTGCTAGAGGAGTATTGGCCTGACAAAAGAGGCTTCGAGAAATCTTTCACGCTGCTTCCTGGCGCAGGAAATCATTTCAAGTACTTTCCCCAGCAGAAGACTTCTAACTTCATGGCGCCTCTGTTTCAGGAAAACGGTGAGATATTCGACCCATCAACGCTCCCCGAAGACTACTATTCATCAAACTACTTCACTGATAAATTTTTGCAGTATTTGAACGATGAAACAGCTCGTAAATCCCGGCATTTCTTCGGTTACTTGGCTTTCACCGCTCCACACTGGCCGTTCCAGGCCCCCCAAGCGGTAATCAACAAGTACAAAGGCAAATACGATGACGGTCCTGCAAAGCTGAGGGAAACTCGTTTGAAAAGAGCAATTGAATTGGGGATTATTCCCGAGGGCACGGACCCCCATGCTGTCCACACTCAGCGTCAAAAATCATGGGACAGTCTCGATGCCGAGGAAAAAAAAATTGAAGCCCGTATCATGGAGACTTACGCCGCCATGGTAGAGATCATGGATCAGAACATCGGTAGGCTCATTGTAGAGCTTGAGAGAAAGGGCGAATTCGACAACACGTTCGTGGCATTCATGTCTGACAATGGAGCCGAAGGTATGCTCATGGAGGCTATGCCGTTGAAAGCAGCCAACTTCCAGGAAAATATAGAGCTCAACTATGACAACAGTTTCGAAAACATTGGTAAGGCTAACTCCTTTGTTTGGTATTCCGACCAATGGGCTCAGGCTGCGACAGCTCCTTTCTACATGTACAAAATGTGGGCTAGCGAAGGAGGTATCAGGTGCCCACTAATTGTTTCGCTGCCCAATATTATCTCTTCGAACGATGCGGGAAAGGTTAAGCCTGCTTTCTCCACGGTGATGGATATTCTTCCAACCATTCTAGAGCTTGCCAATGTAGCCCACCCAGGTACTCTCTTCAAAGGCCGTGAGGTAGTAACCCCTAGAGGTTTGTCTTGGAAACGTTATTTGAAGGGCGAAGTCACCTTTATCCATGGAGAAGATAAAGTCCACGGATGGGAACTATTCTCTCAGCAGGCAATCAGGAAAGGGCAGTGGAAAGCACTGTACGTTCCTAAGCCCTTAGGTCCTGAGAAGTGGCAACTGTTCAATCTTCAGAATGATCCAGGTGAAACTCAAGACCTCGCTGATTTTGAACACGAAAGACTCGAAAAAATGATAGCCCATTGGGCTGAGTATGTCGCAGAAACTGGTTTAGTGGAATGTGCTGAGGAGTTCAGAAAAAATTCCAACTACAACGCGATAGCTCTAGAATAGAGTAAACATGAAGTCTATGTAAAATTAAAAGATCTCAAGTTTATTTGTAGACAGGGTTGTAGGGTTGGTTTTCAGCTTTGCTTCCCCACCAGCCAGCATGGCCCGGCCGTGACACAGCTCGACCCGAGCCTATCTGACTCACACTCCACATCATCACATCACCCGATGCAGGACATACTTTATGCGAAATTGAGCGCCACTGAGTCTTACAGAACTCGAGTTATCTTGCCAGCTCATCTGGTGAGTCATTTTAAACTTGATGTCTCGATCCAAAATCCCAATGAGGAGTTTCCCTCGAGCTTTCCTCGTGCAACCGTACCTCAGCTTCAGGCCAAAGATGGTAGACGTGTCACTGAGAGCATTCCTCTTATCCTCTATTTGCTGGAGCTTGTTCCGGACAAAACTCTTTTTGCCGAAAGTGACTCCATCACTCGGGCCCAGATTGTTCAATGGATGTCATTCATGAATTATGACTTCATGGAACCTGTCGTTGTTGTCCTCAAGCGCCTCAATGGCTTCTTTCCCTTTGATGCCAAACTTATCAGTGACAGCATCGAAAAATTCTACAATGAAATTCTTCCTCATTTGGAAAATACACTGAGCGAGCAGCCTTTTTTGGTCGGCAATGCACGCACGGTTGCCGATCTTCATGCTGCCTGCATGTTTCTCCGACCTTTCGAGTACTTTTTCGACAAGACTGCCCGAGAGAAATTCCCTAAAACTGTGAATTGGTGGCTCAATGTTTCAAAAGATCCTATTTTCGAAGGATTTTTCGACAAACTCAAGCTAATAGAGAAATACGAGCCGCGCACTGATTAGCCGACATAAATGGAATCGTTTTCCCTAGATCGTGACTATCTTCAGCAGGTATCTCAATATGCTAATTGCTAAGATCATTATTCCCAGTCCAAACAGACTTTGCCTCTGTCGATTGCTAGCTAGAATTTACAAGTCTTAACAAACTTCATTTCGGATACTGGTAAGCTAGTTGACCTCAAGCTGTCTTCATGCTCGTGTTATTATCTTTCATTTATGCTCAATCTGTGTTCGACAGAGAAATACAACTCATTGAGTCAAAGCTCACCAAGCCTGATGCAGAGTCGAAGAGAGATGGACAATCCAGGATAAGGTGAAGATGCAGCGATGGCATACTTTGCATTGAGAAACCCCCCCGATAAAAAAAGAGGGTTACACTGGGCAAATGATTAGTTATGTATCATCAGGTACTTATTTTGGGGGCGCTAGAGCTCTTGAGGTCAAGTCAATAGAATATTCGGAAAATCCTCTGTTCAGTTGCGGGAACGCTGTATCACGTGATCATCCCTTCTCAATCTACATTCTTGCCTTTACTCCGGATTCGCACATTAATAGACGCTTTCCAAGCGTTTGAAAAGATCAGTTTAGCCTCTATAGCAGCCTCTGGCGCCTGAACTCATCAATTACTAAATTTGATCAGGAAACTCGCCGAATATGGGGACTAGCTTCTCATGGCCTAATATCGAGCCGAGTTGGCGTGCTAGGCAAGGTGGCTTCTTAGAAACATACTCAATTGCAAGTCACCATGGAATAGATGCTAGGCGCGTTTCTCGCTAATCTTTTAGCTTTATGACTTATTCCTCCTTAGTCGTCTTTCTTGGTCGCCTTCCTAGTTGAGTGTTTAGTCACTTGGATTCTACCTATCTAGCTACACAGGACCGCTAACAATGGAAGAACAGATTGCTACTTTGCAGCTGCAAGTTGCGAAACTCCAGAAAATGATGGCCCTCACTGGTGAACAAGTCATGAGGTTACAACTTGAGGATAAGAAGAAAGACTACGAGATACTTGATACGCGAGCGGCTAATATTGGAGCGGCTATTGATGTGCCTAAGCCCAATTCAGCCAGCCAAGACGAGGAATTGAGCGTTTTGGTGGCTGAATTGCAAGACCAGCTTGATCTTTTGGATTTGAGAAACATGCACCGCGTGATAAACTCGCGTTTGACCGAAGTTGATTCATTGCTGGCGCCGGTTCCAAACAAAGATGGCGAATACCCGCCTGCAAACGAGTATCCAGCCACGCACGGCGAGTTCAAGTCTTTAAGTTCTGAGATGATCAATAAACTGTACAGATTCTACGAACTGGGTCCCGACTCGGCTGAGATAGATGAGCTTTTAGCCGACAAGCAGGTGCAGCAGGATGAGGTTGCTTTTGAGGAACTTAAACGTCTCAAGGCAACCGTGGACTCGGAAGACTCACAGTTTGACAAATTAGCCCGATATTTGGGACTTGGAGTTCGTCGAACAAGCACTTATTGAAATCCTGATTAACTCTGTTTGAGCTTCTTAGCATCTTTCGGCCTGCTGAAGTTCCCAAAATTACGCTTTTGTCCAGGACGATTCTGCCCTTGGCTTTTCGGTTGAGGGGCTTGTGTCGGCCGTGAGTCGCCAAATCGTTCTTGCAATTCATCTTCGTCAGCCTTGACCAGCGACCACCATTCATGACGCTTATGAATATATTTATCGAGGCTCCAGTTGCGGCAGACTAGGCGGCCGTAGGGGCCCTTTTTGAGAAGCTCCTCGTTTTTCGCGAACTCGTTGGCAATGGTTTCCCGCAGAAATTTCAGCTTGTAGCAGAACTGGAATAGCTTGTCCATGACATGCGAACCCGAAGAGTGCTGGGCAAGCTCTACGCAAGAGGGGACAAATTGATTGACGATCTGTCTCCTGAGCTTGATATCCATTTCAGGCCGCAGGAGGGCCTCGACAATGTACGACTGGACCGGATTTTTGGCCATTGTGTGTAGATTTTCAGACTGTAAAGCGACCTTAGCAGCCGCATCCAAAGTATATTTTTCCTGGAACAGCTTCGATAGCAGTTTGGCTAGGGAAACGCTATGCTCAATAGCACTCTGATCCTCGGCCTTGTCCTCAGTGTTGCTGCTTGATGAAGGCACAAGCAGTTTGGAAACATTGAGTTGTCCCGATATCTCTTTTAGCTGTCCCGGGTCTGCTGCGTCCAGCATGGCGAGTATCACATCATGACGGTTAGCCTCCGTGATTTCCCCAATAGCAGGAATCAGCTCCGCAACTGCATCACGCTTGGGGCCTAGATTCGAGTGAAGCAGAGCGGAAACCGCATAGCAGGACGGGACGCTCCGGGCATATTTCGCCAGATTCCCTTGGAATCTTTCCGTATAAATAGGTAGAAGCTTCTTGCGGTGCATACAGAGCAGCACTGCCTCGAGAAAATGACAGCCCACAGTGTCATTCAAAATGTGCGTGAAGAATGCCGAGGTCGAGTCTTTGTCACTCTTGTCCGCATCCAGGCACAGATCAACGAACTGGAAATTGGAAGCGGCAGCCTGGATCCGGATAATCACCTGAAACATTGGCGATGTCAAAGTGTCTGTGGCCAGGTTGCGAGCCTTTCGGGCATCGATTCCGGAGGTTAAGCGTTTGATTAAACTCTTGCTGACCGCCTGAAACCTGTCAGAGACTTGTCTCAGACTGGACACCTCCGGTGTGGCAATATCGATGCTTTTACGCGTCTGCTGACTCTTCTTCGATCTCAGCGATGCTTTCTCGTCGAGCGGTAGGCCCGAAACAATTAGCAAAAAGAGTCTTAGAACATGCGATGAGTAAACTTCGCGGACAGCGTTATCCAGCTCGGGCTCCAGCTCACTGGCAATGCTGGCAAAAGCGTCCTCGAGCGCCTGGCAATCGGCGGCTTCGAGCTTCTTTTCCTCAAGCAGGCGGGTTGCTTGCCGCAAAAGGGTTTCTAGACAGTGCGAGGAGTATTTCTGGAGCGAAAGTGCGTAGATATGGCCTTTGGTAGCTTTGAGAAGGTGAAGAAGCTGCTCCTCATTCGCGTTGCTTACCAGTCTCTCAACTAGCTTCGAGCACACCTGGTTCGTTACTAGTTTGAGTTCTTTGCCTCGAGCTTCCTCGAAAACAGAGTCTACAAATGGACGGAGCTCAATGTGGGACAAAGTTCCGGTAGAAAGCGTTGCTTCTGCCGACTTGAAATACTCCAGCTCTTGGCGGTCTAGAAGTCCAAAATAAGCAGCCTGTCTGGTGCCACTCGTTGTACTGTTCAAATCATTGCCTTCTTCTGGTAAATCCGTATTGCTTCCATCGTCCACAACGTACAATGGCTCTTCATTCTGTTCGTAGTCTTGGTTTGAAGCGTTTTGGCTAGCGGCTGAGCTGAGGTGGTCTAAGCCGCTAGTGCTTTCGCCATCTTCAGCATTGCCTTTGTTCTTCGTTCTTCTTCCTCTTGTTTTGCCCATTTTTCAAAAAATAATACCAACCAAGAGAATTGCGTCAACGTGGATCGGTCCTGCCTTGTAAAAGAACTTAAAGAGCTTACGTCAAATTTTTTTACTTCAGCTTCATCCCCCCAGATCTACGCCCGGAGGACCCAGTTTTTAGGGAGCTGCCGCGAGATTAAGATGCACCTCCTTATACTTCCTGAGTTCCGTCAAATTTTGCTGATTAATTTAACAAGTTCGAACTTACAAAGCCACGTGCCAGTAACGCCACTCCTTTTTCGTGCGCACCTGGCACCGGATTATGGCCATAAATAAGATATTGACGCGTCTGCGGCCTGTCAATGAAATCAAGCCGGTATTCTTAAACTGTCACAAGTTCAAATGCTAGGCCGAGAATGGATTACTTCGCTCTTTCTAGGCACTTGGATTATTAACCGCACCGTAATTTTATGTTAAACGAGAGCACTATCATGCCGCTCACATAAAGCCTCGCATCTACAGTCAAGAGTCCCAACCCCCCAGAGCTCGCATACCTTCTTCAGACTCCCAGTGCATCGCGAATCTTCCCACCCACTTCTCCCCGCTAAACGCCCAAAGCTCCACGCAGCTGCACTCCAGGCATAATCTCAGGTAGAATTATCGAGGCGGACTTGCTGAATTGCTATTCAATGCCGCTGCCGACTTGCACCCCTCCATTGGTGCCGCTGGTGCATCAGTCGCGTGCCGATAGCTACGTTTCTGACCTGGACGAGGGTAATTTGAGTCCCACATCCACTAACTCTTCTGCAGGATTGAGCGGGAACAGTAACATAAAACAGGCTCACGCTCCGCAACCACATCATCCCGGTCCGATCTCGACGCATCAGACACTCCACCAGACCTCTGTCCATCAACCACAATTTCGGTACAGTATCTTTTCAGCCCGCGGTCTTGACGAAAACGATGCTTTGGTTTCTCCGCAAGCGCTCAAATCGCGAACTCCAAGCTTCGGGGGATCTGTGAATCATGGCCATCTGCCATTCATGCCAGTCAATTCTGCAGGTTCCGCGGTGCCTTCAGCCGGGGTCCCAATGTCGACTTCGGTGCCAAACACGCTGTCTAATTTTCACATCAACCAGCAACAACAGCAACAACAGCAACAACAGCAGCAGCAGCCAGCAAGCCTCGTAATTCACAACATTCCTCGGAATTTCACGCTCAAAGACGCGAACCTCTTGTTCACCTTTGCCTTGGACTTCATCAGTGTCGAGCTTTATCGGCAAACCACGGCTGAAGATGGGCTGCCTGTAGCGCTTTCGGCAACGGCCAAGTTCAGAAACGTGTCGGCGGCGGCCCAGGCCCAAGTTGTGCTCGAGCAACGGCAAGAAACCATTTTCGAAGGGCTGCAATGGCCGCTCAGATTTGAGGTCAGAGGCCGCCACGGCTCGTCTGGAGCATCTTCGACCGTCTCCGGGTCGTTGTCCAAGAGCAGGTTTCTATTTAATACAGCAGCCGCTGCCGCCGCTGCTGCAGGAACGTCGAATACGGACGATGATACGTCCCCAGCCAATAGCGCAGGCGGCTCTGTGAGTTACACTCCTCGGGGTTCCACGTCTGTATCATCTTTGGCTTCGGCAGGAGACGTGCCGAGTACCGAACGAGCCTATAACCAGCCCGCAGCGCGGTCCACAATCATTGGCAGACCTCCAATATTCGGCGACCAGGGCCTAAGCTTGCCATCTAATTCCGGCCAGCCCGGTCATAATCAACAAACTTCTTCCGTTGCCCAAATGCAGTCTCCACTGTCATCTCCAGATTCAGAGCCCCAAAACCCGTCCCGAATACATTCAAATTGCCACGGAACCGGTCACGGAACCGGCCGGGGCTCGGTGGGATCAGTTACCAACATTCAGCAACCTTCAGGAGCGGCTCGCAGAGAGTCACTCTCTGGTGGTAACCGATTTCCGGCTTCGAATTCTTACGAAGACCCTAGCAAGGTGATTATTCCCTACAACGCCACAACTCAGGCGAAGGCCCAGGCGGTTCTCCAGAATGGGGGCCGTGTTCTACCGCCAGCTAATCCTGCCGACCAGAACCCGCCATGCAACACACTGTATGTTGGCAACCTGCCGCCTGACACCGAGGAGGCCGAGTTGAAAGAGCTTTTCTCGAAACGACCTGGGTACCGCCGGTTGTGTTTCCGGGCCAAGAGTAATGGGCCGATGTGTTTTGTTGAGTTTGAAGATGAAGAGTACGCTGGGAAGGCCCTAGAACAACTGTACGGATATGGGCTCTCGAACAGTGTGAAAGGCGGTATACGACTAAGCTATTCCAAAAACCCGCTGGGGGTTCGTTCGAGAAACCAGAACCACCACATGGGCGCCGCGAACTCGCAGCGTTCACACCACAGCAACTCATCGGCCGGCTATCTTTCCGAAAGCAACTCATCTATGTCCACGGTTGCCTCGCCAACCCAGAATGGCAGCTCAAATCTGGTCGGATTGCAGACCACACCGAGCTCCACAACGCTGCATTATGGGTATTCTGCCCCCCAGGTCAGCACGCCCTACTAAAAAATTGAGTGTGCGTTCGTTTAATTTTTTTTTCATTTGAACGCCAGCACGCACATTACATTACATCACATCACACTTGCTACTTGACGAATATAACGAGTATAGACATTTTGCATCAGATTAATCGAGTCTTTGAGACCACCCTGACAGGACCTCTTCTGGTCCAGACCGATTGCCCGGCATTTGGCATGGCGCGCCAGAATAGGAAAGGGAAGTCATGTGCCCTGACCCTATGCGTGGAATGCGACCTGCGACCTGCATCGTGAATCTATTTTTCCCCAGCAGTGGAACTGGGTTTTCGGGGCGAGAGCCAGGAAGTATTGTTACAACTTGTAAACAATCCTACATTTCAGCAAGCTGTGCATAAAGACCATGTTAGCAAAAATCGAATTTTTGTATACAAACGAGTGATTAAGGTTTAGGTAAAAATTGACCCGCTCAAAGAGACATGGCTCAGCCCAGTAAAACCCGAATCATAAATGCAAATCCAGGTCTTTACTTGAGGTGGCACACAAACCGTCTCTTTGAGAGGGATCAGAATGTGAAGATAAATGCATTACTTTGATCGCTGGATCAAACCCTGCTGCAAGACCTCGGGACGATCGTAAGGCACATACCAGCCATATTACAAGTTGGAAAAGGGTAGCAGGAAACTCCATTCCACGGCAAGCGCTTGGCCAGACGGGCGCCGCAGCCTTGCTTCGGTTCATCATTAAAATGTAAAACAGATTTTATTCAGTAGAACCAGTCAAACCCATTTAAACGTGAACGTACGAAGAGCGGTCGGCGTCACCAGCATCGGCACCACCAGCAGTGGTCTTGCGAGAACCGACACCGAAACGGTAGGAACCACGGGGCTCGGAGGCATAGCCACCAGCGCCGTAAGCGCTGTTCGAGTTCTCACTCTGCTTCTTGGACTTCTTGCCACTGCCAGAGCCCGAGTTATCCTTCGTGGGACGAGTGCAGCAGAGAAGCAGGACGTTCAGCATGGTCATGAAAACAGCCGCCCATGCGAATCCCAAAAGGTATTTACCGAGCTTAGCTTCGTAGCCGGCATTCTGGAAGTAGTCGCGGCCACGAACAAAGGTGACGGTAGCCAATGAGGCGGCAGCGGCGAGGAAAGCCCAGCCGAGTAGGTGGATGATCTGCACAACGGCCCAAAGGGGACGGAATATGGTGAAAAGAGCTCCGAGGAAGACAAGAACCTCAAAGAACAGACCAATGGTAAAGAAAGGAAACAGGAAACGAGACTGGTAGTAAAGCTGCGAGCTGTGCTGCCTGAACTCGTCGGGAACACTGGAATCATTGTCGAAGTTGCGTTCAGGGTCGAACGGGAAGGCAGGCTTGTTGTTGGAGCAGCTCGTGATAGTCGAGTCATCGATGGTGCCCGAACGCTCGCAGATACCCCAAAGCGACCATTGAGAAACGTCGGCAGCGTTGGAAATGCCGCTGGTATCGGCCTGGAGCCACCAGAACTTTGCGAGCACACCGCTGCTCTTGATGGAGCCCAGCAACACGAAGAAAGTGAGCAGAATAGTGCCTGCGGTGAATAGGAGCACCAACAAGCGAGCGAGTCCTTTAAACATAGTGTCAGAACTTTAGTACTAGAAAGTAGAAGAGGAGCGGTCGAGGGTTTCTCCCTGCTGATATATCGTTCTGCCGGCAACCTAATGTTTATTTTCAATGAACTTGCTAATGCGGATATATGCGGGCCAGACCCATTCCGGTAATTGCTTATGCATTACCGTGGCCGACTACTTGGCAGGATTGCTTCCGAATTTGCGAGCGTTTCACAGCTGCAGAAGTAAAGAAAGTGTCCTGAACATTACATTGCTGACGCCGTGGAATATAAACTCAGTCTCTCGCTAGCCGCCTGAAGGCTTCTGGGCCCACTACATTCGTTGCCTTTGCATATGCATGTTGACCCATTGTTACACTGCGTTGCAAACAATCCTTACGTCATAATTAAACCGCTTGCAGGTTACCCGGTTGCACTGCAGGGCACCAGAAGCCTCAATCTGCCGGCCTATTCAACCTTCTCCAGCGCTTTTTTCGTCGAGTTTTGTCCATATATGATTAATCGGCTATCTTAGGATTTTCAAACTTTGTGTGACCTCGATCTTTTGGAAGTAGGTCCCATTTTAGGGGAGACCCGCTGCTATCAAGAGACGCGGCTCAGCTTCCTTTACTCTACATTCGGCAGGCTCGTTTAGAGGGCACACCTAAGCGCACATTCTTGAACATCAGTGGACTAGCAGTAAAATAGACACCTATGGCAAGCAAAAGTTATCGGCAAGGCATTTTGCCTGCAAGGTAATACCACCGTGCATTGTGGGGTCATCTTCGTGGTTGGTCGAACTTAGTTTATTGCTGTGTGTCTCGACATAATTTAGGAGCCTCTTTGGATTTATTGACTGAACAAAGATCTCTTAACTGACTTGGCAAACCTAACGCATCTTCTATGTGAAAAGCCCTGTAGCAAAGATCGCGGTGCGTGTATGCAGCTCCGGTGCTGAGTCCGTACGTCGCAGCATCCAAAGTGGTTTAGATCTCATACCTCCACAACATGTCAAGGGGACTTAATTTTTCCCAGTAAGAAGCTTCATAGTATTTGAATATATCGAATAATTGATTTTGAACAAACTACTCTTGGAACACAGCTATCCGTGCGAAAAACTGGCCTGACTTGCAGAATAGGTCTACCCGACCGTTGCTTTCTGGATTGAGCAACGAGCAAGTCATCCCAGGTGCTAAAACCACTTCTCCCATTTTGCCTCATTAGATCATTGACAGATGCAGCAACAAATTACTTTGTGTTTATCGGGTCAAGAAGATGGATCGCTAATTTTTTGTGGAGTTTGCTAGCTGCCCAGGCTGTGGGTTGGTAGTTCAATACTGTCCATCGCTATCTTCGCTCCACTCATGTTCATAATTATCCAGCTTAAGATCGTTCATACCTTCGTACAATCTCTCGAATTCATCCGACTCTTCCCAAGAATCATCCTCGGGGTAGTCGTTTCTGTAAAAATCCTCCGCATTCGAGTCTTCCTCGTCGTCTGGCAAGTTCTCCTCAGAACTCTCAGCGTGGTGCAGGAACTGCACCAATTCATCTTCATCAACTTCACTGAGGTTAGATATCCGCTTCAAACACTTCTCATAGCTTTCAAACACTTCCCAAACCGTTTAAACTTACACATAGCCCACCCGTACCTCCAGAGGCAGACCCTCCCGCTCACGAGACGCATAATACAGGTCATAAACGTAATCCTCCGTTTCGGAGTCTATAATATCAATTTTCCCTCCTCGCTGTTTTCGTTCCTCGGCCTCAGTCGTTTGTAAATAATCTGTGATCATAGACTGCAATTCATGTGGTAGCTCCGGAGGGGCGCCATTGGCGGCAGCATCTCTTGCGTTGAACGGAGGTAATGCGCCTATATTCTCTTGAGACTTTCTGTTATCGGCTTTAGAAGAGATTCGAGCAATTTTGCGGGGCAGTTGGAAAGAACCTTCGCCGATTGGGCTTAAAACCACCTCTGCCTGGCCCTCGTTCACTGTGCCGGCTAGGTGGTACACCAGCGTATCCTCAACCCTTTTCCGTTTATGCCTTATATATAGGGCCTGAAGAGGGTCTTCTGTACGCCGCCGTTTAACTTGTATTTGTTCCATTCGTGCAGGTCTTTTGGCTGTCGATCTTCGAGACGCTCGGAGGGAAATCGAACGTCTGATTATTTCATCCCCCCAGGCCCAACTTTTCAAAGCAGCCAGACACTCCGTGCTTTTTCACTTTCTGCTGACACTCGCCATCTCGACTTCGTGTCAAGGATTTACTTGGTTAGCCAATATTATGTCGACTACCAGCGAGGCCAAGCAAGATCTGGCCAAAGACAAAGCAGACTGCAAGAAATGCGAAGACTGGAAGCAGTGGGTTATGAACTACTCGCCAACTGTGCGGTTCATGTCGGAACAAATCACTAAGATCGGAGGCAATATCAACTCCACAAACGTCGTTTGTGCCAAATGCGACGACATGAAATCCGGCGGCTTCCATCCCGAGCTCGGTATTTTGCTGTGCCAGAACAAATTGTACTCCAGAAGCCACACAGAAGACACGTTAGCCCATGAGATGGTTCATGCGTATGATCATTGCCGTTTCGAAGTGGACTGGGAGAATTTAAGGCATCACGCCTGCTCAGAGATCAGAGCCTCCTCACTCAGTGGCGAGTGTAGACTTATGAACGAGATGGTAAAGCACGGGCATTGGAAGTTCGGCAAAGGCCACCAGGACTGTGTAAGACGCAGGGCGACTCTTTCAGTCGCAGGTAACCCGAACTGCAAGGACAAAGAAATGGCAGAGCTTGTTGTGAACCAGGTCTTTAAGTCTTGCTTTGCGGATACCCGTCCTTTCGATGAAATCTATCGCTAGGACATTGTGCTCAGTCGCTCTATTTATACGATTCACTGCTGAGGCAGTCACACATGTACAGTTGGTAATTAGTACCAAGAATGCTGCTTTTTCAGCCATTTAAATTGGCTTCTATCATTTCATACGGAGCGGAGACCAGATCAATGATTGGACATATTTGATTGTAATCGCACATATTTCTCCACCTTCCCTATGCGGAATCCATAGCCAAATTCCGGACATGAATTCGGAAAATATCCCAATGGGCCAGCACAGTCCAGCTTCTCACTGGCATGTGGCTTTCCAAAAAAGATGTTGCTTGTGTTACTGGCGGTGCCAATGGGCTTGGAGCTAAGCTCATTGGTGAATTTGTGAAGCGCGGTGTCAAGGTGTGCTGCCTCGATATGATGATCCCCGACGAAACCTCGAGACACGAGGGTGTCCTATACCTTGTGTGCAACGTTACGGATTCTACTTCTGTAGCCAAATGTGCTACAATTGTACAAACTCAGCTCGGAACGGTCACTGTGCTCATTAACAACGCAGGTATTCGAAGAGCCTGGCAGCCTATAGCGGGAGGATCCACGAAAGACAATAAAGCGACCCTTGATGTCAATCTTCTCGGCTCACTGATAGTGACCCAGGTGTTTGTCCCAGGTATGCTCCAAAGAGAGCGTGGCCGTATTGTATTTATTGCATCTGCGCTGGGCTACCTGTCTCCCTCGGGCTGGGCAGCGTATGGTGCCAGCAAAGCCGGAATAATTGGAGTATATGAGTCTCTTACGGCAGAGCTTCGTAAAACTCAAGGTATAGGCACCATTCTAGTGGTTCCAGGCCAGATCAACACGACCATGTTTGATGATGTCCACACTCCTTCCGACTGGTTAGCTCCAGTCCTAAATGCATCCAGCTTGGCGGCTACTATCGTGGACGCCATTGCGAATGGAAGACCCAAGCGTATATTTTCGCCACTCTACGTCAACTTTCTTCCGCTCATGCGAGTGATGCCGGTGAAAGTGTCGGGCTTGGCCAGAGCCTGGTCTGGTATAGACGCGGCTGCCAGCGGAAGCCAAGCACAATAGTGGATTGGGATGATGGCTGTATGTTTTTAGAATTAAATAACTGTGCTATAAAGATACATAGTGCTCGTAATGCTCTGCCTCGACAAGACACCTCTTCAAGAGAAGCTCTTCTTACTCTGGAAGCGACGCAGCGACGCATTTTCTGTGGGCTCTGGCCGGTTACTCCGCATGCGTTTCTCCTTCTCAAGCGCGGCCTCGAGTCGCAGCTTCCGCTCATCAACAACGTTCTGGGACTTCTTGCGCAAAAACTTGCGAATTTTCGAATTCTTGGCTTTTGTGTGTGGCAACGGGTTCAGACGGCTGGCCTCATCCACGTCAAGCTGCTCCTGACGGGCCTCGCTCTCCGCGGCAGTAAGTCTTTCAGGCACCGCACGTTTCGAAACAGATCCAATGTAATCCGGGTCGAGCGCAATCATATCCGGCTGCAGCTTCTCGAGGAGAGCTGTGGTCTCAGCCTCACGACGACCAGTGCGTGTAGCCCGCTGGTAAGGGTTGGCCTCCAGCGAATCGAAATTAGCCTCACCACTACCAGGAATGATCAAAGAGCTGAATCCTTTGGCGTGTCCGACACCCAAGAAATCCTCGAAAGGTGCAAATTTGACGCCTGCGACACTGCTTCCAGGGATCAAATGATTCATGTAGGGGGCAGTTTCCTTCTCCACGTTTCTACCCGCCCGGAAACAGTTCTTCCAAACTTGAACATGAGGCCCCCAACCCACGGCTAAGAGGCCAGTATCTGAGATGCTCAAAGAAGTAGCCGGGGTGGCGGAGTAATAAGAATCAAGGGGCTTGTACTGGCGAAGATCCCAGATTTTGATCGATCGGTCGGCCCCGGCAACAGCCATGTGTCTGCCTGATCTGTCGATGGCAATGGCGTTCACGCCGCCCCTGGCGCTTTGAAGTTTAACTAGAGGAGTTTGCACTGTTGGGGCCCACAATGTCACCACACCATTGCTGTGGCCGGCGTGGATGACAGCGTTGTATCTGCTTGCGGCCAGCGCGGATGTGGGGCCTAGCTTCGTACGCAATTCTGCAATCATCGATCCGGTCGAAACATCTTGGTACTTAATGAATGGTGTGTTCCCTCCTGAAACAAGAAGGTAGTGGTATGGTAGATATTCCAAGTGGTTGGCCTCAATATGTCCTCTCATTTGGTGCACCTCCGTTCCCTGGTGGTCGTAGATATACGTGTATTTTTTTTGGGACACCGCCATCATTTCTCCATCATTCTGGAGATACTTCACTGCTCTGATAGTCTCGTTCAGATGTAATTCACAATTAAGAGCGCCACTTTTCCAATTGAACGATGCCAAATGACCCTTACGGCCGCCGAGTAGAAGATTGTTTCCGCTTGAAGAGTAGTCCAATTGGTACGGACCGTATGTATCGAGGACCAGATTCAGCTGCTTCTGTTTGGTCTGCACATCAACGTTCTCTGCAATTTCGTCCTGGGATACTTTGTAGGTTTTTTCCATCGCAGTCTCTGCCTCCAAAAAGCCAGCAGTTTCCATAAACAACTCATTTGTGCTCTCGGCGGACTTTGTCGCCTGCTTTATCTCACTCTGAGTTTTACGCATATACGCTTTAAGACGTTTGTCCTTGGCATGGGGCGCTCGTGCCTGCGAGCCAGGTTTTGCCATTATGGGGATGATCTCTCGTGAAATAAATTTCGAGCCTGGATGAAGCATTTCTCCCGAAAAGTATCTCCGCCTAACCCTGACATCGAGGTCCTTCCCTGCTAACTCATCCTGACAAAGTTAAAGGCGCTTTGGCAGCGAGCTAAGAGCGTTGAACCTTTCCCGTGGCTTGGGACGTACGTTGCTTTGGGTTGGGGTTCATTGCGTGCTTTTAGGGAAGGGTACATTTCTCGCGGGTATAAAGCACTCATTGCAACCCCACAATTGCATCTTAGCAACTATCACACATTGGCAGTTGAATCCAAGACCTAAAAATGACAATCACCGAAAATTCTGAGTTCCCTTCGGGCGTTAAATTCACCTATGTTCCATACTCCAAGGAATCCGCTGATGTCGCTGCATGTGGAATCCCTCAGCAACTTGATCTCGACAAGCATCTGAAGGGCAAGAAGGTCGCCCTTGTTTCAGTTCCCGGTGCCTTCACCCCTACCTGTACTGCGAACCACATTCCTCCATTCGGCAAGCACTTCCAGGAGCTTCAGGGCAAAGGCATCGACGAAGTCATTGTCTGGTCAGCTAACGATCCCTTCGTGGTTTCGGCTTGGGGTAAGGCTCTCGACCTCGCCGACAAATTCATTTTCGCTAGCGATGGCAATGCTGCTTTTGCCAAGGCCAATGGTCTGGATCTTGACCTGACCGTGAAGGGTCTAGGTGTCCGCACCAAACGCACTGCGATCATTGTTGATGATGGCAAAGTTGTGTACGCTGGCATCGACGAAGGCAACCTCGATAAGTCTTCTTACGATGCTGTTGTTGCTAAGCTTTGAGTAGTTTCCTTAGCAGATCTTATCAATTCTCTATGGCTCCCTGTCTTCATCAATCCAATGCATTGTCTTACAAGCTTTCAGCGGATTGGGATACTGGTTGGAACATAAAGCGTCCATAGTATAGGTCAAACCTAATTGATTCGAAGCTGCAAACACATTCGAGTCACATCACAATCTAATATATGTAGCAAGATTTCAGATCGCTTGCATTGCGCTTCTCCTAGCCTCTTTCAGTGACTTTGAGCTTGGAAGGTTTGAGTGAAGGTTCAGATCTCGGATTGAATCAACACAATTTGTTTTATCTGGAGTAAACTACCGGCCAGCATGGTCTGCTTCCGAATAGAAGTGTAGCTGTTAGGAGGTAAACACTGTCTTCCCGGTTGCCTCAACTGAGGCGCATAAGCACATATACGCACTGTGAATATTAGGCGACTGTATTCTGCGCTACTTCTCGTAAAACTACCAAATAAGCAGACTGCTCTTATTAATGTTCTTTTTCAACTGTTTTGCGGGCCAGTTGTCCTATTTACGTGGCGGCTGATGAGTGCTACCCCTAAATCATCGCGAAACGAGTAAAGCGCTGCTGTACATTGTCAGGAATCACGCCTCCGTTGAGAGCATGCTCCCGACAGTAGTTTCCTCCGTCAATTTCATAATATGACTCCTGCAACAGGATTTGGCACTCTACGCAGCACAGACAGTCCGTATGGTACCTGGCAACTTTCTCTTCGTTGCCAGCAATCACAACTTCGCTACTCAACAAAGTTTCGAGGCAGTCGCCTTCAATACCAGTACCACACGCACGGCATGTGGAGTTATTGGATTCGTGGTAGCACGCGTTGCAGTAAGGCACGTCTTCGAGAACGTACACCTCCCCGTTAAGCTGTTCACTGCAAGTCGTACATTTCATGCAAGCCTTGTGCCAACGGCCAGAAAGACTACCGTCCTTCGAGTAAATAGATTTGCCAGTGATAAGCTCGTTGCAGCCGCGGCAAATTTTGCTGGGCTTTGCGCTGTTCTTTTCGGATGAATCCTTCTCAGCTTCATTGGCACTAGACTCAGGAACTGGCTGAAGCGCCCGATCGGGCGCGTCGGGCGTAGAATAAGCGTAGCCTGTTGTAGTGGTCGCTCGCCCACTCATTGTTCTATGGGGCGCCGCCCATTGCTCATTTATGCTGTCATCAGAGCCAGCTGCTATTTGAACTCTTTTGGGCACCTGTTCCTGAGCATGGGTTGCATCACTCAAGTTCAATGCCGAGTATTGGCCAGTCAAGGCATGGGCCGGAGGAAGTACCGGCCGCCGTTGAGATCTCAAAGTCGACTTGTTGCGGCTCAGCGAATTCTGGTGTTGAAGCGAGGCCTGTCGCTGCAAAGAGCCTTGTTTCTCGGGGCTCTGGAAACGAGTCTGTCCCCAATGCGGCGAGTCGGGAAATCCAACATGTAAGGCTCTGTCTTTCCGCGAAAAAGTCTCTGGCTCCATGCCGGCGGCGTGGGGGTAGCTAGTGCTTGAAGCCAGGCTAGTGGCGCTCGAGGTTTCCATAGCCTGTTTGCTGCAATCATCTTCCCCAAATTCGTCACCGTTAGAGTATATTGAGCTGGTGGTCGAAAACCGGTTGCATGAGTCGCTCGGAATAGTTAAAAGCATGTTGCTCTTTTTCAAAGTCTCACTGCTAGAGATCTTGCCGAGCTGGGCAGCCGACCCATTATCGCTTGCGTTCCCGGCTGGCGGGCCCGACAAGTTGAAAATCTTGAGACCATTGGCATCGCTGCTCTGCAGCTCCGGGCTGTGTCTTTCTTGCCATTCGCTAGGCTCCGTCGTTGAAGAGTTCGAGCTTGTCGCCGGCGACTGCTCTGGTGCTATGTCGTAGCTCGTTTGGCTGGCCCTTACACCGCTTTGTTCCGAATCGACGTTGGTGTTGTCCATGAACTCATTGCTCACATCGGTCTCTCCAAGCCTGGCATGGAGACTGGTTTCTGATTTTTGAACAGTTCTGTTCTCCGGGACGGGAATGACCGTCCTAGGTTGTTCGGCCAAGGGTGGGCTTTTGGGAAAAGTTCGGAAAGAAAGACTCACAGGGCTATCGGGTTTTGCAGAAGTCGGACGATTAGAAGGATTAGCCAGCTTAGAGCTTTGCATAGAGTCCGGATCAGCATCATCATTCCGACTGCTAGGCCGGAATGCAAGAGGCTTGATATCAATCGACTGCTTTGGGTTTGCTAGCGGGCTTGCTTCTGATGATGCAGAATGGTGTTGACTGTATTCCAGCGGCAGCTCCCGCCCTGCTTGCTCATATATATTGTATTGTCCAGAAGACGAAAATTGGCTCTGAGATCGGCTTGCCAGTGTCGTGGGTGTACCCGCCGGGGCAACACCTGCATCTCGCGGACGCGGCGAAGAGCGCGTTGATCTTGAGCCCATACTACCAGAAAGTGACGAGGCATCGTGTGAGTCTTTTTCTGGGTATCTCAACCTCCCAGACTCATTTGACTGGCTATAGAGTGAGCTGGGCTTGGAGCCAGGATGACTTCCGGAGTGGGCGCCATGGTTGATTTCAAAACCGGCACGCTCATAGACGCTAGGTAATGCTACGGGTGCAAATGGAGGGAACGCAAAGTCCAGGTTTCGGCGTGAAGGTGTATTCATTCGCGTAAAGTGTGTATGTCCCGCGCCTTCAGGATATGTGACCCGCTTGACACTCTTAGAATTTTGGCGTTGGCAAGTTCGAGTGCGAGAAGCTAGGTTCGGATGTCCTTGGTCCTGTGGATTTTGGAAAACGAATGTGTTAGAGCTGCACACAGCACAAAAAGGACAATTTCTTCACTAGCTGCGATCGTCAAAGCTTGAAGATACACTTGAAAGGAGAGAATACAATTAAGTAATATGTCGAGCCATGCATGCCGGCTCCGGACCACAGGGAAGGATCTGTTATTATATACGAGGAATATGGCAGGCTCCATTATTCTGAAAGCCTCCACAATCATTTAAACAGATTACTTTTCTTGTCATGAGAAGTTTAGCCGCTGAAACAAGTCTATAGCTCCAGAAAACTGCCCAGACCAGCACGCGTCAAACAGTAAGCGACGCGTCGCCTGACGCGTCTAAATTGAGTTGTAGGCATCGAGTACATCAAGCTAGAGCATGGTCTGAAGGCTTCGCCTCATTGAGATCCTTAGACGAGCAGTCAAATAGGCTGTCTCTGACAGTTCTTAAGTTGTTTTATTTTTGGATTTTTATTTTTTTTTATTTAGAAACATCAATTGTGGTCGCGGAAAATCATTTGCTAGCCAAGTCCTGCCACCTCGAGTTTTCGGGCAGCTCTTTGACCAGATCCTCAGCAATGATCGAAGGCGCACCAGGACCTCTATAAGCGAATCCTGTATACAACTGGACAAAGTTTGCACCAGCCTTTGCGTAGTCGAGCGCATCTTTAGCGTCGAAAATCCCGCCGCATCCGATGATAGTGAGCTCCGGTCCCACGGCCTGTCGTAACTCTTTCAGAACTGCCAACTCTTTTGTCTTGACTGGTTTTCCCGAAAGGCCGCCAGTCTCCTTAGCGTGCTCTTTATTTTTGAGACCGTCCCTGGACAGTGTGGTGTTTCCAACAATCACGCCATCGACCTTCGAATCGAGGAATGCGGTCGCCATTTCTTTGACCTCTGACTCGGACAGATCAGGAGCGATCTTCACCAGAAGAGCAGGCAACTCTTTCAATGGGAGCTTGTCTCGAGCCGAAATCACGCTCTTCAGCAAGCCACGGAGTTTATCGCCACTTTGTAGATCGCGAAGGCCGGGGGTGTTTGGAGAAGACACGTTAATTACCAGAGCATCGGCATGCTCGCCAAAGAGCTTGACGCCGCGGACGTAGTCCTGGACCTCGTCGCCCGTTTTGTTCTTGCCTAGATTCACCACTAATGCCTTGTTTTCAGGTGATCGCATAGCAAGTTTCTCTTCGCGGATCTTCAAGCGAGCCAGGACCTGGGCATGGCCATCGCTATTAAAGCCGTAGCGGTTGATGATGGCTCTATCTTCTGGCAGGCGGAAAACACGCGGCTGCGGATTTCCCGGTTGCGGGAAGGGCGTCACCGAGCCAACTTCGACCCATGAGAACCCCAGATTGAACAAAGTGTCAATAGCCTCGGCGTTTTTATCGAGGCCGGCAGCTACTCCGATAGGTGTGTCGAGCACGAGCCGTTTGACTTTTTCATTCGGCGAGTGCTTGAATAGCTCGGTCTGCAGCTGTCTTTCAGGATCAACTTCGGAAACCCACCGCGAAGAAACGCTTGGGTTCAGCCATGGGTACTTCATGATTCCGATGGCCAGCTTGTGGCTTTCCTCGGCATCGGTCAAGGCCCGAACCGCCGGAAGCACGACGTATTCATGGGCACTTGATTTCGGGTTTGTGTAGTAGAAATACCCACCAATAGCACCAACGGTGCACACACTCGTCACCGTTCTTATCGACGGAAAAAAGATGCCCATGACAAAGCCACTCGGAGGGCCCTGGCTCGGTTACCGATGATATGAATCGCTAGGCGAGACTGGTGATGTTAGGCGGGAGGGGAGGGTGAAATATCACACGGCCGGAAAAACTTTCGAGCCGATTTTTTTTCTTTTGCCAACTGAGATGTAAAGATTCATACCTATGCCAAATTTTTTTAGGATAATTCGGGGGCTGGGAATCTGGGGATGTGGAATTTGCGCTGGATCAAACCGATGCGGTGGTAATTATCTCGCGCAAACTACGGGGAAGCCACGGTCAGAGACTAGCAAAGCGGTGCGAGGGTGGCTCTGGATACGGCCTGTACGAAAATCGCAAGTAGAATATTTTAATCTTTTTGATTGCTAGTCTCGGGTGGGTTTAGAGCTTGTGCCTCTACAATGTCGACCGCCGTACGTTGCTTCTTGTGCGCCATACAGGTTAGGGGGCCGGCGCCTGCCTATGTCGGGGGCTCGTGCGGATGCAGGTCAGAAGCGCTGCTGCAAGTGGTGCCACGATGATTGCTACGTGGCGAGGCAAAACTTAGTCAAATTGCGGGTCAAGGAGAAGCCTGTGGGCTCTAAAATTATGTTCAAAATAACACGAGCTACTCAAAGTTTTTTTGGCCTTGGGAACGAACTCGCTGTTGCACGGTGAACCCCACCTAAAGCGAAGGACTTCCACTGCATTCTGTGAGACTGTCGTGATGCAGGTGTCATGCAGACTAGCTGTCGTTTGGGGGATCCGGATTCGATCCCCGCACCTATATAAAGACCGCCCTGCCCATCAAAATAGCTCCCCATCACACACCTACATTCAAATATGTCTGAAACTCTTGCTGGTCTCTCTCTACCCGTCGAAGCTCCCGCTGCAGTCAAGAACGGCGACAAGACAATCCTTGAGCTGTTCTCGCTGAAGGGCAAGGTTGCTTCTATCACCGGCTCGTCCACTGGCATTGGTTTTGCCGTTGCCACCGCATACGCTCAGGCCGGTGCCGATGTTGCCATCTGGTACAACAGCCACAATCCTGAGGAGAAGGCCAAGGATCTTGCCGACAAGTACGGCGTCAAGGTCAAGACCTACCAGGTCCAGGTCACCGACTCCGATGCCGTCGAGAAGGCCATCAAGCAGCAGGTCGAGGACTTCGGCAAGATCGATATCTTTGTTGCCAATGCTGGTGTCCCGTGGCAGAAGGGTCCCATGATCGACCAGCCCGACCACGAGGAGTGGAACCGCGTCATTGACCTTGATCTCAACGGTGCCTACTACTGTGCCAAGTTCGTCGGCCAGGTTTTCAAGAAGCAGGGTTTCGGCTCGCTCATCTTCACCGCTTCCATGTCTGGCCACATTGTCAACGTGCCCCAGCTGCAGGCCTGCTACAACGCTGCTAAGGCTGGCATCATCCACCTCTCGAAGTCGCTGGCGGTCGAGTGGGCTGGCTTCGCTCGTTCCAACACCGTCTCGCCTGGTTACATTGCCACTGAGATTTCGGACTTCGTGCCCAAGGACATCCAGCTCAAGTGGAACCAGCTCACGCCTCTGGGCCGTGCAGGTCTGCCCCAGGAGCTTGCTGGTGCCTACCTCTACCTCGCTTCTGACGCTTCTACTTACACCACTGGTTCCGACATCAGAGTCGATGGTGGCTACGCTGCTCAGTAATTTAGTTAATTCGATAGATACGTCTTTCTATGTTTTACCTTCCACATTCCTGATGCCATATTTTATTTGGCCCTGCAAAAAGCTAGACACAGAACCTAATGAGAAGATTCATAGCACTGGGCACCACCAAATTACTCATAACTCGTTAAACTGCTTCTACAAAAACTGCTCCTACAAAAACTGCTTCTACAAAAACTGCTTCTACAAACTCACTCTAGAAATAATTCTTCATAGGCAGGCCCGATCTGATCCAGCACATCCGTGGTCTGCATAGCCCGGCCCTTACGTTCAAATGCCAGCCGCGAAGCAGTGCGGGTAACTGCGGATGCTCCAATAAGACCAGCGACTCGTGGGCTGCAGCTTGATAGGCTTTGAGCGTCCCATAACTTCTGTCGGTAAGCCTCAGTCCACGCGAGAAAAGTCACTGTGCACCCCGAAAGAATGTCACCCTGACCAGATATCCGACGATTGCTGCCTTTGGTGGTCACCTCGACCTGTTCGTGTCCATCAATAACCCAATCTGTCTCTCCTTTAACGATAAGAGCTGAATTTAATTTGCGAGCCAGGCCTTGGGCCACGTCTTTCGAGCCATCGTTCTCGAACCCTACTGATTTGAGCAGCCGGCCGTACTCAACCACGTTCGGGGTCAGCACGGCATGAGCACCTTCTAAGACTGACAGATTATTCTGGACCAGAAACAGCCCGTCTGCATCAAACACCAGAGGCAAGTTTCGCTCCTTAATCAATTGAATCACCTGCGTGACCTGCCCGTGTAGTTCCTCGTCTCGTCCCAAGCCTGGACCCACAACGACTGCATGCATGCGATCTAGCAGCGAGCCCACTTTTCGTAGGTCCACAGAGCTTGAACTCTGGAGATACGGGTGGACCATGAGGTTTGGCGAGTACGTTTTGATCACAGAACCGGCTTCTTGAGTGCACAGAACGTGGGACATATCAGCTCCGAGCCGCGAAGCCGTCATAGCTGCAAAATACGGTGCGCCGGTGTAGTCTTCGCTTCCTCCTATCACCAGCACGCGGCCAGCCTGGCCCTTGTGAAAGTGCGATAGAAGGGGCGGAACAATTTTCTTCACATCTTCCAGCGCTCCCATATCGTTTTGGAGTTTCGCCAGCTCGTCTTACCGAAGGTAATGGCCCGAATACAATAAAAAGGCGAACCAATGCAGGGCCTGCATATTATGGCGTCAGCGGCTTTACATGTTTGCTGCCTGGGGGGCTATTGCTCTCTGAGCCATAGAACGGGGGAGCCTAACCCTGCCACGGATTACTAGCACAAACCTATATAAATGAAGCAAGGCAAATCACGCACCAGATAAACCACTCAGTTGCTGGTATTAAGAACTGAAAAAAAAATGTTGCGTTCAATCCTCACCCGTTCCCGCGTCTCAATGGCCACCGGCGCCGCCCTCGGCCTGGGTGCTGCTGGCTACATGATGTCCACCAATGCTCCGCGTCTGAGAAATGAAACCCAGGGAGCCCTCGACCCCCAGCAATGGACTCCCTTGGCCGTGCACTCCGAGAAATATATCTCGCACGATACCAAGGAGATCGTTCTCCACCTTCCGGACGAGCACACTATCGGTGGGAAGACTGCTTACTGCGTTCTGTTCAAGACTAAGGGCGACGATGGCAAGCCCGTCATTCGTCCCTACACCCCTACTTCGGACCCGGAGTCCGTTGGCTCGGCCACTTTCGTTGTCAAGCACTACGAGAACGGCAAAATGACCACTTTCCTCCACGGCCTTAAGTCTGGTGACCCCATTGAGGTCAAGGGCCCCATCCAGAAGTACGAGATCACCCCCAACAAGCACAAGTCAGTCACCCTCATTGGTGGCGGCACGGGTATCACTCCTCTCTACCAGGTTCTGCAGGAGATTGCCAAAAACCAGGACGACAAGACCAAGGTCACTCTAATTTACGGATCTCAGTCTCCCGATGACGTGCTTCTCAAGAGCGAGATCGACACGCTGATCGCCAAGCGCCCTGGCCAGTTCAAGGTCCATTACTTCGTCGACAAAGACGATAAGGGTTCTGAATGGAAGGGCGAGGTTGGCTACATCACCAAGGATTTCCTCCAGAAGAACATTGAAGGACCCAAGAGCGACAATACCCATGTGTTCGTCTGCGGCCCGCCCCCTCTCATGAATGCCATTTCCGGCAACAAGAAGAGCCCTTCTGACCAGGGCGAGCTGACTGGTGCTCTTAAGGAGCTCGGTTACTCCAAGGACCAGGTCTTCAAGTTCTAAGCTCACTGCATCTAAACCAATGTCAATAGCTAGCAATAAAATACACTTGATCATTTTTTGCTTCACCATGCATGACACTGCTGCGAAGAAACCACAAAATCTGCAGCTGAAAGAACAGGAAAGGGTTCCGCCCTTGCTCCCTCTAAAAGTGGTTTTCGGGCGCACTACAGAGCCGAACAAGTCATAAACCTGAAGCATGCGTATGAGTAACTTGCGTATGCTCTTCAAGTACTCATATTATTTACACGCCTCAACACACGCTTTCAAAATCGGGACCCTCTGACCATAAAATCAACTTCCATCCTGTCGCTGAAACTCACTAGCCTTTGAGGTGTTCTCTTCCACAGACCTATAAACCTCAAATAAAACAAGACTTATGCTCTGACGCATGTGTTCACGCTTCCTCTGCATTTTACTCCAATGTGTCGGAGGTTTTGATAATGCCGCCCCTCTGGGCTCATGATCGCCAGTACGAAAAGTTCATGATACATGCTGTTTGACTGCCTTCAAGGCAACTTTCTTTTCAGTGCCCACAAAAGAAGCGACGAATTTTCCAACAGTAGTATCAACCCTTTGAATGTGTTTCGGACAGTTTGCGATCGCTGTGAATTTTGAAATTGGCGCTGCCTTATGAGCCCAATAAACAAACATAGTCGCTAGCGTAAATAGACCAACTTACTTCTCTTGAGATACATGAGTTTTCTGAGTCGATCATTAGCGTACACTCAGTGACTTCGTCAATCTCGGGCTAGAGGCCATGTCGCAATGTAGGGGGTTTCCAACATACTTGGGAGTCATTTTCGAAATATAAAGGCTACAGCTCGGTACCTTGGAAATCGCTGCATCACACCGTCAATGATGTTTCACAGTGTAGAGGTCCAATAAAAGGTATTCTCGATTCCAGGCGTTATCAAGTTCCTGATGCTCTGACAGCATCGACGCTTTGCCCGATGTCACGTTTATCAGTCCCTTGGCCTCTATCCATTCTGATGGAAGTCCACGCCAGATCTTTATCAATTATTTTTGCCAGTCAAGATGGTTATCGTGGGACAGGTCCATGGGAGGCAAAGTGGAGCATTCATCTGACATCCTATAAGTTTCTATCCAATTTTGCTGTAAATTTGTGTTGCGAGAAGTTTAAATAATATGAAAGAGATGCGGTCAGAGTGACACAGTTAGTTTAACAGCGGAGGCAGAGTAGTTCGAGCCGATTCCGCCTTGCCGAATATAGCCTCTGGGTTCAAAGACTCTTGTGCTACTAATTGGCGATGTAGTTCTGGAGTTCGAGCCCAGGACTCCATAGCTGCTGTTGAGTCGGCTACCTGGTCAATGGAAAAATCCGGCAGCATCGTAGGCTGAGCTCGCGACGGAGACGAACGAAATGGCGAGGTACGCGGGGCGGTTTCTTGCAAGCGGGAAGGCGAGCCAAGGTCGCGAGTTTCTGATCGAACGTGTGGTAAATTTGAGTCTGGTTTTGGGGTCTCATGGATACTGTGGAGTATTTCGCTGTCCTGCAAACGAGACACTTTGGCGGGCGTTCCCATCGCCGGTGCTTCTAAACCACTGTTTTTATATGTCGAGGAATCGAAAAAGTCTGATTTGGGGGCTGGGTGCGTGTCAGGATTTCCAATGCTCGCATCTTTTCCCTGCGACGAGGGTCTTTTCGCAGGAGGTACATTCGAAGCGTCCAGCGTCGGGCTAGGAAATGCGCGTTTGTAGGATAGCTCCTTCGCATCATTTAAATTTCTTCCAATACGCTTAGAGTCAGTGGGGTCGGTGACTTTCAGGGCGGCGGTATCTGATACACCGCGAGAGACGTAGGCTTGCTGAACCGAAGCAGGTAGCGAATTCAGGATTTCTTCGGCCGCTGTCTTAGCAAAGTTGTCCAGATGGAAAGATACGTGCCTCACAGCCTCAGTGGATAGCTCCAAATCTTTCATCCTGGGGGCATATACCGCGACAAAGTATGATAAACAATAACTGGATGCACCAGGAGGATGACTGTGGTGAGGTAAATACACTGAATAATCATCGACCCAAACATGCGCGTTTGAAGGCCTTCTTCGATCGAAAGCGAGCCACTGAACGATAAGATTTGAATAGATGAGAGTCCTAAATTGTTTTTACATTTATTTATTTTTTTTTTACTCCCGAGAAAGCTCGGCAAACATATCGACAAGTCTGGCACTGGACCAGGCCTGGGTCGGCGAACTATCACCACAGATCTGCCCGTCCTTTTGGGTGAGCTCCGTCAAACCGGCCCATGGGCTCTGTTCGATCCAATTGCTCACGCCGTGTAAACGATGTCTAATGGTGGCAACAGTATCCTCCTTTTTGACGCCGCGTTTGCGGTCGAACACTACAAGAGCCTGGAGGAAAACGCCAAAACACCACACCCACTCGGGGCCCTGGTGGTAGTTCCGACCTCTCGATGTGGCATAGTCCTCATTATCAACTCCGTTGATGTAGAACGGCCGGTAGTTCCAATCGCTGGGGTCCAAAGTTGCCATGCCAACGGGGCCTCTGAGTGCCTCGTCGGCAACTTTCAGGCACTGGGCAGCGCGCTCGTTAGTGAAAAGCTCAGGAGCGTAGACCATCGCAATAGCAAAGTTGGGACGCAGCTGATAGTCCTCATACGGCTTCCCGGAGTTGTAAAGATCTTTGTAGATACCGCGGCGATTAACCAACTTGGGGTCCACATCGAATTCGTGGTCTTCCTCGCTGGAAACAGGCACGAAAAAGCATCGCTCGAAGTTTTCCTGGAGCTTCTGCTCCCAGTCTTTGAGCGAAACGACATTCCCGTCCTGCGTTTTGACTTCAGACTCAAACTCAAATTTGCCAGACTCACGGGCCTCGTTCACCCATCTGAGACAGCTCTTGAGCAGACCAATAATTTCTACCGCTGCTCCATCACGTGGAGTGCCCGGAACGCCGTCGTTTTTGGCCTGGGTAGACTCGCCCATTTTGTCCATCCAGGTACCACAGTTGTTCTGGTTGCCGCCGTAAATGAACCCATTGTCCCAGTCCACGGTAATTTTCTGGTTGAAGCCTTCGTCCTTCATGTGCATATCGATATCGGGACCGGCATTGTGCTCTCTGAATTGGATACCAGCTGCGTGCCGCGCCAATACCTCGAAAACCATGCTGCCGACCGTGGTTTCCTCCTTGTATGCATCCTCGGAGTCGAAGGGCACGTAGGTGTCATCGAGCGGGAACCTACGTTTAATTTTCTCCTCGAGAAGATCGTAGCTGTCGACAGTTTTGCAATAGTCTTGGATTGCCTGCAGCCAAAACCAAACGGCGTCTCGGGCATTGTATCTGGGATTACGTCCTGAGTCGAGCAGGTTGGGGATCAGGCCGTATTTCAGCGTCGATCCGAACGCAAAAATATGCTCGCGGAACTCTTCTTGGCGACCAGTAGCCAGCAAAAGACCACCCGCACTCAGGAAAACGTCGCGGCCCCAGCTGCGGAAAATATCCGTGCTAAAGTGGGGCAGACCGGCAGCAATGCTGGCCGCTTCTCTGGAGGGCCACAGCGAAGCACCCTTGACGAAGCCATTCATTTGAACGGAAGTGAGAGCGAGCAATTTCTGGAATTTGGTGGCAGTTACATTCTCAGGCATGAGATCGGTCGCTCGAGTAACGGCTGCGTCGTAAAGATTCATGAATACTGTAGCAACGTAACGAGGACGAAGGAAGGATGGCACATCCCGAATAGGCTCGAGCCGCTCTCTCAAGTATGCCAAAACTTTCTCAAGGGTAGGATGGGTCGACTTATAGTACTCAAGACGATCGACGAAACTTTCGAGAGCCCAGAGCCCTGCTCGCAGGTTATCTGCTACGGGCGAGCCCAAATCGTTCGACTGGATTACGTTCTTTAAAACACTCGCCCAGCCCTGTAATCCGGCGTAAACCAGCGTTCCATGGTTAGGAATCGAATAGGTGCCGAACTTGGAGTCCGTGCTGGCCCGCTCCTCACTCTCGCACTTGTAAAGCAAAACATTCAGTTCGATAAGGTCGAGATCCTTGACCGCCTCAGAGTGCCCGCTTCCGACCAACTTCTCCAGATTAGTGGCGTCAAATGTTCTTTTGGTGCGGAAGATAGCGACCGATCCGGGAGGGAAGTCCTCAGGACGGGCAGGGTAAATGTTTCCACCATCTGTGTTCCAAGGCGAAAGTTCAGTCAGATTCACCTTGATGGGCTCGATCTTATCTTCAGATTCCGACTCTGCGCTATTCGCCGAGGTGATGCTCCAGCCAATTTCCCACGTGACAGTTGTGGACTCCAGATCAATTTTATCTAAAGCCTCGTTCGCAGAATTGGGGCCAAACGCCGTGCGGGAAACCAGCAAGTAACCCTCGCCGGTCTGAGGACTCAAGCGGTGGACTGTGATGTACTCGCCCTTCAAATCCGTGAAAGACTCGTATAGATCCATCTCACCCATTTTCTTGTGGAGGTCATTCAGCGTCCTCTTTGCCGCAGTGATACCACTGCCGAACACGTAGGGACGCTCTTCGGTCACTACATCCAGCATCCGAGGGTAGCATTCATCAGTACCCATGGTCGAGCCAGAAGCCACCAAGCAGAATGAAACGAGAGCTGCAGTGCTTAATGTGTCCATAACTGTGCGTTTTTGGGCCGGCATTTCGTTGTCATGCGTAGCTTCCATGAGCCAGGCATGGATGGGCTGGGGCTGCACGAGCTTGTCGCCAGTTTCGGCAAGCGCATCAGTCATGAAAGAGCCAATGGGCCGCCCACCATTGACATGAATTACGGTAGAAAGGTCTTTGGGGTTTCCAGGGCCAATCGCCTCCCTGAGAAGCGAACTGATGCCCAGCTTCTCGACGAAAAGCTTATCCATATCCTCAGAGCCCGAAAACAGCTCGGCTACCACGTAAAGATCAGGCCGTACTTTGCGAGCTTCATTGAGGATGTACTCGCCGACATGCAGCGGAGTGGAGTGGCAATTATCGAGTCTCAAGCCTTTGAAGTATTTGGCGAGCAGACGGGAGTACTCGCCCATGTGGTTCCAGAGCCAAGGTGAGTCGTCTTTAGACTTGCCGTAGCGAAGCTTGACACAGTCACCCCAGACAATCAGTTCGCGTCTCAAATATGCACGGGATTCGGGTCCAGCAAAATCGACCAGAGGATTTCCGGCCCATACCCAGCCGCTATTGGCCAGATGGACGGGCTTCCCGCTCACTTCCAGGCGAGTGAAGTAAGACTCCACCACCGGTGCCTCGCTGGTGATATCGGCTCCAATTTTGGGGCCATTATCGTCTAATCGCAAATAACGCTGCCGGTCCTTGATCTGCTGCAAAATGCAGTCAAGGTCGCCGTTGTACTCTTCGTACAGCGAGCTGTTCACCTCATCGACAATTGTCCGCGGGGAATAGCCGTAATTAGCGAGCTTTTCCAGAGTTTTGCTGTCCAGCTTGCGGCTGAATCGCGGACCAAACGTACCAAACCCGATTGAACCCTGCTCAATAACGCGTTGAGCAACTTGCTTCAGGCTCAAAGACTCTGTTTCAGTAGCCTCGTGAGTTTCTTCACTGTAGTCCTCGCGATTTACCACATAGAACTCCCAGAATTTTGCCGACTCAATTGCTGCCTTAATGTCAGACACAATTGCATCGAGCTCAGCCGCATTGGTGACCTTCTTAGAGTACTCGCGGGAAAATTCAAGCAGCAAGTCGTCTAGAACAATGGCCGGTTCCAAGTGAGGGGCGGTTTCTGCGTTGTAGCCAGCCTCAGGGTGATCCTTGAGCCACGTGGTATTGTGGGCCGTATGATTGATAACGATATCCGAAAGAGGTAAGATTCCGTAGGTATCTTCGAGCTTCTTGGTCAGACTGGCGATGTCCTTCTCGCCGTTCGGGAACTCCTTGGGTTCCCAGGCCAATTGATCCGCAATCGAAAAGGGCGAGTCACTAGAGCCACGCTTTTGCAAGGGCACGAAGTGGATCATGTTAAACCCCTTATCGGCGATGGCTTGGAGCTTGTCGTCCCAGGTTTCGTAGGGCCCCATCAGCTTAGACAGGACAGTTTGAACACATAATTCATTGGGGGTGATTGTCTTTCCATTCAATTCTAAAGCAGAAGGCACGACAAAATTCCAGACTGATGTTTTGACCCGCTTGCCCGAGGGTTTCTCGGAATAAGCTTGCGAAGCATCAGAGTACTCAATGTACACAGCGAAGGTTCCGCTCACCTGGATATCGATATCGATCTGGTAGTCTTCGTGGAGCGTAGGTTTTTTCGCAAATTCAACTTTACGGAACGATTCAGGGTCGAACTCAGCTTTCTCAAGCGGGCAATTGGTGTACAAGACACCATCATTGCTCACTTTGCTGGTACTAGGAACGACGAGCCGCAACGTGTAGTTTTCCGCCAGAGGGGCCAGAAAGTTTACTTTTCCAGGCACACGCTTCGGTTCGCCATCCTCCAGTCGCAGTTCGTAGACTGTCATTTCTTCAAAATCTGCAGAAATCGTCCGTAAGACTAACCTCAATTGAGGAGAATTGATGGGTACAAGTGGAGCAAGGCCTGTGGAGCTGCTGACACTCTTGGCTTGGCAGCAGCATCACCCCGAATAGCAACCGCAGGTGCGGGAAATAATACTGGCGGAGAAAAGGAGCGAGAGTCGCAAAACGGCTATGGAATTTCTAGATGGGCCCAATTTGACGGGCTGATAAACGCTTCGGGCATGGCCACATCTGAAACGCTTGGCTCAGAAGCAGGTCATATGACTTCGGATCCAGCTGCATGAGCTGAGCGATTTTTGCCTATGCCCGGAGCGCGGTAGGCTACCCCACGAAGAGCAAGCGCAAGACCGCTTTTTAGATTGTGTAATCTGAAGAATATGTTTGGATGCAGATCAAAAACATTTTAGGCGGCGTAATTTTCGATGGGATGGGGTCCTCCGTAGGTTTGCCGGCCCAATCGACGGGAAAATGTCCTTGCATGAAGGCCTCCAGCCATTTTCCAGTCGCGAACTTGCGTTATGAAGAGGCGATTGTGGGGATCATGGTGGAACCTACATTTATAAAATTGACTTTCCGCACTCAAATAAGTATAATTGATTGATTTTCGGAAGCCTGCTTGACCCGCTTAGGTGCCTGATTGAGAGTCATCAGGGCTGGTAATTCTAAGCAGACAGGTAAGGTTTCGCACCCACGCGGATCTCGCTTTCTCTCACTCCCTCTCACCAACGGACTGCGAGCTTACAAATCCGACGACATTGCCTCAACTTTCGAAGCCGTGCAGGCCATTTAGGAGGATGTCACTCGATGAACAGTTGAGACCGTTCATGTTTCATGGCGACGAGTCGAAGCCCAGGTTTGCTGCCTACGCCGGGCCACCCTACTCCACCGATCCCGCCTTGGACTCCGCGACTATGCACAGGTCGAACGAGGAAGACTACATCGACAAATTCGCCCCCGAAGCAGACGATGGCAGCGAAGCCATGAAACGACAGCGGAAGGCTCTAGATCCGAATGAGCCCGAAAGTAAGAGACGAGCACAGAATCGAGCGGCCCAAAGAGCATTCAGGGAGCGCAAAGAGAAGCATCTCAAAGACCTCGAGGTGCGACTCCAGATGCTTGAGCAAAGCTCCCGCAGCTGGCAGGACTCCAACGTCATGCTCCGCTCGAAAGTTATGTCTCTGGAACAGGAACTCGCACACTACAGATCAGGGAAGCATGCACAGCAGGGGCCGCTAGCTGCGTACGTTCCGTCACAGATAAATGCAGGCCTCGATCCGGTCTCTTCGGGGCCGCCTCCCCATCAAATGCATTCTTCTGCCACACCAGCAGCACAGCCGCCGCTACCATCACCTCAGCAACAGCAACACATGGGAATGGGAATGGGAATGAATTCGATACCCACCGCCGCACCAATGCCCGTCAGCTCCAATCAGTACGTCCCGGTTAATATGCACCACAGCGGTAGCCACAACCAGCTCTTGGGCAACGTCAACGAATCGCAGCTCGTGACTGAGCCTTTTAATATGAGCCCAGATTTCACAAGCCCGCTAGATCCCAGGGCCCTCAACGCTCCGCACCTAGGACAACATGTTTTTTCTCAGCAGTACCACGACGCCGCCCAGCCCCAGGCCAATGCCCTCATTCAGTCCCAGCAAACAGACTTAAAGAACTCTCCACACAACGCTGCGGCCATATCCCCGGGCTCTTCATCAAGCGGCCGCACGCCCATGACCCCCAGCAATCCAAGCACGCTGTACACGTCTGGTGAGATGAATGGAACCGCGAGCGATCTTCTTCCGGTAGACACCCGGGCTCAGGACGCCGGTGCTGGCTCCACCGCCGGAGGTGCAGACGAGTTCTGTGCGGAGCTGCAACGGATGTCCTGCCCTGTCAAAGACGTCCTGCAGTCATCACGGCCAGGCAGCGCCCCCAGATTGAGCGATACCCCACGGGCATCCGAATCGTCATCAACAAATCCGTCCAGTGTCACCGCAGAGAGTGCTCACTGGTATGGGAAACCCGCAGCTCCTGATTTTTCAGAATTGGGATTCAAGGACGATTTCCTCTCCTTATCCGAGCTGGTCACCAGCGATTACGGGTTCTTCGATCCATTAGACGACTTGGCCCGACCTGACCAGCCCGACCAGTACCAATCTGAGGCTAATGGCAGTGCAAACTCCAGCGCCAACGGTTCGCACAAGAATCTCCGCGAAACCAGCACGTCCAAGCCCTCTCCTCCTGCTTCCACCAGCTCCGCCACACACACACAAGCAGCACAGGTCCAGACCTCTGAACCCATAGAAGAAGTTCCGGCACCACGGCAGAAGTTCATTTCCTGTGCAGCAGTATGGGATAAAATCTGCTCGCATCCCGACTTCGACGGCATTGATATAAACGAGCTCTGTTCCGAGCTGCAATCAAAGGCCAGGTGCTCGGATTCCGGTGTGGTTCTTACCGAAAAGGAAGTGGACCAGGCGCTGAAGAAGTGGGATAAGAAAATGTTCAGCTGAGCCTGTCACCCTGTTTGTTTCAATTTTTTTATAATCGCGGTTGATTTGCGCTTGGATGCCTATTACTCGACCGTTTTAGTTAACGTGTGTTTGGAAGTAGTTCTACATGAGACCTAGTTAAGCTTTTTTTTATTAATGAAACGACGCCCATCCGAATGTCAATGCAGACCCAATAGGGTCAAGAGTCCTTAACTCAACGAATTTAGCTATCGCTACGCAACCGCAAAATGAAATTGACCACAACCGCTGCAAGCAAGAAGAAGCACAGCATGGTCGGGCCAAACCGGTCGTCGTATGGACCCGAGCCCCGGCGTCTGATGGAAGCAGCACGCCAATGGTAGGTGACGAGAGCGTAAGCCATCGTAGCCATGGCCACAAATGTAAAAAAGGCAGCAGAGACACGGCCGACCTTGTCGCCGAAGTTTAGGAGCCCAACGGCAAGCGATCCCAGAATCACGGTAAAATTCAGCCAAGACAGGAAGGTACGCTCATTTGCAAAAAAAACCTTAGGCTCAACACGTGTGGGAAGAGCAATTCGCTTGCCAGGTGCGAGGCGTAGCAACGAGGCACTAGACATGACGAGTTTCAGGAAACAAGTTTGGGTGAGAGGGCCAATTTGACTTGGAGGAGAAGAGCACGTGGTGCAGCCAAAGGGCGCTTATCGGTAGGGCGATTAGGTCATGTGAACAGGTTAAGGAAACTTCGAGGTAGCTTCATAAGGACCATATTTGGATGTTTGCTAATGCAGGCAATTTCGGGAATAGGCATTCGAAACACATGGTTTCAAACCATCCAGCAATAAACTTTTCGGCTTTGCATTGACGTTCTGAAGCCACTATTCCCATCTGACTGCCCACGCATTTCCCCATCTGGAAAGTCCTGGTCTGAGTCAGAGTCCCCTCTCTGCTGAAATCTTCCAAAAAGCTTTCAATAGCGAAGAATGTTGAGCAGCCGGCCAAGCATCGTCAAGCATATCAGTAAACCGGTCTGGAGTATTGCTGACCTCCTCAGGTCTGATGAAAGTAAATCTGTGAATGTCACTCCCTCAGATGCTCGCAAAATGGCGAACCTGAGCGGCCTCAAGGCTCAAGATGGAACACTTTCCGCACTGGAGAGTCAATTGAACTTTATCAAATCGTTGAATGACGTATCTTCGGAAGCCGTTGAGCCCTTGCAAAGTCTTGTAGCTCCCGTTGAATTGGATCTTGATCTAGAGATGCCCTCTGAGTCCTCAGAGCCCGGATCAGTGGAGTCTCTGGCTAAATTGCGCGTGGGCGACTACTATTTGGTGAAACAAGGTCTCGCTTCTGAACCGGACGTTTCTAAAAGCTGAAATGGCTATGATCATCCTGTTTATATTAACTATTGTAGCGGCAGCCTGAGTTCCCTGGGTTGTGAAAAGTGTACATTTAGTCTGTGTCAACTAACTTATTTAACTTTTGAACGATATGTTATCCCTATATTATCTGGATCTTGGTGAATTTGTTCGATTGAAAGAACGAGTTTCCTACAAACCCAGGACTTAGAATGGCAGCGCTCACACGAAGCAGCGAGAGTCAACGCGCTGGTGACCGGCTTTTACCCCGCACATTTGATAAACGCAAACCAGTCCGTTGATTTTCAGGGTACGTAGAAGCTCCTACAACAATTTGGATTCATTGAAACTGGAACATATTTTGCGGCAGATACCACAGATATTTCGATCTCGTTGGAGATAGCCAGTGCATGCCTCGCCTCGCCTCCACCGTCTTTGTGGGGTACCCTTATCAACGTGCAGAATCCATCGCTTTCCTTCTTTTGCTGAACAGCCCAGATGAGCTTTGAAAAGACGTGGCCTTCAGCACAAATCTCTTGATCCTTGTAGCCTACTTACATTTTAAGGAAATGCTTTGAGGATATTCCAGCGCTGAACTTCGATTATGTTCTATTATCTTGTCTTCACACTGGTGCTATAGCTATAGCTGCTTAGAGCCGCCTCCCGCTATTGAGACTGTACGCTGCCATCTATCTGGGTTCATTGGAGAATATCGTGAAGAATCGACAAGTTTAGGAACTAGAGTGTAAGGACCCGAGAATTGTAGATATACAGTCGCATATAAACTCAAAAAATTTTGTGAAGATATCAACCAGCCAGGATGCATGAATTTAACTATTAGTTACCATTCAATCACGAAGTATCTCTATCGCAAATTCACGCTAAGAACTTGAGATTGAACATTATCAATTTCATAAAAAGTGGCAGTATTTCCTCGAGCTGTCGAAAGCATACATAGAGTTCGCATCGCAACAGGAGCTGCTGCGGACTATCAAACGATGTAATATGTAAACAACCTTTTCATTTCCCTGAAAAGGCCTGCGTATTCCTGATATAAAGACTTCTTCTTTTTGGCAGTGAGTTTACAAGCCTTCTCAAATGTTGTTCATGAACAAAAGAGACTGTCAGAGCTCGGTGACATCTGCGTATGAGAGTGAAACGAACCCGTTATTCTTAGCCCTATCCTGATGAAGTACTCCATATGACACTTGAAAAGCAATGAACATATCAATGAGCATATCTCAGGGTCAGGCTGATATCCGATTATGGAAGTCAGCTTTCCAGGAAACAGCAGTAGTGTTAGCTGCATCTAGCCGGCGGCATAGTCTCGAACGACAATTCATAAAAGATGAGAATCAATAAATAAAAAATGAGCCTCTGACATGTCTATCAGTCATATACTTTGCTTTGACCATACAATATGGGAAGTTGTCGGGAACAGAGGTTTCCATAAATTGAATTTTCTCCGCCGCCACAGACAGTAACGCTGCCTTAGATAGTCCCATCTACATGTTTTTGAATGAGTGAGTTGAGCTGAAAGCACAGCTTTTCACGGAGTTCGAATAGTCCTTGTGTCGCCGTAGATCATTGTGCAACCCGTTTTGAATTGGCGGGCTGTCTAGCTACTCAAATTAGCACATGCACTGCCTGATCTACCGAGCTATCAAATAGACCTTCACCTTTCACTGCAATACTACAGTCAATTTAGGAACCTTTATTAATTAAACAATCTCCGTTGGATTTTGATCCAAGATTTCAGGCTCTCGCTCGAGTGGGTCTCAACTTTGGGGCAGTTTTCCACTTCAATGTATTACCTCTTCGTATATAAAGAACTAGAAGTATTCTCTATTCAACTTGCATGGCAGGTCTTTATCCTTCTCAGATGAAACAACTTCATCTCGGACACTAGTCACAATTTCGAGCGAGGGCCTGAGATCAAGCCTCGAGCAAAGAGCGTTTTGGGACACCAGTATTTACCATTAATTTTTTGTGTCATACATCTTCTATGATCACTGAAATCAACGTGAGTATTCCTGAAGAGCAATTGGGTACGAATTACAACGGGGCCGCGACCCAGAAAATTGACAGTGATGGTTTGGCCTTGGGATTTTGCAACTCGAAATGTCTAATTTGATCTAGCTCTCAGGTAAAGTAGATCCCATTTCAAGGAAGAATGAGTATAAATGAGTATATCAGCCGAGAATCATGCTATTATTGATGTCTGAGAGTCCTCAATTCAAAAGAAGAAGGAGGGTTCTCTCAATGCTATTTCTCTGAGCCCTTAGCAGTGAAACTTGAATGTCTCTCGCAGTCTGATAATAAGCTGATAGCTATCTTCTCCTCTTTTAAGGTAATTGGATATCTATCATCTATCTGGTTCCCCATTATTATATTTAGCCTTCTGAATCACTCTGAGGGGCCGCTAGCATCATCGCAGATTCTCCACTTCTATTTACAGCAGCTTGATTTGAAGATATGGACTCTATACCTTTTTAAAATATGAGGCTCGAGCTTGTTGTATAGTTTAGGCTCCCAAAATACTCGCTCGCGCTATAGCTGCTTCCAGCCATCATCTCTTCGTTGAGCTCCCGTCATATTATCATCAATGTATTCGAGTTCCTATAGAAAACAGAATTCATCAAAATATCGAAATATGAAGTCCTGTCATCTGAGATGGCCATTTATTCGGAGTATCTGGAACGTCTGATCCAGTAAGAATATACGCGACGAAGCTTAGCGTCAAGTCCTAGATCCAAGCCAATCTCAGAATCTTTGTGATAAAATTTTAATTTTCTGTATCTGATCGATTGTACACTTCCGAAGAATTCTGTTCTCGTGGCTTCAACTTTGAATGCATGAACTTCACGTCAAGCCACAAGTTCTGCTGAACTAAAAGGCAAGATGATAGGGAAAGAATATCAATACATCTATCAAAGAGGAATTTCTGAGATGATGATGACTGTTTCACTCAAGCTTGATCCTTTCAGACCTCATGACTGTTTCAACCCCTAGTCACTGCAAGAAACTAATCACATCCGAAACGCCCTTAGTTCAGAAGGAGTGCGGGTAGCTCAGAGACCAGTCATATATCGACATTAGATTGACAGTTTTTATGTGAAATTGGATCTGCTATAATTGTATCTACACCTCTACGATTTTCACGACAGGATCTGTAAATTATAGTGGGAGGAGAGCATTCATTTTCAGCTTCAGAAAGGCTGAACGAACTTCATAATTCGGGAGAAAATCTATTTGAAATGACTCTTTCATAATTATAATAACTTATACTTCGATCATCTATACCGGATTCTCAAATTTTATTGTAATCATCAAGACCCTTAGCATCTACGTATCTGATTTAGCTGACATAGTCTTATCTTGTTATTTACAAAATTTAGATTTAAATCAACTCGGATCGAAACCGGAAGTTCAAATAGACACGTAGAGTCAATCAAATTATAATTGAAGGATCCGTATAGATTTTTTTGATGGAGAATACCGAACATCAGCTGTACGCATAGTATTGTTGAGTAGACCGGCTCAATCGTCTTCGAGCAGATTCCGGTAAGCATCTGGAACTTGAAAGATCTAGCCGTGGCTCTGAAATTCATGGAGACTATACAAAACTTCACTGTGGACAGCACATTTTTATATACAGACTACAACATGGATGCAAATCCTGGTCAACCATCCGATGATACATCTTTGAAGTGCAGAGTAGAACTCTTGTTCTTGAAATTTGGAACGTGCTTGTTCTTATATCATGAGAAAATAATCTTTAATGTCGGATTCGAAAGGTAGAGAGATCTGCATTAGATATCTTAGTTCTGTTGGTCAGGTTGCCAGGCAAACCCTCTTGCTAGTTCCCGAGTCTTCCATAAGATTTTCCTTGAAAGGTATTGGTGTAGATAATTATCAAAATTTGAGGTCTTTGTATCCAGATTATAGATCTGGCCAGCTTATAAGCACTTCTTGGCCGCTTGAGGCCATAAGGTGTGCTCTCAGAAATTGAATTCGCTATCAAATAGCAGAATCCTTAATGCCACACTCTAAAGGTGGCAAAATTTAACAACATTCAAGGGTTTACTGTGAAATCGTAGCCTTCTATCTAAAATCGATCAGAAAGCTTGGGCGTGGGCCTAAAACCAAGCCTTCAGGGAACGTGGCTCTGAACCTTCAAATCTTGAAAAATATCAAAGATTTGTGACATATTCATGCAATAAACTTTATAAAATCGCAGAAAGCTTGTTTAAACAGCATAGAAAGGAATCTCTTGTGCCTTAACTTCAGGCGGTCGAGCGGGAAAAAAATTGAGATGGTTTGGTCACGTGATTTATAAAAATGGAAAGCTCTAATTTAATTGTAAATTTGGACCCAGTAGGCGGAATTTTAAATAATATCAAAATTTGAGAAGCGATTTAGCTCAGAAAGATGGTTTTATTGATACTTATGAAATTATTCAACTCAGAAGTGGGAATCTCGTAGACCCTGAGCGTGCATGACTTTTGCGCCGTTACAACAACTGAAAATAAACAGCGATACTGTTGTCCTTATTTCAGGGTCTACGAGATTCCCACTTCTGAGTTGAGGATATCTTGAATGTTTAATATATTCGCCTTAAAGAGCTCCAGCGCCTTCGAAATTTTGACATTTTAGAGCTAAGAAAATCCTCAATTGAGGCCCTGATTAAAATCAGAGATTCTCTGGAATCCAATTTTACGTTATCTTCAAACTCCTGTAATTTCTCCCAGAAGCTCAATCTAAGATGTTTCCACTGGAAAACGCATTTATAGCATTTCGTAGACCTTCTGAGTATATAGAGGCTTGTCTCAAGTTTTTTAAGTGGCTCCATGAGAGCATTGGGGTGCTATTTTGTGCAGAGGTCTTGTGATCACGAAATGCTCTCATTGCAGGTCCTTGGCATTAGTTTGGGTAATTGAACGACTTAACTATCCTGCCAGAATCCGGTACTTTTAAGGATAGTCACAAAAACGCTTCCTTAACCGTACTACTCAATAGATTTGCGCGGGCTTTGAGATGTGTTGTGCATTCTCAATGAGCGGTATATGTTCACCCAGGCCACCTTGAAATTGGGATTACTTCTTAGCATGTGGGCTGCCTTCGTGGCTTGACCTATTTAGAGTCTTGAGCTGGGAAATGTATTGACGTGGAGACCCATCGAGCATACCTGAAACGTTGATGCTGAGAAGCATGATAGTGAGAGAGTCTTCGGACTAAGAAAAAACGAGAAGGAGGTTCTGGCAGTAAAACTCGACTTCAATGATGTCTTGACATTCAAAATCCAAGAATTTCGCTTTTCGTATTGACTTAGATGCAAGATGATTGTGGTGAAGTCTATAGTAAAGGCTCAAGTGTACGGAGCTTCCAACCAACTTTGAGTTTCTGGCTTGCGAGGTAGTAGTATACTTACACTACAAATATAGCGGAGACGGAACAGGTTTAGAAACAAAACAGAGCAAAAAAAGGAGAAATTATTGAGCTCATGTTGTTTTCAATCAGCTTCGTTGAGCAGAGTACCTTGAATCCAGCACAGTTGCAACCAATTTGTGGAGATGACTGAAGGCAGCTTGGCCGGAATATCACGACTCAATTTGGTCATAATTTTCGTTTTTTCTGTGATTAGATTGTAAGCAATGTGAGAAGCGTCTTCGAAAATATCTGTGATCGACCCACCGCAGAATTTCGCGTACCTGACGCCGCGAGCTCTCACAAATTGCTGTTCGACAAAGCCAAAGTAAAACACGCAATTGTTCATCATTACTCCACGTTCATTTGGAAGAGACTCACCGAAAAGGGTATTTCTTAACGAATTCAAACTCTTAGAGCTGATTGCAGCGTATCTGCTACTTTTGTCGTCTGCCAAAAGTGTTTTCTTCAAGTCGGCTTCACACAGTTTCCGATAGAGAGGGAGACCACTGGAGTCAACTAGTTGCCGGGCCCTGCTGAGAGTCAAACTATCAGAAAACAGCAGATGGCTGGGCTCGTACTCCAAGCATTGCTCAGATTCAATACAGTCAAAAATCCATTGGGGTCTTATTACCGCATCGTGAGATTTGCTCAGGCCATTCAGTCTGGGAACATGCAAATCCGAGATCACAATACAATCAGACAAAATAGAGCTGGAGGTAGCACCGCCATTGGCTACTATTACAGATTCGAGCTCCTGAATGGGCACATAACTTGGTTCAATCATGTCAGACAAAATGACGAAGGGCTTTGAGTTAGAGAACAGATCTGTTCTTTGACCGCTTTCGATTTGCGGCGACTCCGGAGCTGTAAGCCTCACTCGTTTGGATTGATTTTCTGAGCTACCTGCACCACGGCTAGTGCAATGATTATCTTCCATGAGATTTTCGACGTCAGCCGTAGTTAGGCAGTCCTGGGCTGACTTGTCGAATCTAATCGAAACAAATCTAGGAAATCTCAAGGAGACGCCTAGTTTGTAGGTAGTTGAATCTATGATCTGAGAGGCCTTCACCTCAATCACAACGGAGTGCTGTGGTTCGATAAATTGGTCGGGCCATGCATTGCCTAACGAAAGCCACGAGACTTGCTCCGCGCTTACGGCCGCGAACCAATTACTCTTGGTGAGATCTCGAATTTTATCATGCACAGCAGTACAGAATCCAGCTCCTACTCGACAAAGTGCGGAGTAGCAATCTCTTCGTTCGTCTTTGACGGCACAGAGATAGCTTGACATCTTCTTGCCTCGTGAGCCGGAACCGAAGTAGCCCCCAACAATAAGTAAGTCGTAATTATCACCATTATAGCCAGAAATGAACTCTGGCTTAATCTTTAGCCAGGAGTTATCCCTGCCATCCACTTTATAAGCGGCAGCAGGGTTTTTTATTACGAGCCCTTCAGACATCTGTGCTACTGATCTCTGAAATTCCTGTGCGATTTTATCAACACTATCAGTGCTGATAAAAGGGATTATTTCAAGTATTCCCTTCGCAAGTTTACGGTCTTCGGGGAGGATCACTTTGTCTAATGCGGACTTCCGCACGGAGAGAGCGAAATCACCTAGCATCTTCCCGTTTATTTGAAGAATGTCAAACGCCACGAATAAGGGACGCCATTGATCCTGATTGCCCAATGCTGCCTGTTTTACTTTTGTCGGAGAGCAAACCTCTTCATTCATGATATCCCAGGCAAGAATTTCTCCATCCAAGATCATAGACTCGATATTAGGGTTCAAGAACGCTTTCAGGTGTGACGCCAAACTGGAATTCTTTTCATCTACAGATGCACCATAGTATGACGTATAGTCTTTGCCGCGTCGACTGAAAAAGCACATTTCGTGTCCAAAATCTTTATAGTGCAGCTGCATTCGTTCACCGTCTAGCTTCTCTTCAATGTAGAACACTTTCGGCATAAGTTTGGCCACAAGAGTGAAGTCGTTGGTGAGCTCCTTCTTGTACACACTTCTTTGTGGTCGAAAGCAGCTCATAATTTTGATCGTTTTTTCAACGTCTTCTAGGCGCGATGTCAAGCTTTTGAGTTTATCGCATACCAATCTCAGATCGTTGGTGACGTTAAACAGGTTCAACGCATCTGGATGCCAGATTTTGAGAACAGATGCATCAGATATACCAATTCTCATTTGCCGTAAAAGAATACGAACCAACCACTTCAACTCCAAAGGGCTCAATTGCTGTGTGATCTGCTGAAAGAGCTGGCAGAGTTCCTGAAATTTTAACCGGCCCATTTCTGTAATCCAGTGATTCACCGTGCTTACATCTGAACAAGGTGAGCTGGTTTCAAGAAAATATCTTCTCTCGGCAATTTTAGCCACTAAATCTGCAAAATCTCCTTGATGCCGACCCTTTGTCTGACGAAACGCTGACAGCTGCCTGGCTTCATGAGATTGTTTCCCCACCTTGAAAGCAGCTATGAAGCACTTAGCCAACCTTTTTTCACGCAGATTCTGTACTTCTTGGCAAGACCCTGGAATTATAAGCCGTAAAATTGGGTATATACTGCATTCACCGACGCGTCGCCACTGCTCAAGAAACACAGTCAACACATCGTGCCGCCTTTGAATCGATTTGATTCCATGAACGTGCTCCAAATTCTCCAACAATTGGCAAACGTTGATAAATGGTGTCTCATCTATAGCTGACGGCGTGGGATTTTTCATCGTGGGCTCAACAGCATTTATGAAGATAACCTATATTGCTGTGTAAGACTCAAAGAATCCTGGGACTTGTAGTAGCACGACTAAATTTGGAAAGGGCGCTGATATCTGAGAATTTTAGCGAATTAGCCAGCTATTGAGATTTTTTTATGGCTACGCTAGCCTATTAGGTGGAAGGGCGCATGAGTCCCGATAGTTGAACATACAGTACCGCAAATTGACCTAGAGAGTGCAGCAAATTCGAAAGCGGGACCGCATATTAGTGCGCAAAGTACTCATGGATTGGTACCGAGAGTCACATGAAGTGTACAGGGCGACGCAGTTTGTTGAACTGAGGATCGAGACTGCTCACGGCCCGAGCACGACCAAGCGTCCTTGTGGACCCCTGCGACGGGGTGTCATTTTGGGGTGCATATTTTCGTGCAGATAGCTGCACGTACGCCCGAACCCATACATAAAGGACATTAATTAGAGGCAGAAAACATAGATGACTAATAATATTATCAACCAATAGAATTGCGAGAAAATATTACTCATAACATGCAACCAGCCTTTTTTGACAGCATACTAGATAATTATATTTTAATATCTAAAAGCAACGGTTTGTATGTGAAGAAAAATTGTTATGTAAAAATAACAAGTATTATTTTCAAAAACTAATTATGAGAAACACTTGCACCAGAGTTTTCAAACATTTAAAACGCTTGATACGCTCAGATTTGCAGTAGATTTATGAAAATATCAATAAAATTCTGCATTTTGGCGATTTAAGGGTAGTTCTGCTGGGAGTCTCCGCTCCGTCTTCAGGATACAACACCCCTTGTCATGTGCATCAAAATCGGCCCTGAGCAGGCGCTGAGTACCGCAGGCAAGCAGGTGCAAGTAGGTGCAAGTAGGCGCAAGTATAAACTGGGCGCGGAAACTGACGAAAAGATGTATATTGTGCTTTACGTCAAAATATCCAAATTTTGACGAATATGTACTGAGTAGGCACCGAGCCCCGCATGCATTCATATGCATGTAGTGGCGCTGAGAGGCCTCGGTTATCTGCATACAATGCTTAAACAGCACCAAACAGCCGTTGGCCTTGGGTCCCGGGTCCCCAAGGGCACGAAATATATGATTTCATTCGGTAGCTTAAATATTTATACCAAATTGAGACATTACCGTCGTTCATTGACTGATTCTCAGCCCGATAATTGATTCGTCCGAGCTGGAAATGTCTGATTGACCCGGATTTATACCTTGACAGGGTGTCCAAGTATGACCTGAACGTAGCAATTTATTTGTGAAATACCACATTTTGCCGTTTATTTGTAAACTCCGAGGCTTTCACTTGAAGAACTCAAGAAGACATTATGTCTAACAACTACTCAATTTGTTCTAAGGGCGAAGCTGCCTAGTGTGTAAGCGTATGCTCAATTAATTGAATTCTTATTCGCAAAAATCGGTGAAATTTATATTCGAACTTGCATTTCCTACTAAATTCGGAATTAAAATAATAAATAATCAATTATTACGTATGTAATTCCAGGTAAACCCCTTCAAAACCTCACAAAGATGCTCTAGTCTATTCCCGAGCTTAAATCGACCGAAAACAAAGGGGTACACCTGGGATTTTTGGCCGAATCACATGGCAGCTATCGACTGGTGTCGCTGGAGCGCTAAGTAAGGCATTTGACCTTGTATCCGAACTTTGATGCAAGAATTTGGTGAAAAATAAAAATCTGTGATCTCAATTGAAAATTTCAGCTTTTGAGCGAGATTAAGTTGTAGATTTTATATAAGAGATATCGAGTGAGTCCCGTGATCGCCGTAATTCACTATTCAATATGCTTTCATCAGGAAAAAACCTCAAACTTAGCCATAAATAATCTGATGCTTGAGGAAAATGATAATTAGTTAAATTAATTAAAAACAAGTCGGAGATATGGATCTGGCCAAGCATGACACCGGCGATATTCTATAACTGCTCACTTCCGTTCTCACCAGAATTGTGACACAGAACGATAGGTTGAACACTTCGGACGATGCGGACCCAGAAGTGATAATTAGTTACAAGTGTTCTGATTGCTTTCGCCAAAAGCGATCTTATAGATGCTTTGTAGTGTTGAGGCCAGCATCACGAGCACACCGAAGCATATACTTGCGTAGGATCTGAATCTCTCCTTTTTGTTTTCTCTTTTGCTGGTAGAAAGTTTGAGATAGCACATTGGGGGCAATATGTACGCCATTGAACACGCTGAGGTCGCTCCGACCAATTCTAAGATGACTCCCAAGTTGCAAGTTATAAGGGATATACCCATTGCCGAGAAGATTAGCAAAGTTGTAACAACAAAGTGCTTGGTGGTAGAAACTTCGTGAGACCCAGATATTGCTTCCAGGAGCACCTCTCTGCAGACAAAAATCTCTAAAGGGAGAGTGGTAACCATGTTAAGACCGAAGCAGAGGCGGGCAACCGTGGCAGGCAAATTGTCTTGGGGAAAGTTGTTCAACAAATTTCCCAGAGTGTTTGATTTGAAACACAAAAAGCCACCAATTCCCATGAGCATACAAGCAATCATTGAAACTGCTGTACTCCAATGGGTTACTTGGGCGAAGCGGTTCATTGATGGAGTTTTCAGTGAATCGAAAATCAGCAGGCTGTTATGATGGCACACAAAAGCAAAGGATATCACACTCACTGCCTGGAAAAAGCCCGAGTTAATCGTCCAAAGCGGCAGCGACATTTCGGCAGAGCCGGGCGACACCTTCGGGCCCTCGAAGAGAACCACCAGTAAGATGATGACCATCGAAACTAGTGCAAAAGCAGAAGCTTTAGCGAGAGCAGCAATATTTCTGTTCAAAGAGAGCGGATAAGACGCTCCTAAAACGAATAGAACAATGACAGAGTTACGCGAGGCAAGCCAGTTTAGGAATGCGATCGTGGAGATCTTAGGAAATAGGGTCGTCAGGACATGGGGAATCGTGTCGCCAATAATAACACAAAAGGCTATGCTCCCACCAAAGGCAAAAGCACCTTGTGCGAGGGAAACTGCAATAAGTCCGGGCCGATTGAAACAGTGCTTTACCGTGCCTTGATAGGTCTTTGTACCCGACAATTTCGCGTTTGTTACCATTAATCTGATGGTCCAGTCAATTGCAAATGTCAATACTACTAGTAGAACAATTCCAGCGAGTAAGCCTGCTTGTCTTATTGCATATGCCTGGCCAATGATCCCTGCTCCGATAATAGAGTTGGCCATATTCATAAACGCCATCCGAAGCGAAGATTTGCCCTTCTGGCTCACTAAGTGAGACAAATCGGACTGAGACTCATCACCAGTACTCAAAAGTCTGTCGTTTACATCCCCGCTTTGACTCAAATCTCCAATTTCTTCGATATCGAGGGCATCCATGTAAATAGTGCCTCACGAAGGGGGGTTGACTAAGTTGGAGACCTGTCACTCATACGTCTATCACGATGCTAGAAAATCAGAGAGTGAGTTTCATTGTTTCGAAGGCAATGGCCTGTTTGGGTCGCAGATCTTCTGAGAAGCCCATCACACTCGGTATTTCAGCCCCACAAGGTGCTGGAAAGACCTACGCCACGCAGAGGGCTGCAGAGCTTCTAAATGGAAATGGCATCCGCACTATCGCCATCTCTATCGACGATTTCTACCTTTCCTACGACGATCAAAAAAAGCTGTCGCAGATGGGCAATTCTCTCTATCTCAGACGGGGCCTTCCAGGAACCCATGATGTTCAGCTAGCCACTTCTGTTTTGGATAACTTGAGGGATCCAAACGCCACTCTACCTATTGAAATCCCTCAATACGATAAAAGTGCACACAATGGAGCTGGAGATCGCGATGCACCCCTCCAATTGCAAGAAAAACCCTCAGTTATTTTGCTAGAAGGTTGGTTTCTGGGGTTCACTGCGTATGATGATGCCGCCATGCAGGCTATGCATGCTGATTTACGCGACGAGAATAGATTTCCGGTTTCATCGCGATATGAATTGGAGAATATTGTGGCTGTTAATCAAGCACTACGCGAATACGGAGCGATATGGAACCAACTAGACGACCTGGTGTATATGAAGCCTAGATCCCTGTCGTACGTATATGAGTGGAGATTGCAGCAGGAACATGATTTGATCTCTAGAAAGGGCTCCGGAATGACTGACAAAGAAGTAAGAGAGTTTGTGGACATGTACATGCCGTGCTATGAACTCTACACCGTCGATTGCAGCCAATATCTTCTTCTCGAGCAATCTAGGGATAGCATACTGGTTGAGAAAGGTAACGAGGCTACGACACCCCAGGATTCACGGTAGATCACGTAGCTGCCAATCAAATGTACAAAAATACAACAATGTACAAAAGAAAAAAAAGTAAAAAGTGTGATTTAACCCAGGATCGAACTGGGGACCTCATGCGTGTGAAGCATGCGTCATGACCAACTAGACCATTAAACCAGCATTTTAAAGGCGGTCGTCGACGAAACACTATGAAGCTAGAAGCAAGCACGATTGAGTTTTCTCGAATTTTTACATATTTACACCGTCTCTACCACTAAATCCTTGTTTGTGAGAGTATCTGGCAGCTCACCCTGGTTGATGAACCTTGATATCTGGGCTGCAGCCTCTGATCCCACTAATTTAGACAACTCGTCAGTGTTCATGAGTACCAGGTCGTAGAGTGACTTCACATTGGCGGTGATTTGCTTGATGTTTCCCTTTGATACTCCTGGAATATTCTCTAACATCTTCAAAGCGGTTTCATTGACGTGAACCTCGCGGCCTACGGCTGCGCATTCAGCTGGATTGGGCTCGTTGCGACCAGCCTTCAAGAGCGAGAAGATTTCTGCACTATGAGCTGGAGATGTACTCCAGATAATTCTAAGAGCTGGGAATCCGTGCAAGAGCACGGCAAGGTTTGAGATCAACTCTATGTGTGCTCTAGGGGCAGCGTTGCGTAGCTCCGCAAAGGGCTCGAGAGAGAATGACTTGTCATTGTCGAATTCGATGAGCAATACCGCAGTGGTATAGTGTTTGAACATAGACTTACACTGTTGAATCAGTCTTCCGTCTCTGAAACTGGCTTCCAAGTCGCTGACGCTTTTGCGTTCGATGACAATATTATTGCTCAGAACATAGTCTCCTACTAGTAGAGTGAGAGGAATGGTTCTGATTTTCTCTTTCCAGATCAAGAAAGGTAAAGATGCAACGAATTCTCGAGTATCAACAACACACCGTGGCAAGTCTGTTTGCAGCTGAACTCGCGGCTTTCCGCCTCCAAATCGCGAGCTGACTACCACGGGGTCTGACACGTGCATCGGATCAAAATCATCTGAAATAACCATCGGCATGGCGGCCTTTTCTTTGATGAGACTCGAGAACGCATCCTTTTCTGTGCGGAGCCTGTATAAATACTGGAGTTCCTCCACGCTACGCTGGTAATACAATACGAATAGGTCGGGCGGTTTTACAGAGAGAATGTTCTCGAGTTCCAAACGCCGCGTGAAGGCTAAATCATGCTCATATAAAACAATGAAGTCAAAATCTTCAAGCTTGAGATTACTCGTCTCCGAAAATCGGCAAAGCTGTACCATCAGACCATTGTGCGCGAATGGCACACTGCTATGCTCTTCAAGATATTGCAGAGCAGACACGCTGTCTACCATCTCTCCGAATGCATAAGTTTCTTTCTTGTTGAAATCTTTGACCACAGAGCGCGCGGATCCCTGCTTCAAATTACCTCTAGTGCGTCTTCGCTTGTTCTGGCGGTCCTGGCTCTGGGCTATCGAAGCTGGCAAAAGCATTTCGCTTATCACCTGTGCTCCAGATTCTTCTAACACACTCGACTCAAATGCCTCCCTGTGCTTTAGTTTTTGAACATAAGATTCTCCATATCTGAGATAACCTCGAATCTGTGATTGGGAGTGTCGGTCCTGGCATAAGATGAGGACTGCACGCCTGGCTGCGTGCTCGGAGACCGTAGCATCAGAAGTCTGAGAAACAAATTCTGCAAGCAGACCGGATATGTACTGCCACTTGGGCAGCTCCTCCTCTTGGGCAACTCTGTCACTTGCCAGCTCGCGGAGATTTACAGCTGCGTCAACCTGCAGTAAGGCCGCAGGTTCATGCGTCTCGAAATCAAGATTGTCTTGCCAGAAACCCTGGATCAAGCGGTTAAATCTTACCGGATCAACTCTAGCCAGGCAGTGCAAGAGTTCTTGCAAGCTGCGAAGTTGATAGACTGCCTGGCGGCAAGTAGCAGAAAGTCGATGCCAACTCGGGTCCAGAGCAACCCTTATTTTTGTGAAAAGATCCGTCGAAAGAGCCATGTCAATACTCCAATCATTGTCTACTGCTGGAGTTCTGCTCTTGATTTCTGAGATGGTGATCTGCAATAGCTCTTGAAGCGAGTTCTGTATAGCAGTCATGGCCGGAGTTAGCTCGAGAATGTTTTCATTCACTGAAATTCTAGGAATACACCGATCGACCTCCAGTCGGAACCTTGGCCACAATGTACAGCTGGGTACCCCAATATTCTTAAGTTTCAAGCTCAGCCCATTGGAGCCAAAGGATACACGTTCGGGCACATCGCTGAACGCCTTGATAAACGAGTGCGGGCTTAAAGATTTAACGAGTTTCAGAGCAAACGATTCAGAGCTCGACTCACTAACCTTCTCAGCATTTAAGACGATAACTCCGCTAATCTTGGATGCAGGGATATGCCCGGCCAGCAGATCGACCACTAATATCCTCGAAGTGACTGAGAAGACGCCACCTCGCGAATAAGCCTCGGCTCGTTTCGAATTATCAATTGTTGCGTTGAACGAAGTGATCCCCCGCAGCTTCATCTTCGAGGGAAGTAGTTCGCTTAGATCTGTCTCGAGCTCGGTGATGGCTTCGGGAGAGGCACCAATAATAAGCACAAGACTTTCTGGTTTCACGAGTAATGGTGAATTAGTAGTCCTTGCACTACCGGAGTTGTCTACTAATAAAATCAGTGCTGCCACGATCCGTAGCAACCCAAGGCCAGTGCCTATCACTGTCAATTGATCCGATAGCAGCGATTCCTTCACGACTGCGCTTTGAAATTCAAGAAGCTTAAGAGTCGATAAGTCTTGCACGTCGCGTTCCCGAGATGCAACGAGTATAGGGTCATTTTGTGTCTCGAACGTGTCAAAACGGGTTCCCGTGTGAGGAGGCGTCACCCTTTCGCTTGCGGTTACGAAGGGCTCGGGATTCTGAGCTTCAGGAACAACTTGTAATTCAGAATTGACATTTATAGTGCTTTGAAGGGGCGAATTATTGGTAATTACTGGATTTTTTTCGGAATCAGAGCCTTCATCATCACTATTTAAAAATAATGACATGTAAGGTGGGATCGCAAAGGGGGGTACCTTTGTAACCTTTATCATCTTGGCCGTGCCTCAATATCTCACCCCCATCACTGCTAGACTCAGGCTGAAATTTACCTGATAACGTGACGCAGACAAGAAATTAAACCGGAAAAGCCTGAAAAATGAAACTGACATCGATTATAAACGACCTGGGGCCCGAGGAATCTTTCTTTTCATGCGAATTCTTCACTCCGAAAACGGCGGAAGGCTGCGACAATCTAATCGCGCGTTGCAGTCGATTGGCGGATTTGGGTGCACTATTTGTTTCGCTCACATGGAGCTCTGGAGGAGTTAATGCCGACGCTACACTTGATTTGGCTAGTAGGCTTCAAAATGAAGTAGGAGTACCTACGGTGCTGCATCTCACCTGCACGAACATGAGCAAGACGGTGTTGGATAAGGCATTGGAACAAGCCAAGAATTCAGGGATTAGGAATATTCTGGCCCTGCGGGGTGACCCCCCCAGAGACGATTATGAATACAGAAGCTCATTTCACAACGCGAAGGGCCTTGTTGAGTACATTCGCGAACATTACGGAGACTATTTCTGTGTAGGCGTTGCCGGCTACCCGGAGGGCCATTACGCTGGGCCTGGTTCTGAGCAGAGCGTCGAAAACGACATGCCGTTTTTGATCGAGAAAGTTGGTGCAGGAGCTGATTTTATTATAACTCAGCTCGTTTATGATGTTGCGAAATCGATCTCGTACGAAAGCACGCTACGAAAACACTCCTCGGGCCTGTTCAAAAGTATGCCGATTATTCACGGTTTGATGCCGATCAATTCGTATCAGCAATTTATCAGATCCTCAAAGCTCAGTCATGCCAATATTCCCTCCGATATTTTGCTCAAGATCATGCAACTGCACACCAAAGACGACCAGGAGATCAAGGCCTTTGGTATAGAGCTGTTCTCAGAAATCATAGTGCAGCTTCGGGCAAACGGAATCAGGGGTGTTCATTTCTATACTCTCAATCTTGAGAAAAGCGTAGCCCAAATTATTCAGAAGACTGGCCTGATCAGCAGAAGACGTTTGTTATCGGTAACGCCGGATGAAATTGCTGATGAACTACCGCAGGGCCGCGATGTGACATGGGACGATTTTACCAACGGTAGATATACAAACCCTGCTTCAGCTGCATTTGGTGAGATGGACGGCTACGGCCATCAGATCTTTGGTGTTGAGAATGGTAAGCCGCATGCACAGTGGGGCACTATTGAGAGGGCCGAGGATATATCGGCGTTATTTATCGGCCACATCACCAACGAGATTCCGGTTATTCCCTTTAGCGACCAGCCTTTGAGTTCCGAAACTGCTCTTATTCAGGAAGAGCTTATTACGATGAACCGCCAGAATTTGTGGACTCTCTCGTCGCAGCCCTGCGTGGACGAAACTCCTTCGACAGATCGCATATTTGGATGGGGCCCTGCCAAGGGCAAGGTATATCAAAAGGAGTTTGTTGAATTTTTGGCCCCTAAAGAGTACTGGGAGGCTTTCAGGTCAAGACTTGATACTTTGCCGAGCTCAGAGTACACATACTATGCCGCGAGCGAGAAGGGAGATGTGCAGACCAATGAGATCGATAACTCTGTGCATGCGGTGACTTGGGGAGTGTGGGGGACGCGAAAGACCGAGACGACATTCATCACCAAAGAAGCTTTCGAGGCTTGGAGAGATGAAGCATTCGATGTTCTGCGAAAGTGGCAGAAGCTCTACAACCCTGAGAGCGAGACCTTCCAGCTACTGGATAGGGAGGCATCGTCAAGAATCTTGGTGACTGTTATTCACCATGAACTGGTCTCTGGAATATGGGAGTTTTTCTCTAGCAGAGAAGGATAAAGTCGAGGTCGAAGATGTGACGCGGCAGTGCGTCTAAATGTGAATCTTAGCTGAAAAGGAGAATTTACTCAAAGTCTTGTTTAATTTGTATTTTTACCAAGAATTTAAAGAGAAATCCGAGATTAAATTCCAGAATTAGCCGAATAAGTGAGACGCCGCCAAGAAGGCTTATGATAGTACTTTGTGGATAGTACTTATGTGATAGATAAGTGACACTTATATAATGCGTAAGCAAAACTTATATAATACAAGTATAGATTCTGTTGTTAGGGTAGATAAACTAGGGCAAAGCCACGCCGATGCATACCCTGACGCATACTATAAATAGCAAAACTTATATAATACAAGTATAGATTCTGTTGTTAGGGTAGATAAACTAGGGCAAAGCCACGCCGATGCATACCCTGACGCATACTATAAATAGCAAACTTACATAATACAAACCGCATTAACAACTAATACGTACCAGAAACATTACATAACGTTGACCACACAATTAGATAATTGACATACATTTACCTAATCAGAGCTACCCGTTTGTATATCACATGACCCAATTATTTGATATTAACAACTTGTTATCACCAAGAAAATCATCTTATATAACATGCACTTACCGTTCGATATAGCTGACTAAACATTTCATGATTACATAATTAAAATTGATGACATGATATGAAATATTTATATAATACAATTTAAGTTAACTTTACCAGTGTTACTTACGAGATAAATTGGTAATACAATTGGCTTATCAATACACGACTAAGCATTGTTAGCTAAGCAGACAACAATTACCTAAACCTGACATATAATTAGGTAATTAAACGTAACCGGCTTACATCACATGCTCACATAATTTTGACTTACATAATTATTTAATAACATATTATATATTATATACTCATCTATGATCAGCTGGCGAGATCAGCTGCTTAGGTAATCGAAATTTAGCTGGTACTTTCAGCTGCTAACATAATCGTGATCAGGTGATTTCAACTGCTAACATAATCGTAATCAGGTGATTTTAGCTACATAGTCAAAATCAGGTGATTTCAGCTGCTAACATAATCGTAATCAGCCGGTACTTTCAGCTGGTACTTTCAGCTGCTAGCATAGTCAAAATCAGCCGGTGATTTCAGCTGGTGATTTCAGCTGGTGATTTCAGCTGGTAATTTCAGCTGGTAATTTCAGCTGGTGATTTCAGCTGGTACTTTCAGCTGCTAGCATAGTCAAAATCAGCTGGTACTTTCAGCCGGTACTTTCAGCTGGTAATTTCAGCTGGTAATTTCAGCTGGTACTTTCAGCCGGTACTTTCAGCTGGTAATTTCAGCTGGTAATTTCAGCCGGTGATTTCAGCCGGTAATTTCAGCTGGTGATTTCAGCCGGTAAAATCAGCCGGTACTTTCAGCTGGTGATTTCAGCTGGTAATTTCAGCTGGTAATTTCAGCTGGTACTTTCAGCTGGTAATTTCAGCTGGTAAAATCAGCCGGTGATTTCAGCCGGTAATTTCAGCTGGTAAAATCAGCCGGTACTTTCAGCTGGTGATTTCAGCTGGTGATTTCAGCCGGTAATTTCAGCTGGTAATTTCAGCTGGTAAAATCAGCCGGTAAAATCAGCTGGTAATTTCAGCTGGTAAAATCAGCCGGTAAAATCAGCCGGTAATTTCAGCTGGTGATTTCAGCTGGTGATTTCAGCCGGTGATTTCAGCTGGTAAAATCAGCCGGTAATTTCAGCTGGTAATTTCAGCTGGTAAAATCAGCCGGTGATTTCAGCTGGTAAAATCAGCCGGTAATTTCAGCTGGTAATTTCAGCTGGTAAAATCAGCCGGTACTTTCAGCTGGTGATTTCAGCCGGTGATTTCAGCCGGTACTTTCAGCTGGTGATTTCAGCCGGTAGAATCAGCCGGTAAAATCAGCCGGTAAAATCAGCCGGTACTTTCAGCTGGTGATTTCAGCCGGTAATTTCAGCTGGTAATTTCAGCTGCTAACATAATCGTAATCAGCTGGTAGAATCAGCTGGTGATTTCAGCTGGTACTTTCAGCTGGTAGAATCAGCCGGTAGAATCAGCCGGTAGAATCAGCCGGTAAAATCAGCTGGTAGAATCAGCCGGTACTTTCAGCTGCTAATTTCAGCTGCTAGCATAGTCAAAATCAGCTGGTAGAATCAGCTGGTGATTTCAGCTGCTGACATAATTAAACAGATGACATAAACATAGTGGCGCAAATTGTGGCGCGAGCAGGAGCATGTGGCGCGAGTAGTGAGCATGTGGCGCGAGCAGTGAGCATGTGGCGCGAGTAGTGAGCAGTGAGCAGGAGCAGGAGCATGTGGCGCGAGCAGGAGCAGGAGCAGGAGCAGGAGCATGTGGCGCGAGCAGTGAGCAGGAGCAGGAGCAGGAGCATGTGGCGCGAGCAGTGAGCAGGAGCAGGAGCAGGAGCATGTGGCGCGAGTAGTGAGCATGTGGCGCGAGCAGTGAGCATGTGGCGCGAGTAGTGAGCAGTGAGCAGGAGCAGGAGCATGTGGCGCGAGCAGTGAGCAGGAGCAGGAGCAGTGAGCATGTGGCGCGAGCATGTGGCGAAAATATGACATGTAACATTATATTAGAGATAACAGATTCAGAGCATCCTAAATAACCGTGAACGTAATCTGTCAAGGTCTGAAACAGATTCAGGGCACCCTGAATAGTTTTGAAAATAATCTGTTAAGTTCTGTAACAGATTTAGAGCAGCCTTCAGAAATGTGAGCTTTGAATCGGTAACAGATTTAGAGTGCCCTCAAGAAGCCTTGACGTGGAATTTTGGCCAAAAGAAACTCTAAGATAAAATTCTTAACCAGCGCGGGCTCCAGAAGGGCATAAGTCTGAATGTCTGGTTTACGTTCCCGATGTGAATTTTGAGTTTATTCATCTCTAATTTCAGCAGAGCATCGTGCGGCAGCTTCGGGATAGGCTGTCGACGAAATGTATAGAGAAATACCAAATCAAGTATAGCAGATCGAGCGAATCTCGATGGTTTATGGGCTATGTCGAGCTCCCAAGCTATGCAAGCTTTGACGCACTGTTTGATGGAAGCTATCCATCCTAGAATTACCGGATTCTTGGATCGCACTCTTGCATGCACGTCCAACTGTGCATATCCCACGAGTCACCCTTGGAGAACCATTAGCGCGAAAATTTTAAGTTTCCACGAAAAAAGTAGACAAAAGCTTTTGTTTCGAGCAAAAGAACAATCAATGTTAGGAGTAATGTCAAGGGTCAAGCCCCGAACCGAACACCAATGGCACGGCTGGTGCTCTGGCTTTCGGTTATCAGTCAGCGATAATCGGGGAACCAGCAGTTTACCAACTCAAAAAGCCCCCTTTATGAGGTCAATGGAAGCTCGCGTCGGGCGAGAGAAACAACGTATGATTAAAAGGTAATTTGGCAGTCTGATCGAGCAATACTAACTCAGTCTTCACACCCGATGGAGCCCGTGTCGTCGCGGGAGGCGTGGTCCTAAACAATGAAAAATCTAAGGTCCTCGTGGTTAGTTCTCAAGCCCAACCCGACAAGTGGGTCTTACCAAAGGGAGGAGCCGAAACCGACGAGTCGCTGGAGGAGTCTGCTTTGCGGGAAACCTGGGAAGAGTCTGGCGCCGTTTGCAAGATCGAAAAGCTCGTTGGCATTTTTGACGAGGACAGATCTCATGAAAGCAAGAAAACAGGCCTTCCTCGCGGCAAAACGCAGTACAATTTCTATCAAATGACTTTGACCAGTCTAGAGGATAAGTGGCCGGAGTCAAATCGTACTAGAACTTGGATGAATTACGAGGATGCTCACGCGAGTATGCTAGCCCATAACCGGCTTCAATTGGCTGAGGCTTTGGAAAAGAGCGACCTCAAACGCGAAGGCAGCTAGAACAAACTCTCATAATTTATATAGATCCTTACCATCCATTATGTCCAGGCCAAGTATGGCAAATTTACCTCCTGCCAGCGCGTACGCCACATCATCCCTTCAGCATGCCGAAAATATCCATCGGATTGAACCCTTGCTGAGGTCGTATGCCGAAGTACTGGCCACCGATTTTCTTGAATATTGAGTCGAAGGCTGTATACTGCGATATGCGATAGTGTTCCACAAGCTCCTGGTAGGCCTCTCGACACTGAGTGGCACATACCATGGGTAACAGCCTCAAGAACACAAACATTTCTTGCTCGTCAGAGCCAAAACCCTTACTTTCGCCTTCGCTCTCCGAGAATTTGCTGGTGGCAAGCTCAATGTACGCCTGTGCATTCTTCAGGTCGCCCTTCGTCACATAGCCCAGAACGCCTCTTGCTGCAAAAGCCCAGGCATTCTGTCCTGGTGCTGCACGGAAGCATTTCATGTGAATATCTACAAGCGACGAGACTGAGTCTTTGGTGCCCAGGAACAGATAGCTCTCGGCGTCGACTGCTGCATTCACAGAGCAGAATAAGGTACCAATGAGATGCATAAGTTCTGGGTCCTTGTTCGACCAGACAGCCACATGTTTGCACACCTGTTTGGTGACACTGTCCCCGAAATCAAGGTTCACAAGAACCTGCGAGATTCGGCCCCGGCTAGGTCCGTCCACCAAAACAGAGGCCTGAGTATAAACTTCTAGCAAGTACAGGGCAAGGTCTGCCACGGAGCCTGCCTGCTTGTTCTGGCCCAAAAGAATTGCGGCGTTGTAAAGCAAAGCGATAGCCTCATCGTATGATTTTTGCCGACAGAAACGGGCCACTTTTGTCCGAACTACCTGGTGGCCCTCGTAGAATTCGCCAGCCTGCAGCTTTGCGTCTAAGCGGTCCAAGGAGCGATCAAGAGACATTGCCGTAGTTCTGCAGAAGCAACAATTTCGTGTTATCAATCTAGATTGGGGAAGGAAACAGAGTGAGACTGGTGAAGTTGCTCTCAAGAGACCCAATGTTGGAACTGAAGTCACGGGTTTCCAGGCTTGAAGCCACAATTTGTCATCGATGGGGAAGGGGGGGGGGTCCGAGGGTCCGAGGTTCGCCAGTAGGCTGAGGCAGTATTGAGCGAAAAGCAAAAGGATGGGGTACAAATGTCGGAGTTCCCGCTTCCTAACCGGAAGATTTATCAGAGAAGGAGATCAAACTACTGACGGAGAGTTTTGCCGACCAATGCTCGGATCTCAACCTTTAACGCACATGTAGGGCAAGGGCGCATGATACGGTCGCCGTTTATGGTGCCGCATCCAGCGTGATTTCGCCATCTCACCTCATACAACTACACCTCTGACCCATCCTATTTTGGCATGTGTCCCCACCATTTTGAAACTTACAGACGCCAGCAGATGGACGACTTCGAGGTTGTCTCCGAGGTCTCGCACTCGAAAGATAGAAACGAGCCATCCTTCTCAATTGAAGACTATGCCATCAAGTACCTCGAGTTTACCGACAAGGCACCCACTGTTTACCATGCCGTGGCCTTTCTTGGCCGGGAATTGGAGGCTGCTGGTTTCCAGTACGTCAGCGAGCGCGATGCGTGGGACGGCAAATTGAAGAGCGGCACTCGTTTCTACACCACTCGTAATGGCACCTCGTTCGTGGCGTTCGTTAAAGGCAAGGACTGGGTTCCCTCGAAGGGCGCCGGAATTACTGGCAGCCACACCGACTCCCTTACTGCAGTGCTGAAGCCTAGCTCCAAAAAACCTTATAAGGAAGGCTTTGAGTTGCTGGGTGTGGCACCCTACGCTGGCGGCCTGGGCCCCACCTGGTGGGACCGTGACCTGGGAATCGGTGGACGGCTGGTCATTCGCGATGGCGACAAAAAGATCAAGACCAAGCTTGTGAAATCTCCCCACCCCATTGCCCGCGTGCCTACGCTGGCGCCTCACTTTGGTATACCCGGCCCTTTTAACATTGAGACCCAGACCGTGCCCATTATTGGTCTTGCCCCCACCCAATCCGAAGAGGTTATTGCGACTGAAGACGAGAAAAAGTCGCCGCTTTACGGTAAGCATTCTTTGAGACTGCTGCGGGCTCTTTCGCGATACGCAGATGTGCCGGTCAGGGATATTCTCGAGGCAGACCTTCAGCTGTTCGATACACAGCCGGCAGCCATCGGTGGCCTGGACAAAGAGTTTATTTTTTGCCCTCGTATTGACGACAAGATTTGTACCTACACAACTGTGTTCGGTCTCATTGAGGCCGCAGAACAGATCGAGTCGCAAGGAGGCCTGGCGTTTGCTGCTGGCTACGACAACGAAGAAATTGGCTCGCTCTCCCGTCAGGGTGCCCGGGGCAATTTGCTCGAGGCATCGATCAGCCGTGTCCTCAGCGGCCTGTCTGCCTCGGAAACCGCCCAGTTCTACGCCAACTCGTTTCTCGTTTCGGCAGACGTGCTCCACGCAGTCAACCCGAACTTTAGCGAGTACTACCTGGACGAGCACAAGCCCACCTTCAACAAGGGAGTCTCGCTGGCTCGCGACCCCAATGGAAATATGATCACGGATGCGGTATCTGCAGCCTTGATTTATGAAATCGGTCGTCGCTCGGGCAACGAAGTCCAGCAGTTCCAGATCCGCAACGACACCCGATCCGGCGGCACGATCGGACCAGCCCTGTCTTCAAAAACCGGCCTGAGAGGCGTGGACCTGGGAATTGCCCAGTGGGCCATGCACTCGATCAGAGCTGCTACTGGCTCCAAGGATGTCGGGCTCGGCGTCAAATTCTTCAAGGCGTTTTTCGCTATCTGGCAGGAGGTCGACACGGAGTTCAAATTGGGCGACCTCTAAGGATCTTGAATGCTTCCATCAACCTGCTTTTGGCACCAGCTTGTATACTTTGTTCACGCCGAAAATATATGCCTTATATGTATACTCAACTTGTATCCTGACGTGCAACTTGTATACTAATTAGATGACTCTTAGATGCGAATACGATTTTTCTTATATACCAAAGTGGAATGCTTTGCTTCCTATGGTAACTCGCCCTATGCTAAACACGTTCGAACGCTAAAGTGTCGGCTCCACATCCTGAATCTCCATCAAACTAGTTGGCCTCTTTCTGCAGTTCAGTGTGAAGTGCTTTGAGGCGAGGAACGACAAGCCGTCTGCCCAAGGAACTACTGAGAATCAGCCAGATCGCAAAGACACCTACTATCACATAGTATCGAACGTTGGACCAGGCAACAATCGATTCTCTGAACCCGAGCAAAACAAACGGCTGGACTGCATAGCCCAGAGCCAGCTGCGTTAGCACCCAGCACACCAGATCGTAGGCAGGCTTGTAAGAGGTGTCAATAAAAACAGGCCGTACGGTTTTGCGCAGAAGCTTACCACAGTTCTGTAAAAACGCCACGAGCACAAAAGTCAGGTAGTATCCGGGCCGAATGCCGTGCCAAACCGCAGATACAAGAAAAGTAACAAACGTGGCGGCGAACCCAGGCTTTTGTCCTTTAGGAGTAACCCGCAAATACACATAATGCCGCAGCCATTCCGAGGTGTTCATATTCCAGTTGCCGAGTACGGCGTGGATGTTTTGGGCCGTCTCAATCTTCAAAGCCTTGACGTTCCGAACCCGGTCCCATTTGAGCCTGCCATCGGCCGTCTTACCGTTGTAGCCAAGGCCGCAGTGGATACAAGCCGCTTCAGAAATGCACCACGCAGCGTAGTACTTCAAGCGGTAGATGAATCCCATAAAATAAAGTGTGACTGCTCTGACGTAGAAGGATTTTTCGAGAAACGAGTCCTGCACGAGTTGCTCAGGATGGAAGTAAGGCGTCAAGACTACGAAAAGGTAGGCCCACAGTGCACCTTCTGCGGCTCTTGCGAAGGCAACATGGCCCGAGCGCGGGATCTTTCTGAACCGTGTCTTGCGCCTATCGCTCAGATTAGAGTTTGCTTGTTTGGTGTTCTTCTTGACATCTGTTTTGCTGGAAGCCTCATCAGGGGCAACCTCGTCTTCGAAAACGGTCAGATCGAGCCAGTCCTGGTAAGTTTTCAAATTACATGTGGGGCCGGTAAGAAGCGCGGGAAAAAAGAAACACCACGACAAGAATGTGAGGATTGAAGGCATTTGAATTACCCTGAGCTCGTTTTGCCGGGTACTCAGGGACTTAGCCGGCTGCTGGCCATCGAACACGTCGTACGCATAAGAAGTCAATCGCATCAGCATGACCATTTGAACCCCGGAAATTCCGAGCTTTGAGCTGAACTCGGGGTCATCTATTGATTGCTCCCGGTAGTGGGTGTAGAGCATGTGTGCCATGAGTACAGCAAACGCAGCTGGCGGCATCCAGGCTCGGCTCCTGAACTGGAACGCAAATGTATAAGTGAACAAGCAGGCCGCAAGCAGTTCACCGATTCCCCTAGAGTAGTCAAAAATCGAAAGCATATAGAACGCGGCAATCGCAAGAATGAAGAGCTCTTTCAGTAAAATCGGCCGCGAAGGCAGCCGCTTGAGCTGGGCACACAGTGGGAAGTTCAGAAATAAAACCAGCACCATTCTCACCAGATCTGGAGGCATTGCGATTGTTTCAGACAGCCATTGCACCAACTCGTCAATTGCTGCAATTCTCATCTTTTGTCCGGAGAAAGCCGTTTCCAATAAGTGGAGCAAAGGAAAGAGCCAGGGTTTGAGCGTTCCTGGTCAGCCCTTAATCCGCAGTTGATTACAGGAGCCCGGTAGCAAAGAGCCTGCCATTGTGAGCAATCGATGTTCAAGAATGGGCACCATGTCCACCTGCAGTGTTGTTTTATTTGACTACAATGGCATCCAGTGTAACATTTTATGCCTCTGATATGAAAATCGATCTAAAAACCACCGAGGAATTCCCTCGCCCAGCCGGTTACCGACGCGTCCGAGAGAGCTTGCACGTGATAGCTTCACAAACGTTGCACAAATGATTTTGAAAACGACCTGGCAGCTAATCCATAAACCTAGACGAAATCCAAGCCAAAATAGAAAACAAATGCAAAGAAACAAAAAAAAAAAAAAAAACAATACACACAAAAAAGGTAAAAAAAAAAAGGTTGGAATTGTCAAATCAATACTACGATCCCCCCGACCGCCAGTCAATCCTTTTAGTTTATAAATCGCTGCGGGTGTCTGGCTGAATTGTTCTTGGGCGGCTTATGCGGCGTCATGCACTTTTCATGGGCACAGTCAAGAGCAAAACGCCACTGGTCCCCCGAACTCAACCTTCTCAGCTAGCAAAACTCAAACTTTTTACGGCTGTGAGCTTGAATGAGTACTCGCGTGTCATAGAGATGTCTATACCTACCATTTTTGTTGAATTGAAAAGAACGTGCCCACCTCTTTGGGGGAAGGCACCTGCAGCTTACTCTGACACTTTCTGGGCAAACGGTGTAAGCTGATGAGTCTAGAATAAAAAACCTACCAAGCTACTTGTCGCGGTCTTCTCGTTGCTAGGGATGAACCGTCGTTTTTCAGCACGCTTCGGCAAACTGCTAACAAAGTCTCTCGGCAGACCACTCTATTCGGGTCAGTTTGTGCGGTTTAACAGCACCAGCAACCATGCTGGTACCCCGGCTGGCTCGCACACGTCCAGCTCAGGTCCAACAGCAATTATGCTGATGAACATGGGTGGTCCTGCCACTGTCCCCGAGACCTACGACTTTTTGTTGAATTTGTTTAGTGATGGTGATCTGATCCCGCTGGGTCCCTTCCAGAAGTACGTGGCCAAGTTCATCGCTCTTCGTCGCTACAAAACAATTGAGGAACACTACGAGGAGATCGGCGGCGGCTCGCCGATCCTCAAGTTCTCCAAGGAACAGGCCCGTTTGACCTGTGAGCTGCTGGACCAGCTACACCCTGAAACAGCCCCGCACCTGCCCTACGTTTGCTTCAGATACGCACCGCCTTTCCAAGACGATGTTTACAAGCAGATGCTGGCAGATGGCGTGACCAGGGCAGTGGCTTTCTCGCAGTACCCGCAGTACTCTTTCTCGACTACCCGCTCGTCCACCAATGAGCTTGAGCGATCTATGAAACGTGTGGATCCTGATAACAAGATCCAGTGGTCTTCAATTCTTAGATGGCCCACTCACCCCACTTTCATCTCGACCCTTGCCAAGAATGTCAAAGCCGAGCTTGAGAAGTTTGACGCCAAAGACAGAGACGACGTCATAGTGCTTTTTAGTGCCCACTCGCTACCTATGTCGGTCGTCAACCAGGGTGACCCCTACATTGCGGAAGTGGCTGCATCCGCCTACGCAGTGATGCAGAATCTCAAGTTCTGCAACCCTTACCGAGTGGTTTGGCAGTCGCAGGTAGGTCCTGCCCCGTGGATGGGAGCCCAGACCCAAAAAGCTATCCAAACCCTTGAGAAACGCGACGACTACAAGGGCGTCGTTGTGGTGCCCATTGCCTTCACTACGGATCACATTGAAACCCTTCACGAAATTGACATTGAAATGAAAGAGGAAGTGAAGAAGCCCGAGCTGTTGCGCAGGGCCGAGTCTCTCAATCTGGATCCGGAGTTCATCAAGGCCATGGCAGAGATAGTCATCGAGCACCTAGACGACAACCATGCGGCGCAGGCAGAGTCAGGTGCGGGAATTGTGCCTGTCTTCCACAAACTAAAATAGACAGCAATCAGAAAAAAATAAAATGATTAGCTAGGCTCTAACATCTTTCATACAACCAAGCTTCGGAGTCTCGATTCATTGACTAGTGGTGAGGGAGGAAGGGATTTGCGGCGGTGGCGAGAAAGGCGAGTGTTGTTCAATACCGAGATTCTTTCAACATATTCGTGAAATTTCAAAAGAAAAGGGTCAGGGCAAGTTACAACCCTGCCCTAGGCACCCCAGATATATCCAAGATCAGGCGACGAGATGAGGTGCATTTCCTTATCGCGAATACCTAGTGATAAGCCGCGAACTTTCGGATCACTCGCGTGCTCGCCCTAGTCTGAGTCAATCCGAGCGTCGCTTATCGTAATCTGGCTTACTTGCATCGACATCCCTAACATCAACTGGTTGTCAAATACCATGCATAAAAATAGTTATGATATCTGTCAAATACTTCAGCACCCTTGAATGCCTTTCGCTTTGACGGTTGAAGAGGGGAGGGTTCCGTTCCCTACACTGCCTCGCAGATCTCGCGAAGGTCATGCAGCTCCGTGCTTCGGAAGCACCCTGCTATATGACTAACTGAAGTAATTGAAGTAAGTCGAACCTCAGCCAGAGCACGCATTCAGTGCCACCATTGAGTCTCCATGCGACCATAGACATCCAATTGAGGCTCGCTCGCTACGCTTTTGTCAGTTGAATCCCTCGATTCTCAGCTAGTTAATCGGCCTTAGAAGTTTCAGGATATGTTCATTAAGCCAACGCCCTGCACATGTAGCTGAATGCACCATGCATGAGTTTTCGCTATTACTAAGATAAGAAAGTACTCTCGTAGATTTGGGTGCCAAGGAAATTTATCTTCAGAGCCACACGTTAAATAGACGCTAGGCCCCAAAATTTTCGATTTGTCTCGGCAAGTTTTTTTTCGCGTCCTCAGCTTTTACGCTTGAATTTCAGATCAAGTTCCTTGTAAGGTTCTTTTGATCAACCTTTACCTTCATCCCCTTCCTTTCTTCCAACATTTTTGCGTCAAAAAATGTCTGAGTCTCAGCTCGGATACGACGCCGAGAAAGGCGTTGGGTTCTCCGGCTCTACGGACGATTCTCTGGATGGTCAAGAGTACTATCTAGGTGCTGCTGATCAAAAAGAAAAAAGCGTGCCCTCGATCTTCCAAAAATTCAATGCTTGGATGGAGAAAATGGGCGGCGAGACTCGCGGCATCGAAAGAATCCCGGAGGATGAACGGCACGACGACTCATATTGGAACTCAGCCAGTATGTGGCTTGGTGGTAATCTCGTAATTGCCGCCTTTGCTTTAGGATCGCTCGGTATAACCGTGTTTGGTCTGAGTTTCTGGGATAGTTTCCTCGTGATCGTATTTTTCACGATCCTCGGCTCGCTTCCTACAGCCTTCTTCTCGACCTTCGGACCTCCCTCTGGTCTCCGACAAATGGTTTTGGGAAGGTTCTGGTTCGGTGCGTACGGTGTTCGTATCGCTGCGTTCATCAACTGCGTTTCCTGTGTCGGCTGGACCGCCGTTAACAGCATGGCCTCAGCCAATACCCTCACACAGGTCAATCTTAATGGCAACAACTTGCCTCCCTGGGCCGGTGTGCTTGTTATTGTTATGGCATCTTGGTTAGTTGCTCTTTTTGGTTACAAGATTGTCCATTTTTACGAGAAATGGCTTTGGATCCCAAATTTCGCTGTCATGATCGTGATTGCTGCTCGCCTGGGTATGAGCGGAGAGTTCTCCTATGGCCATCTTAGCAGTGGCTCCACTGAAGCCGCTAACATTCTTTCCTTCGGAGGTGCCATTTTCGGTTTCGCCGCTGGCTGGTCCCCTTATGCGTCTGACTACACCTCGTACAAGCCTGTGGATACCAGCCGTCTTCGCACATTTATCTCGATCATGGTTGGTGAGTGTCTGCCCATCTGGTTTTCGTGCATTCTTGGTGCTGCTGTTGCGGCCCCCACTTTGACGAACTCACACTGGCACGAGGTCAGCGGAACCTACTCCACTGGCGGCCTACTGCGTTTGGTTTTGGTAGAGGACTCGTTGCACGGCTTCGGTGATTTCTGCATGGTTGTTTTCTCCCTGTCGACCATTGCCAACAACATCCCCAATCTTTACACGTTCTCTTTGTCTGCACAGGGTATCTGCAACTGGTTTGCACTGGTGCCCCAATATATCTGGACCACCGTCTGTATCGGTGTTTCGATTGCCGTCGGTATCCCCGGTGTTTCGTTGTTCGAGAGCTTCCTCAGCGACTTCATGAATATCATTAGTTACTGGGTGGCCTTCCACGCCGGCATCATTCTGTCAGAACACCTTCTCTACCGCCGGGGTCTTGGTGGCTACGACTTCTCGCGCTACGACGATACCAAGGCCCTTGGCTGGGGCGTCACCCCGGTTCTTGCCGGCTTCTTTGGTGTATTTGGAACGGTCATGGGCATGGATCAGGAGTGGTTCGCGGGCCCTATTGGCAAGCTCATCGGTGATTACGGTGGAGACATTGGCTTTGAGCTGGCGTTCGCATTCGCCTTCATTGCCCATGCTTCGACGAGATGGATCGAGAACCGCATTGTTGGCGCTAAAAGCTACAATGGCCGCTCCGGTCAGCTCTGGTGAAGATCTTCATCCACAAGACAAAAAAAAACGTTAGGAAACGCCCTACACACGGAATGACACGCACGCACGCCTCGAAACCAGCTCTTTCATTCGAGTGGGATGGCCGATTAAATGCGAAGTAGTGAATGAGAAACATAAATTATTTGAGGTTAATTATCATAATCATTTAATAAATTTGGCTCGTCTGCCTCGTTAATTTTTGAAGCTGGCATCTAGCGTTTCTTCGTATTCAAGATCGATGGCAAATTCCGCATAAAGTGCCTCAGGATAGCATGTAGAATCGCGAGTGAAGACGGCCTCTTCATGACCAACAAGCTTGGGCTGGAACTTCGAACCATCGACAAGCAACTGGGCCTGGCAGCTCTGCTCCATGAGAATAAAAAGCGCGGCCGCTTCGGCTGGATTGCCTCCGACAGTGAGCAGGCCGTGATTCTGTAAAATGACAGAACTCATGTTACCGAGAGCCTTGGCAATGTGACCGCCTTCCTCGGAAGAAAGCACGACGCCGCCAAAGCTCTCGTAGACAGCGTGGTTTTCGTAGAAAATGCACACGTCCTGGTTCAGCATATCCAGAGGCTTGCCGAATGCGCTGTAGGCCTTGCCGTACATTGAGTGGGTGTGGCATGCAGCATGGACATCAGGGCGGGCTTTGTGGATCGCAGAGTGGATCATGAAGCCAGCTTTGTTCACCATGCGGCGGCTGCCACCAATGACATTGCCCTCTTCGTCGACCTGGACCATATCGCTGGCCTTCAGTGTGCCAAAATGTTGTCCAAGCGGATTCAACCAGAACGTGTTGGGGTCCTCAGGATCTCTCAAAGAAATGTGACCGGCCGAGCCAACACAGTAACCGTTGCGTGCGAATAGACGGAAGGCTCCTGCCATCTGCTCGAGTAGCCACTGTCTCTCGTCGGCCTTGTTCTGGAAGGTGGGTACTTTGGCAGCTACGGGGAATAGTTCCTGTGTCATCTGATTATTGTAATTTTTTTCCGTTCCTCTGGCGGATAAAATCGCTGTTTGTTGGTGAACTGATAAGAGGAAGGCAGGGAAGCGCTATATATATGTCGATGCGGCTGACGATAAAGTGCAACTGCAGCCGGGAGCCCCAGATTAGTAAAAATCGCTAATGGTATCCTATGCCGAAAAGGCAGAGAGATCTCGCCAAGGTATGCCATTAACGATTGGGGTTTGAGGTGCTTTGGGAATAGTGATTTCTCCGAAGCTGAGCTTCTAATTTTCTAACATGTTCACCCAGATCTCGTGATATTCTTTTTTTTTTACACGAGTATATACCCAGCCTATCCCCATTGAGGCAATCGGTGGCGGGCCGTGGAATTTCGATCCCAAACTGGTCAACCGAAGCATTTAGTAAGTGCCATATACATATTAATATATATGAGGGTCGTAGTAACGGGCATAGGTGTGGTGTCGCCTTTGGGGCTTGGGATCAAACATGCTTGGAAGTCCTTGCTCGAGAAGCGATGCGGCATAGTCAAACTGGGCTCCGCGTACGAAGGAATTCCGAGCCAAGTGGCTGGACTCGTGCCAGTAGGCAGTGCCGAGGACCAACTCGACTTGGAAAAGCATTTCGATGCGGCAACCGGCCGAAAAATTCCTTTGTTTGCCAAATACGCAATGATTGCATCGAAACAAGCTCTTCAGGATGCGGCCTGGGCACCTCAGACCGACGAACAGCTGGATTATTCTGGCGTCTGCATCGGAAGTGGGGTGGGCGGTCTCGAGGCTGTCTACGAAAACGCGGTCAAGTTTCACGAGGGCGGATACCGCAAAGTTTCGCCCCTTTTTGTGCCCATGCTTCTGCCAAACATGGCTGCCGGCCACGTCTCAATTTCTACAGGATTTAGAGGACCTAATCACGCCGCGTCCACGGCCTGCACCACCGGAGCGCACTGCATAGGCGACGCTTTCAAAATTATCAAAGATGGACAGGCCAAGGTCATGCTGGCCGGTTCGACCGAGGCATGTGTGCATCCCTTGGCAGTTAGTGGGTTTGCTCGGGCCCGCTCTCTGGCCACAAAATTCAATGACACCCCAGAACAAGCGAGCCGGCCTTTCGACTCAGATCGCGATGGGTTTGTGATTGGCGAAGGTGCAGCCGTTCTCGTACTCGAAAGCGAAGAGCACGCGATTGCCCGCGGTGCTAAAATTTATGCAGAAATTTCGGGATACGGAATGTCCGGCGATGCCCATCATATCACGGCTCCCAGTCCCGACGGCCGCGGGGCCAAGGCCTGCATGACGGCCGCGATCCGTGATGCTGGGATTTCTGGTCCCCAAATTGACTACGTCAATGCCCATGCTACCTCGACGGTTATTGGTGATGCAATTGAATCCAGAGCCATTTTTGAAGTGCTTGATAAGCCTGGAGAAGAATGTAATGTCTCATCAACCAAGGGTGCGACAGGCCACTTGCTGGGCGCGGCCGGCTCTCTCGAAGCTGTGTTCTGTGTTATGGCTCTGAAAACCCAAACAATGCCGCCCAGCCTCAACATTGACGTCAAGAGCCTGGATCGCTCGAAATTCAATCTGAACTATATTACTGAAGCCACGCCGCACAATCTGACGCACGTCATGACGAACTCTTTTGGGTTCGGAGGCACCAATGCTTCGTTAGTGATTTCAAAATACGATTGAAAATGAGAAACCCTTTGTTTTCAGTCAGTGTGTTTATATAAATAGCTTTACGTCTCGACTCGGCCCTTCTTTCTTTTCTTTTCTTTTCTTTTCTTTTTTTGTAGGGGGTCTGTCTGCCCGTCATCTGAGGCTCAGGAAAAGTGAGACCTCTGACTCTGACTCAGATACCGATGGACCATCAAATGTAAGTTAATTCTCTCGTGAGAACCCTCAAAACCGAACTAATGAACGGCACTAATACAGTTCGCTGACAATCCCCTTCGAAAAAAAGAACCATGCTCAAGCAGTTCTTGATGCGTTGAGCCCGGATCCCGAGTTGAAGCCCCATGAGTTCTGCAGAACACTCAAGATGGACGGCAGCAAATTGCTGGTGTTTTTCGAGGGCAAGACAGAAAGAACACTCAGAGTGGGTGTCAACAGCTTTTTGGACCTCTTGGCCCTGTCTCTGGAGTGCGTGGAGGAGTTCGAGGTCTGAAATAACAGCCTAAAGAGAGAATGTCGGCAGAGACTCGCTCTTCAAAATCCCGACTCTGCGCTAGCGCATAGACACTAATGCAAGCGATCCTTCGTTCGTAAAACCACTATTTATTAACATTATCCACATAGCACGTCTCGACCAATTCGGATTCCTGGGTTCGCCGCCAAAACCTCACCAGTTGGATGCGAGCTTCTGTATCCTGAATTGGCAAGAGGCCTAACCCCAGGGCGAGTTGGATCTCCATCTGGGATCCTTGACCCCAGCTCCCAAGCCCCTTCTCTGGTTAGTTCATATTGAGCTTCTTGTGATCGGATTCAGAAGGCTGTGAGGAATTACTGAGCCGAGCTTTCTTCATGATGACGAGTGAACTCTGCTCTGATGAAGCGCCTGATCCGTCCCAAGATATGCCTCCTTCGTCCCCACTGTTGCCGAAGTCTTCCCCACATGTGAGTTCTGACATCAATACCGAGCCCGAATCCACCGATGATGAGTTCTGCTCCGAAGAACCCGAAGATCTCAGACATTCTAAGCTAAAATCCTCCAGAATCAGAGGAATTGAGCAGATCGAGCCTAATTCGGACGTACAACATGACTTCGAGTTATCTCTCTCCGAGCTATCTGAGGGGTTCTCGACCGATCAGGACTCCAGCGATGACGATGAAGTGAACATGAAGGTTTACGACGCTGCCGACACTACGCAACTAGACCGAAAGCTCGATCTCAAAGACCCAATTCCTGAAAGTAGCGTATATGGGTCTGGGCCTGACTCCATTGACTACATGTCGTACCGCACGTTACACTATTTCACGCGCGATATGAAAAGCAATGTGCAGAGTAAGGAGGGATGTTACCTCTGGTTGCTTGAGTTGTGCTTGTGGGTGACCAATTACGACAATGCCAAGCTGGCTCTCGAGGAAAATTTGCTCGAGAACGTTGTAAATGCTGTCTTTCGCCGACAGAACTTCCGCGAAAGTTTAGCACCTTTACTGCTGATTTTCACCCGTCTACTGGTACACGTGGGCGTTACCATGGATTGCTTCAAAAACACTCATTGGCTTGGCCACAGGTATCTCATGAACCTGCTGCTGTACTGTATCGGGAAGACCGAAAGTTGCCCAGCCAGTGTGAGCCACGCCGAGAACTTTCTACCGCTGAACAACGGTCTGTCCCTGGCTCTTGCGTTCGCTGCTTACAGCTTACCTACATTGCACAGCAAAAAGTTGAACGACGAAATCCCGGCAAAGTATCGAGACGCGGCGAAGCTGGCTTTTAGGGAGAATCAAAACCGCCGTCAATCCAGAAACTATCCAGAGTTCATTGCCAGAAATTTCGAGATCGAAATTGTTGAAGGCAACATTGAGCTTGCGTACTCGGTGGGCAATTTTTCTCTATCTTCAATCGCAGTCACGACCCTCAGACTCATTTTCAGGGCCTGCCCGTCGGCCCAGATTATCCTTGTACAGGCTCCCAACGGACTGGATGTACTACGAGACTGTGTACTAAAAGGAGGAAATAATTGGGAGATATTGGAAATCTGCTACACGCTCTCTTCGCGGCGGCAGTTCATACTCAGCTCCTTCAAAGCGTTATTGGCGATGCTGTACAATGTTGTAGAGACTTATTTGACGGGCGGTAGCTACACACTCAGAGTTGATGCAGCTTTAAAATGTCTCATCAAGCTATTATACAATTGTCAGGAGCTAGACCAGTGCATGAATCAAGTACAGCAGGTTTTCACTCCATCGAGATGCAGACTGATCCGACTCTACATCACTCAAGAAGGAGACTGCACAGAGCCCGGGTTCTGGAAGTTCTGGGAACTCGCCATCAATCTGGACCACAATATTTTTGATGCAGAGACCATCGGCGCGTGCCTCGATGTACTTACCACTGCGGCTGAACAGAAGGTGCCATATAACCCCTCGATAGGATGTCTTGCTTCAATTGTTGCCGGTTGGATTGTTTCAAAGGAACTTTCAGTGAGCAATAATTTCCTCTTAAAGCTCATCGAATGGCTCTATGAGTTCGAGGGGTTGAGCATCAAAGAATGCCAGGCCAGCCCTTTGCTGGTAGAGCTGCTCCGGGTGTTTGGTGCGGAGTTGACCGTTTCTTACAAGTCTCAATCGATGGGTGATGATGACGATTTCCGGTCATTTCACGATGTTGCTGAGACAGATGCCGTGAGAGACGTACGCAAACATTTATCCGAGGCACTGAACATTCAGGAAAGTGAACCCTGATGCGATTGGATCCACACCCAGTTTCCGCAAATTGTAGCTACTATTTATTGATCTAGTTGAATTCTCGCAAAAAATGACTCCATAGTCACTCTCATCGCTTTTCTATGCAACCTGGCTGTCTCTTCACGAGGTGAAGACGCTATGAACCTCTTTCTCTGGCGCATGATGAAGATAAAGTAAAGGCATCGATGTCAGAGCTACTCACAAATGGATGATGATGCAATAAAGTATAGTCTATAGGAAGTATTGTAGAAAATACAGTGATGATGAAGATAATAAAAATTAGCGTGATTCAGGGGTGTCAGATTCACGAGAGACCCGCTAAAGCCGCACTCAGGGTGAGATACCACGTGCGAGAGGCGCCGCCATCCAGATAAGCCGAAGAAAAGTCGTCAGAGGCAAAAAAGCTGTACGCAGTGTCCGGATCGAACAAGGCCTGGTTACTGCGCAAGATTCCAGTCCAGCCCGAATCGAGATCATCGATGATGGAAGCGAGCTTCTGCTGCCACTCGTACTTGACAAACGCCTTTGGACGGATAAGACCCGATGCACCAGTGATCGGAATCATGTGGATACCCTGGATGTACTCCACATTGGTGCCAAAGTATGTGGTGTGATCGATTTTGTTTTCGAACATGATGCCGGAAACAAGATTTTCGATGAAATTCGTAGGCTCAATGTCGTTGTCGGACTGGTAAAGGAAGTAATCGCTCATCGATCGCTTCATAATTGCTAGCATCAGATCACCACGGGCCTCCATCTGCTTGTCACCGACAATTTGGCCCCAAAGTTTCATGCCGTAGGCAAAGTTGTAGTCCTCAGATGAGGACTCCTCGTCTTTGCCATCGCCACTCTCGAACAACCCGTGGGCCCAGGAATGGCCGTGATAGAAGTCGAACATACGGAAGATCGGGAAGTATGAATCGTCACTACTAGGATTGGCAACATCACGGACTAGTGAGTTCACCCAGTCCTTGTTATCTTCTAGCCAAGTGCCGTTGAAGTACGAGTCGACCTTCGCGATCACCGCCGCGGTGTGGATGTAATAGCCGTAATGAAAGTGGTGATCGTTGTAGTAAGGAGCACCAAAGTCATCCATCGGAGAACCGCCAGCCACGTTAGCTGCGGAACTCGTTACACCACCCCAATTAGTGTCGTAGATGAACGGCGTGGGCTGAGTGTTATTGAGCCACGGCGACAGCGCAGATTGAAGGGCTTCAAGACCGGCCTTGCTCAGGCTATCACTGCCCAAAATTTCGTGAGCAACAAGTACAATGTACGCAAACTTGTCGAAGGCCTTGCCAGCAGTGTAGGTGGATGTCGTATACGTTTGGCCCACCATATCTTCGGCCAGTTCCTTATTTGCGTACTCGGCAATAAGCTTAAGAGCACTGGAAGAGATCGTAAATGCAGATGATCCTTCTTGATAGGGCAGCCACTGTAAGTCTGTATGAAGCGTCTCTTCCATCTCAAGAGCATTTGCCAGCACGCCAGTCAGAGTACCCTTAGTGGGCGAGTCCAAAGTCAGAGACGACTTGGCAGCGCTGGTAGTATCTGAGAAGGACGAAACCTGGTGAGGCAAGGCAAAAAGCAGCGGCGAGCCGCTCAACGAAGTACCCGCGGTCTCGTAGTTGATGGCATAGGTGGCAACGTCGCTGGCCACCGAGGCCGATAAGTGAGCATTGACGGCGTAAGTACCGGCTGCGGCGTCCAGGTCAGAGTCGTCAGCTCCTTCGGGGACCACACCAACCTGGATAATAACAGAGTCGTCATTGGAACCCACGATCTTATAACTTGTGGACGCAGACAGCTCAAAATCGCTGCCAGAAGGCACCGTCACGTAAATATTCCAGGTCATACCGTTGAAAAGAGTGGCAGTGTACTTCAAAACACCGTTGGACAAAGCAGACTTCTTCACCAAAGTCGAGACGCCGAGCTGAGAGAACAAAACAGGGGTTCTGCCATTGTAGATGGCAGTCACTAGACCCATACCGATAGCGATAGGGAATTTGATCGAGCCAGAGCTGTCCGACAAAGTAGCATTTACTGAGAATGGACCGAACGCATCACCCGTCAATGTGAAGTCGTCAGCACTCGACCACTCCTTGGCGCTGAATACAAAGCTTTTGAGGAGCAAAGGATTCGTGTAGTACTCCACTGGGTCAGCCGATGCATCGGGGCCGTAAACTCGCTGGGATGCATTCGAGTACTGCACACCAAAGCCGTACAGCGAGTCAGTATTGGAATAAAATACGTCGTAGGGCTGAGCAAAGACAGTGAGATTTTGATTACCCAAGAATAGGTTGGCGTAAAACTTATTGGTCTCAATAGGCGTGCTCGAAGTCATACCCTCAGGAACAGCGAGCGGAATTCCCTCGCGGCTGAACATACTCAAAGGTTCCGACGTATCAATTGCTCCTAAAATTTCGCCATCAGAGTAATAAGCAGTTGAACTCGCCGAGGCCGAAGATGTGTAGGCTGAGGTCGAGGTGGTCTTGTCTGACGAAGAGATTTCTTGAGTTGAGGAAGAAGCAGAAGCCAAAGTTGTACTTGACCCAGAAGATAGCGACGTAGAAGTTCCAGTGAGGCTACTGGACGACGCTTCGGTAAAAGAAGACGAACCAATGCTAGAACTTGAGCTTGAACTAGAAATTGAGCTTGAACTAGAACTTGAGCTCGAGCTTGAGGTTGTCAGAGTCGCTTTTGTCTGAACAATGGTGATTCCGTCGCTGTAGGATGAAGGATCAACTGTTGCTGAAAGCGAAGTTGTGGAAACCACCGCCTGCGAGACTGGGTTCGACTCTTCGGAAGTAATAGTGACCACAGTGGAAATGCTGGTCGAAAGTGTCGTAGGAGTTGTGGATGCAACAAACACAGTTGTTTCGGAGGTCACAGTGTCATCGACAGTTGATTGGTGACCGGAAATGGTAGTGGTCCTAGTCACAGCTTTAGGAGTAGTCGTTGCATGCACGGTAACCACTCTGGCTAGTGCCGCGTCGAGTAAACTGAGTGGCAGCAGAAGACCTGAATACCTCATTTTTGAAAAGTTGCGAAAAGCGTGGAGCAAGACGTAGCAATATTTTTGAAGGGCTTATCGACTAGGCTTCGAAAGTGGGTCGACTTTAAATGGCCCTGAATTAAAGGAATGGAGGTGGGCCGGTCCGGACGGAAGGGTCGAGAAATTACCTTGTTAAAGAGCGATCTAGCAAGAAAACTTTGCACCGAATCGTCTGTATTTTGAGCAAACTATTCTGCTTTTATACGAGGTTTTGTGGATCGACCGAGCTCAGTTTTTTCCGGATAAAAGCTCACCAGCCATCACCAGCCATCGCTCTGAACCGCGAATCGCAGCGCACCGACATGCAGGAACCTGCATGAAAGCATGAAGGTGGCTGAACCGCGATTCCGTCTGGCCGAATGTGAGCTTTGAACTAGCCCAAAGAGGTGAGGTTGCTCCGCTCCGTACCGTCCGAGCCGCTAATTGACCTTCTTGCTAAACTAGGAGAAAATTTACGCTCGGACTGAAACAATACCCACGATGTTATCTTCACTGAGAGAACGAGTTTCTTCGGGCAGTGGCACTATCACGTTCAAAATCTGTTATGCAGTATGTACATTTACGGCCATTTCATGCAAAGTTTTTTGACTATTTTCGGTACAGGCCAGATGGGGTAGTGGTGGTGGGTCCACAGGTTTCATCATGAAAGCCCTGTGAGAGGGCATTACTCATCTTGACCGCGTTCACCGAAGAAGTCCCCGCGAAGGTGTTTCCAGCAAAAAAGAGCATGTACCGCCATCTCGTTTCAAGATGGGCTGACCCTTTGATTGCTATGGGCGTCGGTATTTTGGGCTTCAAGCAGTACGAATTCAAAGAAGGTGGGCCCACGTTGCTCGATCTTCTACGTGAGAGTCCTAAAGGACGCATGCCAGACACTAATCCCAGAGATTAGAGCGAGCCTGGCTGGCAAGCGGATGTGTGACCAATTCATTTTGCTGCTGAGTATTAATCGTAAATATGCATAAAGCCGATTAAGTCATTGATAGGGGTTTTGAACTCTGGGGCTGCAGTAAAACGATATGTACGTCTCAGCAATCATTACGCATCATCCACAATGGATTTCCGGAGGCTTGTCAGCTCTTTTGCATGGAGAATTGCTGTTTGGTTTTCGTGAAACGGCTTCACTTTTATCATCATATTCTGCCGTTGAACTTCGATGTTGTTTCTGGTGAGAAGTGTGGACTTGTTTTCCGATCTCGACAGCCCGTCAATAGCGTTTCATAGAATGTCTTTATTGATTTCAATGAGGCGCTCCAATATTTTATGGAGCGGGTGAGAATGTTTTCACAGATTTCGTAGATTCTGAATGAAAGTCTAAAAATTACTGGATTGGGACTGAACCAGTGTTTCTAGGGTCTCTCTGACCGCTCTCGGGTCGAATGTTCCCTGGCTTTCCTGCATGACTCGGCCAACTAGGAATGCGAAAGCTCCACTCTTGCCCTTCTGGATTCTGGTGAGAACCTCTGGATTCTCTTTGATTGCCCGCAAGCAAGATTCTCTGAGATCCGATACCGAGCCTTCGGAGTTATGTTGCCGGGCACGTAGACCAAATTCACTCAAAAGAGACTCAAGGACCAGACTAGAGGTGTCCTCCGAATCCTCAACTTTTTGGGCGAGGTGTTTGACAATCAATTTCGCCGAGTCTTGTGTTATACGTCCCTTATCTATGGCCAACATCAGATCAATAAAGATTTTTGCTGAGGGCAAGCGTGACGTGCAGCCCAGGTAGCGATGCACAAAATAGTTTGAGACAAGACTGGTCTTCGTGCCGCCCTGTCCAATGAATGCAGTGTAAACCTCTTTGAAGAAATTAACATGGTTTTCTCCGTGACTCAGAATCGATCTTGCGTCGATAAGCTTCACCTTATAGGTTTCTAATAACTCGTCCAGAATGCTATCTGGTAGTGGCCGCATTCTCTCACCAATCTCCTTAATCTGCGGCTGTGTCAAACGATAAACAGGCAGCTCGGGCTCGGGCATGTACCGATAGTCAACTGTGTCTTCTTTGCCTCTCAGCTTCCAGGTGCGAACACCATCCCAGCCTCGAGTTTCAGAACTGATTTTCTCACCTCGATCCAGCGCGTGCAATTGCCGCTTGAATTCAGCCCGAATTGCAGCAGTAACTGCGCTCTGACTGAAGAGGTTCTTGATCTCGCACCGGCTGCCTCCATCTACACTGACATTGACATCAACTCGCAAGGCACCGCTCTCAAATTCGCCCGTACACACTCTCAATTGACGAAGCAATGCCTGTAATTTTTGCACAAACACTCCTGCAGCCTCTGGAGATGGGATATCCGGCTCTGTAACGATCTCAATAAGAGGCATGTTGGTTCGGTTCAGATCAACATGCGATTCTTCGTCTACATAGACCGTCTTACCCGTATCTTGCTCGAGCTGAATCTGCTTAATTCTCACCTTCAAAGGCTCTTGTATTCCCATCTTACGCTGTACAAAATCACGAGGCAGCAAATTCAAAAAGCCGTCGGAAGCAAGAGGATGATCTTTCTGTGTAATCTGATAGCCTGTGGGCTGATCTGGGTACATATAATGCTTCCTGTCAAAGCGAAACTCAGATGCCACCGATGCATTGAGGCCCTTTGCCGCCACTATTGCTAATCTAACACAATCTGTGTTCAAAATCGGCTGGGTACCTGGCAGAGCTGCGTCGTAAGGCGAAACTAAAGCATTGGGCGTGGAACCTGGGAGGCACCTATTTGGCGAGAAGAGTTTACGCTTTGTGTTCAACTGCGCATGAATTTCGAGACCACAAGTGAGGATTCGCTTCATGATCCCCAGTTGGCAGCGCAACTCCTCTCTTGTTAGAAAAATCTAAAAAGCAGGATTGGCTTACCGCATCAGACCTAAGCACTAGGCCCGTAGTCAGCCTCACAGAGAACCACCCTCACCAAGCATGCAGACTAACGAGCAAAATGCATGTATGCTCGGGCTTCATTGAAAGCAATGAATTATACTGTTTTCTCGCGTGGAGTATTTATTATTAAAATGTTCTGAGTTTTTTAAAGGTTTCATAGACATTGAATTGGGACAGAAGAAAAGGTTAGAACGAGCATATTGCTACAGAAGCCAGGCCTGTGGGCCCTGTGGGGGCTGTGGGCCCTGTGGGCCCTGTCGCGATATGCGAGAAGAAGAGTACTACTTTTTATAATCTCAGAGGACTGATTATTATCAACCGGAATAAATTAAACCACTATCAGCCTGGATTAATTAAATCATTGGATTCAGATAAAAGAAGCGCTTGCGTGATCGCGAGCGTTCAGTCTATCATTTGTTATTTTGCGGCATATCACCGTGCAGGACAGTGTGGGTCCATTTCGAGCAGCATTTCACGCGCGCTTGGGAGTGAACATTTCCTCAACTCGACATCATGTTGATCTCTCTGGATTCTCCCGGATTGAGATAGAATCTCTTCCAGCAAAGCGGTTGCACCTGCTCCTGACGGCCATTGCGGTCAAGGGGACACGGATGTCCGTCGACGCTCTCTGCGTGAGCATACTGCTCCCTCGAAAGTTGAAGGAGAACTGAAGGCAAACCCGATGCTAGCAGGCCGCTTGGGAAGTGGTGTAGTTTGGTGTTGTTGGTGATGCAGTGTCACTTGTGTGGCTGGCATCGATGTTTGTTTCGACAGAAGGAAACAAGCGACGTCGGTATTTGGGCAGGCCAGCCGGTCTGCGCTTATACCCAAGATTTGAGGATTATGCACCTTGTCAGGTCTCATTAGCCTGTTGGAGGTGTGTGCATAGTTTTCTCCATGAGAATGCTCGCTTCAGCCTCATTACCGACCCCTCGGCTGGTCTCATTAGCCAGTTTGAGGGAGTCAGAGGCTCATATGATTGCAAGCGCGCCTTGGCAGGTCTCATTAGCCTGTTGGAGGTATTCAAAGCTTTCAATTCGAAAGATACTCGCTTCAGTCCCATTACCGACCCCTCGGCTGGTCTCATTAGCCAGTTTGAGGGAGTCAGAGGCTCATAACGATTGCAAGCGCGCCTTGGCAGGTCTCATTAGCCTGTTGGAGGTATGCAAAGCTTTCCATTCGAAAGATACTCGCTTCAGTCTCATTACCGACCCCTCGGCTGGTCTCATTAGCCAGTTTGAGGGAGTCAGAGGCTCATAACGATTGCAAGCGCGCCTTGGCAGGTCTCATTAGCCTGTTGGAGGTATGCAAAGCTTTCCATTCGAAAGATACTCGCTTCAGTCTCATTACCGACCCCTCGGCTGGTCTCATTAGCCAGTTTGAGGGAGTCAGAGGCTCATAACGATTGCAAGCGCGCCTTGGCAGGTCTCATTAGCCTGTTGGAGGTATGCAAAGCTTTCCATTCGAAAGATACTCGCTTCAGTCTCATTACCGACCCCTCGGCTGGTCTCATTAGCCAGTTTGAGGGAGTCAGAGGCTCATAACGATTGCAAGCGCGCCTTGGCAGGTCTCATTAGCCTGTTGGAGGTATGCAAAGCTTTCAATTCGAAAGACTCTCGCTTCAGTCTCATTACCGACCCCTCGGCTGGTCTCATTAGCCAGTTTGAGGGAGTCAGAGGCTCATAACGATTGCAAGCGCGCCTTGGCAGGTCTCACTTTGTTGGGGACGCGCATAGCACATATTCGGGATCAAAATCATCTCGAAATACCCTCAAATCTCTTCTTATTCGGCTCCTTTCTTGGTCTGATCAGCCACTTTAGGGGTCTGACGTTGCTTATTTTCGACTGATCGGAGCTCTTCGGAGTTGGTCATTCAGTGGCATCTGCTCATCTTCGATGCTGGCTACTTCTGCTTCTTATAGGTGGCCCGGGCTTCAGCTCCTCTCTTTTGAGGCGTAGCAGCTAATGCCCGGAGGCGCGAACGGCCCGTGTCGGCATTTGCAGCCCTTACGGGCGACGATTCGTATGTGTTGTCAAGTTTTATTGCAAGCTTGCCGGGATTCCAGGGGTTGGCCACCCAAGTTCCAATGATTCTCGACAGGTAAGTTGTTAAACAATTTCGGATACTACTAACCAGGATGGATCCAGAACGCGCATCAGGATGCCTTGTAGGTGCCGTTTTTTGCTGATCCATAGAATGGAGAAGGTGGCTCCATAACATGAGGGGATAGGATGAACCCCAAAACACTGAGAGATTTTGTTCTGAATTTGGAATGAATGAGAATATGGGGTCACAGGGGAAGTAGGAGCACAAAGACTGCAAAGTTTTGCGGCGAAGATTGATTAGATCCGATCTTGAATCCTGCAGAATGATGATCTCAGATTGCCTTGACTGCGGCTTCTGTAATTTCTGACTGCGGATTCAAAAAAATGAAGATTTTCTAAATGGGAACAGATAATTAGGGGGCAGACCCCAATATATTCTCAGGATCATGGGTGCTGGATATTTGTGGGCCTGCGGCTAGAGGTGGCAAGGGAATTCGGTGATGAGTTTCAAAGTGTTGGAAAAAAGGGGGGCACGATGGCGAGGTTGTGGAGTCCGCGGAATGATGATCTTAAAAAGCTCTGGCGCAAAGCATAAGAGCTCACTGACTGCGGGCTAAATCTCAAAATTGGAAGACCTTAGCTGGCATGCATTGATCTGAATTGAGGAAATATTGAAGCGGCTTGAGAGGATGAAAAGACCCTAGCTGGCATAAGAGGACCAGAAACAAAGAGAATACTAAAATGAACGGCTAGATGTGGCAAAGGTTTCAAAATATTGGGGAAGAGTGGGACAGTAGGTCGGGAGCAAAAAAAGCAAGACATGATGGCGAGGTTGTGAAGTCCGTGGAATGATGATCTTAAAAAGCTCTTGCGCAAAGCATAAGAGCTTACTGACTGCGGACCAAAGCTCAAAATTGGAAGTTCCTAGCTGACATGAATTGATCTGAATCGAGAAAATATAGGAGCAAATTGAGGGGACGGAAAGACCCTAGCTGGAACAAGAGGACCAGAAACGAAGAGAAAACTTATATGAACATCTCGAGGTGGCAAGGGAATTTGGTGATGTTTTTCAATACATTGGGAAGAGTGGGACAGTAGATCGGGAGCCAAAAAAGCAAAGTGTGATGGCGAGGTTGTGGAGTCCGTGGAATGATGATCTGAAAAAGCTCTGGCGCGAAGCATAGGAGCTTACTGACTGCGGACTAAAACTCAAAATTGGAAGTTCCTAGCTGGCATGCATTGATCTGGATTGAGAAACTATTGTTGCGGCCAAAATCACAGGCATACAGAAACAAATCTACGGAAGACTGATGTGGACATGGGGGCTAAACGTATAAACAGTGAATATAATACATAAAATTATATAAAACAATTAAAAGTCTCACCATCAGCTTTGATCACGTTATTTTGTAAGGCGAAACTAAAGCATTGGGCGTGGAACCTGGGACCTATTTGGCTAGAAGAGTTTACTTTTTGTGTTCAACTGCGCATGAATTTCGAGAGCACAAGCGAGGATTCGCTTCATGATCCCCAGTTGGCAGTGCAAATCCTATCCTGTTAGAGGAACCTTCAAAAGCAGGATTGGCTTACCGCATCACACCTAAGCACTAGGCCCGTAGTCAGCCTCACAGAGAAACACCCTCACCAAGCTTGCAGACTAACGAGCAAAATGCATGTCATTGAGAGCAATGATTATAGTGGGTTTCTCTCGCAGAGTGTTCATAATAAAAACGTTCTGAGTTTTTCGTAGGTTTCATAGACATTCAATTGGGACAGAAGAAAAGGTTGGAACGAGCAAATCTCGACAAAAGCCAGACCTGTGGGCCTGTGGGCCTGTGAACCTGTGGGCCTTGTCGCGATATCTGAGAAGAAGAGTACTACTTTTCATAATCTCAGAGGACTAATTATCATCAAGCGGAATAAATTAGATCATTGGTTTTAGATGGAAGAAACCCCTGTGTGATCGCAAGCGTTTAGTCTATCATTTGTTATTTTGCGACATATCACCGTGCAGGACGGTGTGGGTCCATTTCGAGCAGCATTTCACGCGCACTTGGGAGTGAACATTTCCTCAACTCGACATCATGTTGATCTCTCTGGATTCTCCCGGATCGAGATAGAATCTCTTCCAGCAAGGCGGTTGCACCTGCTCCCGACGGCCATTGCGGTCAAAGGGACACGAATGTCCGTCGACGCTCTCTGCGTGAGCATATTGCTCCATCAGAAAGGAGAACTGAAGGCAAACTCGATGCTAGCAGGCCGTTTGAAGTAGTTTGGTGCTGTTGGTGCTGCAGTGTCACTTGTGTGGCTGGCATCGATGTTTGTTTCGACAGAAGGAAACAAACGACGCCGGTATTAAACCATTTCAGATACTACTTACCAGGTTGGTTCCAAACGCGCACCACGATGCCCTTGAGGTGCCGTTTATTGCTGATCGAAACAAGAATGGAGAAGGTGGCTCCATAACATTAGGGGATAGGATGAACCCCAAAACACTGAGAGATTTTGTTCTGAACTCGTTCAATATGGAACTATTCAGGAAAATTGGGTCACAGGGGGATTAAGGAAACGTCCACGGATGATAAGGCTGAAAACAGGAGCAAAAAGCTCAGAAAAATGAACCAGTATCCGCGGGAAAACGATCATGTTGTGGCCTACGACCCAACTCGTTGGGTAAAAATAGGAATGAAAGGAATGAAACCACTGGCAAAAAAAGGGTTACGTGCATATATTTGCTAGGCGAGAAGTCCTGACTGAGGAAGTTACGCGATGAATTGCAAATACCTCGACTGCAGCGAGGCAAATGAGCTTTCAGACCGTATATTCGAATCTAAGGCTCTCGATAAGCAAGATAGGGAGGCATTAAAATTGAAAAAAAAAAAAAAAAAAAAAAAAAAAAAGAGGGAATAACCTTTCGGGGCGGATAGGGCTACACTTGATCTTGGAGTTTGCAGAATGATGATACCAGATAGCCTTGACTCCACGGCTCTTGCAATTTCTGACTGCGATCCCAAAAATCTGGGGAACCCTAAAATAAATTGAGAATTCTGGGACAAAGAAAATGAGCTATTGAGGCATGAGACACTCGCGAACTGGGGGCAAGAAATGGGAAGAGTAAAATTGGATACCCGAGACTGCAGAACATATATGGAAAGAATGAAACTGACAAACCACTGAGAAAACCAGGAACAAAAGGTTCTTCTAGAACGCTGTTCCGACCTTGCGAAGCGACTTGATATGTCGCTTCTTCAACTGACTTTACGCTAGTACTGTTCAACAGACTCGCGATATTGTGGCCTACAATCCAACTCGTTGGGTAAAAATAGGAATGAAAGGAATGAAATCACTGGCAAAAAGGGTTGTGTGCATATATTTGCTAGGCAAGAAGTCCTGATTGCCGAAGCTACGCGATGAATTGCAAAACCTCGACTGCGCAGCGAGGCAAATGAGCTTTCTGACCGTAGGTTCGAATTTCAGGCACATAAGCGATTTCACGAAAGCATGAAATTTGCAAAAGAGAGGGAATAACCTTTTGAAGCGGATAGGGCTACACCCCATCTTGGAGTTTGCAGAATGATGATCCCAGATGGCCTTGACTGTGCAGCTACTGCAATTTCTGACTGTGATCCCAAAACAATGGGGAACCCTAGGTGGATAAAGGCAGTTCCAGGACTAGGTCAAAGCACTAGCAATCTCGGGGTCTTTAATGGCCCCCATTCTACCTTCGAGCGACACTACCCGTCGTTCCTTCCACTGCGCTAGTAGTCTTCAACAGACTCGCGATCTCGGGGTCTTTTATGGCCCCCATTCTACCTTCGAGCGACACGCCCCGTCGTTCCTTCCACTGCGCCAGTAGTCTTCAAAAGGCTAGCGATATTGGGGCCTTCACCGGCCCCCACTCTAACTTTGAGCGGCACACCCCGTCGTTCCTTCCACTGCGCTAGTAGTCTTCAACAGACTCGCGATCTCGGGGTCTTTTATGGCCCCCATTCTACCTTCGAGCGACACTACCCGTCGTTCCTTCCACTGCGCTAGTAGTCTTCAACAGACTCGCGATCTCGGGGTCTTTTATGGCCCCCATTCTAACTTCGAGCGGCACGCCCCGTCGTTCCTTCCACTGCGCTAGTAGTCTTCAACAGACTCGCGATCTCGGGGTCTTTAATGGCCCCCATTCTACCTTCGAGCGACACTACCCGTCGTTCCTTCCACTGCGCTAGTAGTCTTCAACAGACTCGCGATCTCGGGGTCTTTTATGGCCCCCA